>JADLZN010010698.1:0-180979 GCA_018155175.1 Sinocyclocheilus anophthalmus | reverse complement strand
AAAATTAAAAAAAAAAATATAATAATAAATAAATAGTACTAATAAATAAAAAAAATTTAAAAATAAAATTTTGATTTAATTAAATCTCAAATTTAAATACAAATCATAATACAAATAGCTTTTGGGGGGGCATTTGGTACATTTGTCAAAATTAAATACAATGATACGTAACACATAATAAGGCCTTAGATTAATGAAATGAGGAGTATCGCTCAGATCACCTACACACTGTGCTGAAAAAGGGGATTTCTTCGCCAAAGATCAGACCGATTCATTCTGGTACAATTTATATGAGCTGCTAATCCCGAGACTTCGTCGTCAGAAAATAGACTTGTGCCCTACTAACACAGAAATTAGGATTTCTTCGCTAAAATCAGGTTAGTTTCTTATCGTACGATTTAAACACATTATAGCACTGAAAACTTCTTACTGCTTGTAGGAAGGCGCATTCAAACTATAATTTTATCTGGTTTTGATCAGGAACTGGTATGCGCATGGAGAAGAAGTTACTAAAACTTATGAAACAGACACATAAGATTGATTATTGGGTCTGCTTGCAAGCAATGTTTAAAAGACGCCACCGTTCTAAATTACTGCTCGTCCTGCATAAAGTAGGAACTATTATTTTCCTGGCCATGTGAATGCTGGGAGTTTTCTGGCTAGCTTGTCAAGGTCTCTGGGGTCACATCATGCGCTGCTGCAGGGATGCTTCCCTGTGGTTGCTTGAGGTATTATGGTTCTGTCTGCTGAGTTGTTAAGCAGAAAGTGTTGGCTCCCCCCTTCGTAGCTTGATGCATATGCGGAAGTTTGCACGGCTGAGTGAGGATGCAGGAGTAGGGTGTCTCTCCCACTGCATTTCCTTTCGCAGCCTATAGGAGTCCCTGAGTTCTCTTCGGAACATGTCAAGCTTGTCTTGAGTGTTGTTCAGCTGCTGTCTCTTGAAGTCTATCAATTTCCTCCTGTAACTCCATTCTGCTGGGGTCCTTTTGGGATACCGCCGTGATCTGTTGCTTGAGATCATTTACCTCCTGTATCAGACCCATGAGGTTGTGGGCCAGGAAGATGATGACCTTGGTGAGCTTTTTGTAGCCATAACTCTCGCTTGAGTCATGAGTCTGAGGTACTCTTCAAAACATCAAAACAAAATGGAACAAAAGGGGGTATACCATGTTAATGGATTTAAAATTAGCTGACTGCTATTATTATGTAGTGTCTGGACCAATCAAACACACAATATATATTTTGTTTTTATATTTAACAAATACTCTGTAACCCCCCTTAGTTAACAAGCCATACGAGGACCCATGTACCCTTCCCCCCGGAATGCGTAACACACCAGGAAGCCGAACAGGCACCTGGTTGCATGGCAACAAACGCTGATATCACTGGGTTTATTGGCCAAAAGTATGTAAAGCAGGGAAAATCCCTGCATGTCCCAAGGAAAGGCAGAGTAGAAATGGACTGTGTTCTAGTTAATTCATAGGAAAACCGTTATTTGAATGAACACACATATTCTTCAGGCCACTGGGTATATTATTGTCATTGTGTATTTTGTCTTTGATATTTTTAGACTATTTTAGTATGCTTGTGAGGGAACCCATTCCTGATCATCCCTTTTCACTATATGTAATCTTACCTTGTTTATTATCTATGAATTTGCCTTCTTATGATCGAAACAAACGTGTATATTATATGCTGATACAAGGCAATATATATTAGGGCCCTGAGAGTCGTTAGTAATTTCGATTTAAGTCCATTTGCAAATTACCATGCTTAGAGAACAAAAGGGTCATAAACCCTCCAGCAATTGCCACCTCCCGCTAGGAAATTTCCATCTCTCTCATTGGACAAGCCCATCTTGAAAGGCGGGGATCTTCTCCGACCTTAAAGGCCCGGCTCCAGGGACCCGCCCCAGTCGGTGGTTCGGTCAGATGCTAAGATGAAGATGTGAAAAAAACGCTTCAGGATATCAAAGATTGTGCCAGGCCTTTCGGCCTTGTCCTTTCCATTTCAATCAAGATTTTCTGACTCAAAACTGGTTCTTTTCATCAACCAATTTCAGCAAGATCTTGGGCCTTAAGATTGAATCAGGAATCTCTTTCAGACATACGAGACTCACAAGTATCAAACTTAGTATTATTAATTGATACATTAAGTATCAGTTACACCTTTTTACAAAGGTGTGTTTGAACTAAGAATCTGACGTATCCTTCAGGTTTAGATCTACGGAATATGCAAAGTGTTCCATATAAATTCATTCTTTATGTCTCTTTCTGTACTGAGTTAAACTTTATCCCTTTCCTCTACCAACTGTATGTGTGTGTGTGTGTATGTGTATGTTAGACCAGTTTAATGTGTTTATGTAGTATGTTAGACTAAGTGTTTATGTGTTTATGTAGTATGTTGGACTAGTTTTAAGTGTTTATGTAGTTAATAAAAACCTTACTTGTATCACACTTGACGTTGTTCTTGTTTGCTCATAACCGGCGTCACTAATCATGCAGATTTACGCTACAAGCTTTTGTAGAATTGTACAGTAAGAAAGTTATTTCCCTTAACCAGGAAATTAATGTTCTTAGAATTGACAAGACAGTTGACCCTGAGAGGTCAGCTAAATATCTACAGCGCATCTAAAATATGAATAGTTAATTATAACTAGTTATGGTTAGTTATTTATATTTCACATGAGCTGATTCGTTACAATTATCACAGGGTAATCAAATTAGGTATGGGAACAAACAGTGTGGCACTGGTGATAACTGAATTGTGTTGGGCAACACACCATGTCTGGTCACACCTGCTGCGTGTTCAGCTCCCATGCTGGGATTTTGCCAGAGTGTGCCCACTGTGTCATTAAAAGCACCCAATAACTTAATGATTCTTCTCTAGATAGACTAGGGGTCTCAAACTGCCGGCCCGCGGGCCATTTACGGCCCCCCCTCCCCCTCCACCCGGCCCGCAACTGATGTCAAAAATAGATTAAACTAATCCGGCCCGCTCTAAATTATTATTAATATCATTATTATTATTATTATTATTTTCTAGTTGTCTCGTACCATATTCCATATTCAAAAGAATGACATAATTCTATAAAAAAATCTAAAAAAATTAAAAAACGCGCATGCAGGCAGATTTGAAGATAGCTGGTTTCGGGGCTTTCGTAGTTTATGTTGTTTGGCTGTGAAGTGCGAATGAAAAGATGTCTCTTTCCAAACCGAAAAGGAAAGTGGATGAGGAACACAGACAGTTTCAAGAAAGATGGACGTTGCAGTATTTTTTTGTGGAGTTTAATGGAAATGCTACCTGTCTGATATGCAAAGAAAAAGTCGCCGTTCTAAAGGAATATAATCTCAAGCGTCATTACTCGACTAAACATGGAGAACAGTATGAGAAGTACCAGGAAGACGAGAGAAAAAGACGAGCCACGCATTTGCAGAGAGAGCTAACGTCCCAGCAAAATCTTTTCCATAAAGCCAAAAAGGATGCTGATGCTGCAGTTGAAGCAAGTTATGTGGTGAGTGAGTTGATCGCTAAAGCGGGAAAGCCATTCACAGAAGGCCAGTTTATAAAGGATTGCATGCAGAAAGTCACTGATATTCTATGTCCAGAAAAGAAAAACTTGTTCAACAATCTCTCTTTGTCGGCAAACACAGTGGCAGAGCGGATCAGCGAGTTATCGAGTGACATTTATGATCAGTTACGCAGCAAATCTAAAGTTTTCACTGCATACTCTGTAGCGCTTGATGAAAACACAGACATAACCAACAGTGCTCAGTAGCAATTTGCATCAGGGGTATTTAGATGACCAGTTTGAAGTGACGGAACAGAGTTGCTGAGTTTGTGCAATGCCCCGGCCGTACACAGCCAAGAATGATATTTCACAGCAGCTGACGAAGTGACGCAATTGACGCGAATGAGGGTTTGACGTGGTGGAACAGGTGGTCGGCATTGCCAATGATGGCGCCCGTCTTGACTGGTGGAAACAAAATGGACTGGTAGCACTAGTACAAAGAAAGTTAGAAGACTAAAATGCAGATCCAGCAGTTGTTCTGCACTGCATTATTCACCAACAGGCACTGTGCAGCAAATGCTTGAAATATGAACATATCATGTCTGTTGTCCTGAAATGTATCAATTACATCAGGTCTAGGAGTTTACAGCACCGCCAGTTTCGGGCCTTTTTAGAAGAAATTGAGTCAACATATGGTGATGTACTTTATTTCACTGAGGTGCGCTGGCTCAGCAGGGGGAATGTCCTGAAGGGATTCTTTGAGTTAAGAGTAGAGGTGAAGAGATTCATGGAAGATGGCAGAATGGATGTTCCTGAATTTGATGATCCTAAATGGGTCATGGATCTTGCATTCTTAGTTGACATAACACAGGAGCTGAACGTCCTTAACCTGAAGCTCCAGGGCCCAGGTCAGCTCATCACAGCAGCCTATGAAAGTGTGAAAGCATTCTCCACAAAACTAAGATTGTGGAAAACTCAGCTTTCTGCAAAAAAACATCAGTCATTTCCCAACATGCAGATCTTTTGTGGAGGAGGGCACAGCATTCAATGGTGATGAATATGCCTCTGCTATTGAAAACCTACTGGAGGAATTTGATCAGCGTTTTGCTGACTTCAAGGCACATCGTGACACTTTCCAGCTGTTTGCAGACCCCTTCTCGGCTGATGTGGAGAGTGTCCCAAGTTTGTTGCAAATGGAACTTATTGACTTGCAGTGCAACAGTGAGCTAAAAACTAAATTCAGAGAGGCTCAGGGACAAGCAGACAATACTAGACAGTTTTTGAGAGAATTACCTCCATGCTTCCCAGAGCTGTCCAAAGTGTTCACTCGAGTAATGTGCCTTTTTGGAAGCACATATCTGTGTGAGAAACTTTTCTCAACTATGAACTTCAATAAATGCAAGTACAGGTCCAGGCTTAGTGATGCCCATCTTGAAGCTGTACTCAGAGTTTCAACTGTGGCCTCCATCGGGGCAAACGTGGCTCAGTTGTGTGAGCAGAAGCGCTGCCAGGTGTCTGGCAAGAAATAGAATAGTGTACAAATGTATTCAGGGTTTGCATTTGTTCAGTGCAATCTTGTTAGTTGAGTGCAAGGTTTTAAGTTATTTAAATTAAAATAAAGTAAGGGAAAAATATTTGCACTACCTGTTAAAAGCTAATATATACTGTTATAACAACGATAGAGACACTGCTGTTTAAATTTTTGTTGAGTTTGACAAAAATATTAAATGAGTAAAATAGTAAATTTCAGAAAGTTCCGCTTTATTGTGTGCTTGAATGTTAAAAGGCCTCCTATGAGGTCTGGTCAATCACCAGCAATTGGGCCCTAGCTAATTTGTGTTGTGTGAGCACCCCTAGATAGACAGTTAAAATGTAATTAAATTTAGATTTAATTAGCTAGTAACTAAGCAATAGCATTCAGGAAGGATAGTCTAAGATAAGATAGTTAAATTCGCTGAGACGAATTAAAGATTGGGAAACATAGAAAAAGAAGAAAAAGAAGGAAGAGAAATGGAAAAATCAGAAACCAGGGATTAGGTTAAATTCAAATTACTTCACACTGCATACACACATGCTGTATTTAAAAGCTTCAATTAAAGAGTGCTAACCCCTAATTGTTTAAGCTATTTGGTAGCTTAGCCTAAGATGAAACTATGCTAAGTTGTGTTAGCTTAGCTGCTTCAGGTGGTTTGTTTAAAACATTGCGTGTTGTGCTATGTGAAGTTAGCGCTTCCTGTGACAAGTTGTTGTCACGGTAACCAATGCATGCCAGTGCAATTAAAGCAGTTTAATGTCTGCCTATTTTAAAAAGTTGCCCACAGTTTTAGAACGTGGTGCTTTCAGTCCTTCAAGACTTGTTGCATTACATAAGCACTTCTGTGAGTGCTTCTCTAATGTAACAATAAACTTCTTGCACTTGTTTAAAGAATTACAAAACGGGTTTACTGTAGGTTAAAACCAGTTTAAAACCCTCTGAGGTCGATTAACGCGGATACGCGTTTTGAGGCATATTCTCCTTATAACACCGAAAAGAACTTAAATTACACATTCAGTTTTGATCTTACAGATAAGAGCAATACATTAATCGAATCTGTAAAGGGTCTACTTTTATTTGTATACACACATAATTACAACAGAACTTTGTGCATTTATAAAATAAAGAAAACAAACAGGGTGTGCTGTCTGCCGCCTTGGTCTGCGTAATCTTTATTTAGAGACGCGTCATTAAAATGAACTGGAACTCAGCAAATACTCAACAAAGAGACAAGAGAGATATATCTATAGAAAGCTTGAAGCATCTGCTTTTAAATGAAGTAAGTCATATCAAAAACACATATTCTCTGATAAAGTAATCCATATGAAACCAAACGCGATGTCCAGTTTTTCACGTCTCCCTTCATTATCTCCAATGCGACCACGCCCACGCGCTGAGCGCTTTTGATATTATAATCGTCCACTTGACGCGAGCGGCGCGCGCGGCGTGTAAACACCCACATCACAGTAAACAAAGCAGCAAGACCTCAAGTTTTACTGTTCGCGTCGCGCTGAGAGGAATAAGACAGAATTCACCTCAAGAAGCTTTGGATTACCTCAGGAAAAAACATGAGTAAGTCTTTTGTATTAACCTACTTGTATTAGTTTTCACATACCTTGTACACATTTTACTAGTCAGACTTTCACCAAACTATAATTCCTGACTAAATGTAATCAAGTGAAACATTATGAAGTTTAATTCACAGCATCTAAATGTCATGATGCCAGGATGTTTTTTTATGTTCTATAAAATAGACAACAACGATATAAAAGTAATGTGAGTTATAATGTCACTAGCCTAATGTTCGTAAGAATGATTAGTCAAAACTTTACTGTGATAGTGTGATGTCCTTACATTAATGCACCACTAGATGGCACTCCAGCCTCTTGAGTTAGATTGAGATTGGGAGTAAGGGTGAAGAGTAAGAAAGAATGCTGAGCATGTTATCCTGCTTGTTCATGGTAGTTATTAAAGTTTACTAAGAGGAATAAAACAATTTTGTGCTTCTTGTCTACATGAAGACATAACAATATTGGCGACGAGGACGTTTTTTACAAGATTTCCTGAGGATGGCATCAGTAAGTGCTCCATTTCCCAGTCCTTTTTTCCTTGTCCCGGTGAGCCTGCTATACCACTAGTAACATGGCTGAAGATGTTTAAGAACTACATGCTAGTCATCAATGCTACTGGAGATTCCTGGCCAGAAGCCAGAAAACGGGCTTTGCTCCTTCACTGCCTCGGAACTGAAGGTCAGAGACTGTTTTATACATTGCCCAATACCGGTGACGATCTGACAGATGCTATTAAAGCTTTGGAAGAACACTTCATTCCAAAAAGAAATGTGGTCGTGGAAAGACATGCCTTCAGGAAACGAGTGCAGAGGACAGATGAAACGGTAGTGCAATATATTGCTGCATTGAGAGATTTGGCGACTACTTGTGAATTTGCTGACAATCTTGACGATATGCTGCGTGACCAGCTTGTAGAAAACATTGCTAACCCTCGCATTCGTGAAAGATTATTAGTGGAATCTAAATTGACACTGGAGATTGCAATTACAATTGCCACACAGCTAGAGGCCGCCGATGCTCAGGCAAAATCAATGGCTGCAAGCAACCCTGCTCCAGTACAAGCCGTACATGTCACTCCTGCTTCTGGACGACAGCATCCTAGGGCCAAATTCAAAGCACGTACCTCATCAAAAACCTCTGTTTCTGCTCCGTCAGCTCGGACATGCTTTCGCTGTGGCTCTGCTGGACATCTTGCAAACGCACAGAACTGCCCCGCTGTATCTGCTAAATGTAAGAATTGCAATAAGACTGGACATTTTGCACGAGTCTGCCGTTCTGCTCCTACTCATTCAGTGCACTCAGTTGAATTACCAGAGGTCTGCATTCTCTATCTACCTGGAGCAACTGACCGTTTGATGTGTGATGTGATCATAAATGCCACACCTGCTGCCATCCCTGTGTCTCCGCAACTCACAGTGGACTCTGGTTCATCAGCGTCCATCCTGCCAAAACAATTGTATGAGCAGCATTTTCACACCGTGCCGTTACATGCTCCTACTGCCCGTTTAGTTACTTACTTACAAGAGCCAATTTCAGTACTAGGATGTTTACCTGCAACGGTATCTAAATATGGTCTTACCTGTCCTGCACACTTCTTCATCGTCGACAATGGCACAGCTTTGCTAGGCATGGACCTGATTAAAGGACTCCAGCTTCGATTTGATGGACACAATGTGCTGCCGCCGCCACAATCCGCTTCAGTCTGTGCCCTCTCCACTCCTCCATCACAGCGTGCTGCATTGGGCTGTGTGAAAAATTTTACACACAAGGTTAACATTTCTGACTCTGTATCTCCAGTCAGACACAAATTGCGTCGCTTACCTTTCTCTGTGAGAGATGCTGTTTCCGCACACCTGGAACGACTCTTGCATGCAGGTGTAATTGAAAGGATTGACTCCTCTCCATGGGTTTCTCCGATTGTTGTGGTCCAAAAGAAAACGGGGGGGATCCGCATGTGTGTGGATCTGCGAGGGCCCAACAAGGCAGTCATAGTAGATAGTTACCCATTGCCACACATGGAGGAGATGATGACAATACTGCAAGGTGCAACTGTATTTTCAACTATGGACTTGGAAAGTGCATACCATCAGGTACCCCTTCATGAAGACAGCCGGGACCTCACTGCATTCATTACACACGAAGGCCTCTTCAGGTTCTGCAGGGTACCTTATGGTTTGGCATCTGCTCCATCTGCATTCCAAAAGATGATGGTTGTCATTCTAAAAGGACTCCAGAACATTGCAAATTATCTGGACGACATCATTGTGTGGGGACGCTCACTACAAGAGCATGATGAAGCGCTAGAGAATGTGCTACAACGTCTCAAAGATGCTGGATTGGTGCTGAATGAGTCTAAATGTCAATTCAGAAAGCAGAGCTTGAAGTTTTTAGGACACATGGTGACGTCACAGGGTATTCAGCTGGATCAGGAACATCTCTCGGCAATAATCGATGCACCTGCACCATCGGATGCTGTTCAGTTGCGTTCTCTACTAGGTCTTCTCTCATGGTACAACAAATTTATTCCCAATTTCACTTCCGTAGTGATGCCTCTGCGTACATGCCTGAGAGATGAGAGTGGATTTCGCTGGTCTGATGAAGCTCAACAAAGCTTAGCTGATGTAAAAAAGCTACTGGTACACAGTCCTGTTCTTGCACTATTTGACCCGGGGCTGCCAGTGGTAATTTCTACTGACGCATCTGCTTATGGACTAGGCGCTGTCTTTGCACAAATATGCACTGATGGTCAGGAACGTACGGTCGCTTTCGCATTCCAGAACACTCACCTCAGCTGAACAGAAATATTCCACCGTTGAAAAGGAGGCGCTAGCATGTGTTTGGGCTGTGGAAAGGTGGAGGACTTACTTGTGGGGCCGCAGATTTACTCTGCGGACTGACCATCAAGCCTTAACGACGCTGCTAACCACAAAAGGGACTGATAGAGCTGGTATGCACATAGCCCGGTGGGCTGCTCGGTTGCTCTGTTTCAACTATACGGTTGAGTACCGTGCTGGATCTGAAAACCACACTGCAGATTGTCTGTCCCGCTTGCCCCTGCCTCTTACTTTGGATGCTGAGTCGGATACAGAGCCTGAGTTTGTTGCTTTACTGTCCACTGGTCCGACTGCCATATCACAGGATGAGTTTGCTGCTGCCTCTGCTCGCTGTTCTGAACTCTCTGCCCTGCGCACACAAATTGCGAGTGGATGGCCTCCATCTTCTGCTGCTTTGGATCCTGTTCTTCGCCCGTACTACAAACTCAGACATGAGTTCAGTGTGCAAGCTGATTTTGTGTTTAGAGGGTCTCGATTGGTGGTACCTGGGGAACTGCGTGAGTCATTGGTCCGCATCGCACATGAGGGCCATCAGGGGATTGTAAGAACAAAGCAACGCCTGCGTGAAATGTATTGGTGGCCCAAAATGGACACACTTGTGGCAGAGAAAATTACTGCCTGTCAGTTATGCCTTTCTCTGGATAAAACTGCGAAAGCCTCTGCTGTTCCACTCCAGCCTGTTCCTTTACCTTCTGCACCTTGGGAAAAACTGGCGATAGACATTGTGGGCCCTTTCGAGACTGCTGTCTGGGACTGTCGATATGCTCTGACACTCACTGACTATTATAGTAAATGGCCCGAGGTAGCCTTTACTGCGTCTGTTGCAACAAAACAGGTGACTGCATTTCTTACCTCTGTCTTCAGTAGACACGGCAACCCGACCACTTTGGTCAGTGATAATGGGCCTCAGTTCACTTCCCCAGAGTTCGCTGCGTTCCTGAAAGAGAGAGACATTAAGCACATTCGCACATCAGTGTATCATCCTGCTGCAAATGGAGCTATTGAACGCTTCCACAGAGTTCTTAAGAGTACAATTCAATCAGCAATCCTACAATCAGCACCATGGAAAACAACAGTGACTGACTTCCTGCAGATCTATCGCGCTACACCTCATGCTGTGACAGGCATTTCCCCCTTCGAATTACTTCATGGAAGGAAAATGCATACCCGCCTCAATGTCCTGAAACCCTCACCTTCTGGTCATGAGCCTAAACAACTGCAGAAGCGTGTTTCATCACGTCAGGATGTCATGAAATCTCGCTTTGACCACAAGCATCGTGTGCGTCACTTTTCTTTTCAAAAAGGGGATAAAGTGCGTGTTAAAAAGTCAGCACATGTACCAAAAGGCCATCCAAAATTCACTCCTCCAGTTAAGGTTAGGAAAAAAATTGGCCCTTACACCTACCTCTTGGATGATGGAAAGAAGTGGCATGCATCGTGTCTCGCACCCGTGCCGACTAATGCGCTGGATAATGGACTGACCACCAATGCTGAAAACTTGATTCCCTCTCATGTTCCATTGTCTGGAAATGTAGTGTCTTCTGATGTTTGTCCACGGGAGAAACGTCAAAGACGTGAGCCAGATTGGCTAAAGGACTATGTCTATTAGTCAAAAAAAAATAAAAAATAAAATACCTGACATGGACTTTTGCAACATACATTACATACACTCACATGAAAATTCAAGTACTGAATGGTATTAGAGTAGTTTGGTTCATGTGGCTTATTGTTTTAAATGCTCCATTGCATTCAGTTAATGTGTTTCTTAGTGTATAATTCATATACATGTGAAATTGTTGATACATTACAGATCTGATGTTCTTTATTGCTGTTTCATGCCAATTGTTAGTTACAGAAATAATTCATTTAACTAAGAGGGGAATATGTGATGTCCTTACATTAATGCACCACTAGATGGCACTCCAGCCTCTTGAGTTAGATTGAGATTGGGAGTAAGGGTGAAGAGTAAGAAAGAATGCTGAGCATGTTATCCTGCTTGTTCATGGTAGTTATTAAAGTTTACAAAGAGGAATACACGACTTTGTGCTTCTTGTCTACATGAAGACATAACAGATAGGATATTCTCTGTTCACGAATATAGCCATACATGTTTATAATGATAGTTTTTGGATTGTATAGGCCTACATGCAAATCATGCTTGTGTTTATGAATGTAACTAAGCTTCTGTTCATGAATATCTGCTCTGGTCTAAATATGTTGAATGTGTTATACCCGTGTCTTATGGAGTAATGACGCTGAAATGTTTGAAACTGTTTTAATTTTGGTTTAGGACTGTGGCTGCATCACGGCATCTTGCACAAGAAAGGCACACGCACGTCGTTCAGTTTTGAGTTTGCTGGAAAATCCTACTGAGTAAGTGCACAGTATAGTAATTGTATTATTCCCAGAATATGTGGTAATATTATTTGTGGTTGATAGTGTTAAAATGTTAGAATTGGCATTGTTTTCTCATGAAGTATGCATACTATACTAAGGTACTGTGGGGAGTACACCACTCTTGCCTTCACCTGCATCTCTCAAAGGAAGGGGGCACTCGTTCAGTTTTCAACTCCATTCAGAATTTTAGAGTAAGTGTGCATTCACTATTTTACAGATGTTACTTTCATTTGATTTAGTTACTTCGTGGTAAAATATGTTTGCTATGTGGTAATTGTGTTCTTTGTTTAGATAAATTAGTCCTAGTACAGGGAACATCATAATAATGTTAATAATGTCGTTTGTGTAAACAGCATGCTTGCTTTTTTTATTTCAGATGTGAGAATAACAGTGTAAAAAAACCTGTTGCAAAGAGAGCCAAAGCAAATAAGCAGCCCACTTGGTCATGGAAACCAGAGACTGACGTTGACATGTTCCACAGGCTCTGAGATTTCTGCCCCGCACAAGAGCCTGGACCACAGCTAAGACCATGTGATGCACACACTCCCAAAATGATGTGATAGTTATATATATTCTAAATAAACTACAAACAAAAAAATAGATACATTTCTTTTTCCTCATTCTTTCTTGTAGCAATTACCTCTCAGTCACACACCTGACAGCTCATAATGCAGCTCATTATGCAGGCCTTTGTCCTCTCAGGTGTGAATCACATCAGTATACATGACCATTCACGCCCCCTCGCATATTCCTTTCTACACAAAAAGTGTCTTAGAAAATTTAAATCAATATATTGTTTTCTGTGAGTGAGTAAACAAGATAATTTTCACATCATTCTGATGCAAAAACTCTAGAATTCAAGATCTGTTCTCAATAGTCCTGTGAACAAATGTTCTGTATGTGTTTATGGCCTTATTTCAGTGACTTTAAAACTTTAGTTTTTCACTAAGCACGCATAAACGTTGTTTTCTCCAAAACACAATCACATACATACATGCTGCCAACATATTATTGTAGCCCAGTTTGTGCTGATTATGGTGATATAAACGCGTCATTAAAATGTTTCTTAGCAACTGAAAAAAGCACAAATGTCAAAACTTCTCCAGGGCCCAAAACACCCTCAGACCCCAGAGGGTTAAACATATGTGCAGTTATGTGTGCCTTACACATGAATACTAAAGTACAGTATTACACCTTTAATTTCACTCAGCGAGTGAAACACAGTAATGACCACCAGGTTGCTTGTATATATATGCAGTCAAAGTGTAGATGAATTGCTTCAATCTAATTATAAACTATAAGGCCTTTATGCTGTAGAAAGAGGAGCAACGCTCACATATACCTTGATATAACTGTACTGAGATTACTTCTTCAAAGAAACAATTTAAACAAAACTGCAATTTTGTGATTTCTTCACTAAAACATATTACATTATGGTACAGTTTGGAAATACCGCTGAGCTGAGATTCAGACTTACGATTTGTCAAGACAGATTTATGCTTTAAAACTGAAATTAGGGTTCCTTTGCTAAAAACCAGATTAACCTTACACTGATACCATTAAACATGAAATACATAAAGACTCTTCCAATCATAATAGCGGTACCAATTCAAACCCCCACTTTATCTGCATCTAAACAAGCCAGCAAATAGGGAAACAACAGGGCATCTCAAGTCACGCCCTATTTTAACCTGGACTATCACGCACACACTTTTAAGTTGACAGTGTTTAAACTCATAACTTTCGTTTTATCACGCCCGCATATTCTCCACCAAAATCTGTAACGAATCAGATCATGGGAAATATGAATAATTAACCAAAACTAATTATGATTAATTATTAATATTTTAGATACACTGTAGATATTTAGCTGACCACTCAGGGTCAAATGTCTTGTCAATTCTAAGAATGTTAATTTCCTGGTTAAGGGAAATAACTTCCTTACTGTACAATTCTACAAAAGCTTGTAGCATAAATCTGCATGATTAAGTGACTCCAGTTATAAGCAAACAATGAACCACGTCAAGTGTGATACAAGTAAGGTTTTATTAACTACATAAACACTTAAACTAGTCTAACATACTACATAAACATATAAACTGGTCTAACATCCTACATACTCACATTAACTGGTCTAACATACACATACACACGCACACACAAACACGCATACAGTTGGTATAGGAAAAAGGGTTAAAGCTTAAGCAGTAAAGAGGAAATAAGGAATGAAGTTATGGAACCATTTGCATATTCAGCAGATCTACACCTGAGGGAAACATCAGATTCTTAGTTCAAACACACCTTTGTAAAAAGGTGCAAATAATACCTAATGTATCAATTAATAAAACAAACTTTGATACTTGCACGTCTTGTCTGTCTGAAAGAGATTCCTGATGCAATATTAAGGCCCAAGATCTTGCTGAAGTTGGTTGATGAGAAAGCGCTAGTTTGAGTCAGAATCACTTGATGAATGAAAAGGACAAGGCCGGAGCCTGGCACGAGCTTAGCGTTTCCGGGAGTGTTTGTCTCACCGCCTCTCAGAATTCCAACAAACCACCGACTGGGAGGGTCCCTGGAGCAGGGCCTTTAAGGTCAGAGAAGATCCCCGCCTTTCAAGATGGGCTTGTCCAATGAGAAAGATGGAAATTCCAAGCGGGAAGTGGCAATTGCTGGAGGGTTTTACGACCCTTTGTCTCTAAGCATGGTAATTTGCAAATGGACTTGAATAGAAATTACTAAAGATTCTCAGGACACAATATATTGCCTATGTACCAATAATAATATACACGCTTGTTTCGAGCATAAGAAGGCGAATTCATAGATACTAGACAAGGTAAGATTACAAATAGTGAAAGGATGACAGAAGTGTGTTTCGATTATAAACCTGCATTACAGTATACAATTTCAAAGACAAAATAAACGATGACAATAATATACCCAATGACCTGAAGGATCACGTGTGTTCATTCAAAGAAAGGTTTTCCTATTAATTAAATAGCAAAGAAAAGTCCTTCCCTTGTGGATTTTCCTTATGGGCAAGGAAGCGATTTTCTTCACCTAAATTCCAGGAGGTCGTAAATGTATCGGGTGTCAGCATTGCTATGGAACCAGGGGCCTGTTCAGCTTCCTGGGGTGTTACAGAGTATTTGTTAAATCTAGCTAACAAAATATATATTGTGTGTTTGAGTGGTCCAGACGCTACAACTGCATATTAGAGCTTGTGGATGTGTTGCAATCACAACGAGTCTGAGATGAGTTTCGAACAAAAGAACGGAACAGGGTTGAATCAGGTCGTCAAAAATAAAATCCCGAAAATCAGTACCCCATATATACCTAGTGTGTTTCTTGTGCCACTTCGCCACAAGCAAAAGCCTTGAAATATGCCATAGAAAGGCCTACTTAATACAGGGGTCTGCAGCCCTACTCCTGAAGGCCATCCTGCCCACAGAGTGCAGGTCAATCTCTAAATAAAATCAGGTCGTCAAAAATAAAATCCTGAAAAGTCAGTACCCCATATATGGGGGAAGGGGCCAAGAAGCAGGATTGAGTCAGCCTGACTTAGCAAACAGGCAGTCGCTGTGGGAGGACACGACGCATCTTGCTCGACGAGCCTGGCTGCTGCCAAGGAAAGCATATTCTCTCATTTTCAGACTTCGCCTACTTAGAGCACACACAGGGCCTCCTAACCTTTGTTAAAACCATCGCTGGCAGCAGTGGGATTTGAACCCACGCCTCCAAAGAGACTGGAGCCTAAATCCAGCACCTTAGACCGCTCGGCCACGCTACCCCGCAAATGCCTAGCTTCCGGGCCACTTTACGCCAACTTTTTCTTGTGCCACTTCGCCACAAGCAAAAGCCTTGAAATATGCCATAGAAAGGCCTACTTAATACAGGGGTATGCAGCCCTACTCCTGAAGGCCATCCTGCCCACAGAGTGCAGGTCAATCTCTAATCAAACTTACATGAATCCGGTAATCAAGGCCTTTTGGGGCTTACTTGAAAATGTCAGCCAGCTGTGTTGCGGTTACTCCCAAAATTGTCAGGCAACTGCTACTTCAGCAAGGACCTTCAACGAGTGCAATTGGCTGTTACCATTCTTGTAGACTACTTATTGTTTGTCGTTATTATATTACTCAAAGTCATTTTTTAAAATTGTCTATACTATGAATGCAAGTTATTAGTTTGCTTGCTTTGACAGAGTGCCTCTGTTGGAAAGGAGCACTGGCTGGGACAGGCTTCCAGTACTGACTTTGCGAAAAAGCGGTTAAGTATGGATGAGACCGGGAGCTAGCAACGTCACTTCTCCAGTAGCAGCAGCCGCAAGAGCCTTCCAAAAGCTTGCCCTGGCAGAAGTGGGATTGGAGCCCAAAGAGACTGGAGCATTAATCCAACACCTTTGACTACTCAGCTATGTTATCCCGCCATGCGGTTTTTCCATGGATATCTTTCCGGCAGCTTTGTCCTTGTTGTGCTTTGCCACAAGTTAATCCCTAGAAATTTGCCGTGCCTAAGAGGAGCTCTTCCACTTCCTTGGAAAGGCCTCCTCAATACTGCTTATCGTGGGCCCTTTTCGTGAGCCTTTTTCTGCTCTATTTTCCCCCAAAAAGAGAGAACTGGAATGTGTCACTTTTCCAGTCTTTGTGCTCAGGCGTAGCAGTCACAAAAAGCCACCCTGGCAGTGGTGGGATTTAAACTCACACCCCCAAAGAGACTGGAGTTCTAAACTAGCACTGTAGACCATTCAGCCACACTACCCTGCCAGGCCTCCTTTTGTGGGCCATTTGTGACCCTATCTTACCTATTTTGGCTGTGAAGACTAGTCCTGGTGAAGTCTAGACCAGGAGTATGTCACTTTTCCAGTCTTTGTGCCCAGCCATAGCAGCAGTGGGATTCAAACCCATGCACCCGATGAGACTGGAGCCTTAATCCAGGAATTCAGACCACTAATCTGATTTTTTCCATTCCAATTTGAGGCACTTCGATATGTGGTACTAAATCTGATACAGATTAGATGTTTTGTAATGCGACCGCAGTGTGAACCATCATATCGGAATTCATGCGACTTTTCTCACTCTAAATCAACATTCGTCACAATTCTGCTCTCATGGGAGTCACTTCAAAGATTTTACAAACAAAAGCTATCGAGACAGTTGCAAAAGGTAGTCAGTAGAAGTACAGTGATGTGTCAGAGCTCATAAGTATTGCAGTGACAACTCTATATACAAGCAAAACGTAAGGGCTCGTATCAAAAAAGTTTCAAAACTGCTCTCTTCTGTCACATCCTTATTCTTATTTTTCATATTGCCTGCGCTTAATTTCGCTGGCTTCTGCGACAGAGCATACTATAAATGCTGGCTGGGACAAGCTTCCAGCACTGACTTTGCAAAAAAGGGAGCAAGGCAAAAGCGGTTGAGTATGGATGAGACCGGGAGCCTGCAGTGTCACTTCAGTCACAGCAGCCTTCCAAAAGCTTGTTCTGGCAATAGTTGGATTCAAACCCACGCCCCCAAAAAGACTGAGCCTTAATCCAGGGCCTTAGAATGCTCGCCATGCAACCCCAGCAGGCCTCCCTTTGTGGGCCCTTTTCTGCAGTTTTTTCTGCCACAAAGAGGCAAGAGCCCTATTCGCACGGGATTAGTATTATCTGGGGACCTTGTGTGATTTTGAAATTACCCCCCACATCTGAATTTCATGTGGTGCATTCGCACGGGATAAACGAAGCCTGTGATTTTACTCCAATTTACTGACTTGTCTCCCGGATACCCGAATGTCAAGGCTTTGAGAGTCCCATTCTATGGTCCAGATGGATTTTTAAAAAAAATAATAAGAAACTAATATAGCTTTGTGCGCTGTGTCATTTACATTTCACCAGGTTAAAATAATATCTCAAGCTTTATGCTTGATTTATTTGTAACACATTAACCTCAAAACCTTTTCAGCTTTCTCTTTCTGCAAAATGTATGGTGTAGCGATATGATAACAGCATCCAAAATACTATCAAACACTCCAACGCAGCTCCATTCTTCGCGGAAGATTAATAAAAAAGGCGCACAGCAAACAAAAACCTTGAAAAATTATATACGACCTGCCAAATGCTGGCCGAATCACAGAGATGCCGATTCGCAAGGATGAAAATAGTACTCACAAGAACCCTCGTAGTGACTCGGGAAATATGGTAGGTCATGTATGGGAGAATTTTTACATTACAAATTACAGACATGGCCGATTCGCATTGGATTAAGATCACAGACAACCTCCGCAATTATTACAGATGACTGGAGGTCACCAGGTAATACTAATCCCATGCGAATAGGGCTAAGGACAGATTTTCTTTGTGAGGCTGTGAAATTCATCAAGTAAAGCCTCAAAAGAGAAAGCACTTTTCCAGTCTTTTTGCTCAGGCATAGCAGCCACAAGTGACTAACAAAAGTCTGCCCTGGGACCAGTGGGTTTCGAACCCACGCCTTAGAACACTCAGCCACGCTACCTCATGAGGATGCTGTCCCTTGGCCGCTTAACAGGGTGCCTCTGTTAGAAAGAAGCAGTTGCTGGGACAGGCTTCCAGTACGACTTGTGTGAGTAAGGCAAAAGTTGCTGAGTATGGATGAGACCACAATGCCACTTCTCTAGTCGCAGCAGCCACAAGAGCCTTTCCACGGGTGACTTTCCGGCAGCTTTTTTTCTTGTTGCGCTTTGCCACAAGTTAATCCCTAGAAATTCGCCGTGCCTAGGAGGAGCCCTTCCACAGGTGGAAAGGCCTCCTCAATACTGACTTTCCTAAAAAGTTTCAATCTAAACCTGTTCACGTGAAACAAACCTGCTTCCAAGCAGGTTAGATCTTGCGGATTGTTCTAATTACAATGAGTCTGAAATAAGTTTTGAAGAACAGAGCAGCACAGAACAGAATTGACTCAGATTGTCAACAATGAAATCTTGAAAAAAGTCAGTTGCCCACATGTCAACACGCCTTAGCAAACAGGCGATCGCTGTGGGAGAAGACAATGTATCTTTCCTGACGAGCATGGCTGGTGCCAAGGAAGGCGTATGTATTCTCACATTTTCATACCTATTTAGAGAAACACAGGGCCTCCCGGCCTTGTTTAAAACCTTTGCTGGCAGTGGTGGGATTCAAACCTCTAAACAGACTGGACCAGCACCTTAGATCACTCAGCCACACTACACTGTGAGCCGGCTTTCCACAGGTCACTTTCCAGCAGCTTTTTTCTTGTTGCGTTTCACCACAGGTAAATCCCTTGAAATTCAACATGCCTCGGAGGAGCCCTTCCACACCTTTCTCAATACTGACTTTGCTAAAAAGCTGCAATCTAATCCTATTCACGTGAAACAAACCTGCTTCCAAGCAGGTTAGAGCTTGCGGATGTGTTGCAATCACATTGAGTCTGAGATGAGTTTCAAAGAACAGGTAGCACAGGATTGACTCAGATCGTCAACAATGAAATCCTGCAAGGTCAGTAGCCCACATATGAATGACGGGGTCAAGGATAAGCATTGAGTCATTCTACCGTAGCAAACAGGTGATCACTGTGGGAGAAGATGACGCATTCTGCCTGACGGGCCTCACTGCTGCCAAGGAAAGCATATTCTTACATTTTCATAAGGCCTCCCGGCCTTGGTTAAAACCACTGCTGGCAGCGGGATTCAAAGCCACATCCCCAAAGAGACTGAAGCCAGCTCCTCAGCCAAGCTAACCTGTTGGGATGCCTTTCCCTGGCTGCTTTCCACTAATTATTTTCTTGTCCCACTTCTACACAAGCAAATGACTTGCAATTTGCCTTGGAAAGGCCTCCTTAACCCTATTAAACCACACACAATCACTGACACATCAAACCAAGCTGCATTCATGTTACCGTAACTCTTGAACCGCTTGTAACATAGAAATAATTCAAAATGCTCATGATAGAAGACAATTTGTGCTTATTACAGTAATGTCCTGATTTCCCTCAGCAAACCGCATAGAAGCTTTTAGAAGGCACGAAAAGGAAGAATTTGAACAGAGAATTACAGTATGGAACATGTTAGAGAGTCTGAAGTGCAAAAAATAATTTCTAAAACAAACATGGTGACACAGGTGAAAAAGACGTAGTATTAAATGTATTAAAAATATACTTGAAATTCAAGTAGTATGTTTATAATACATTTGTATTCCCAACATGCTTATTTGAAGTGCAATAAAAATATATTGAATTGCATTTTAATATATTTCTAAAAAAGTATACTAGAAGTACTTTTGTATTAAATATATGTTTAGTTATACTTCTAAGAAATATGCTAAACAGAAGCATACTTTTAATGTATTTATAAAAAGTATACTAGAAATACTTTGATAATAAATATATTTTTAGTTACACTTTTAAGGGATATACTAAACACAAGCATACTTTTAGTGACTTTTTAGTGTATTTACAGAAAACATACTTATGTTACCCTTACTTAAAGTATATTTTATGTCTACTTTTTGTAAGAACATAACAAAATGATTACATTTTTAGTGGGTTTTTAATGTACTTTATGTTGCAGTAGGCCTACACATGGTTATATTTGAGAGCCACATGTCACTTCACTTTAATATTTGGAAAATTACAATATTTTGAAAAACATTTTTAAAATGTACAATGTACAAACGTTTGTGAACTAAGCATTGCGATATTTAAAATATGTTGTTTAATATGTTGTTCAGTTTTACTTAAAAGGTTATGCTACTTTGGTTGATTAGGCTGTTGTTCATTACATGATACATTAATTGTAATAAGCTAGGTGTTTATAAATTTGTTCAAGCTTGACGCCTTTATTTTCTAATATATATTTCTGAAATTCCCACAAGGATTTCAACATCATATATGAAAAAAAACAAAACAAAACAAAAACTTGCGTTTACTTGTGTTTAAATTCAAAAACAGGCTGACTAAACCTGATTGGTTCCAGAGCCATTGAACGGCTCTGATTGGTTCGTATGATAATAAGCTCACCCCAGAGAGCTTCGTATATGAAATATGATGTGCGTGCAAATGTCTCTTGAACGTGAATATACTGTAAGTCTAAATTTAAACAGTATTATATAGAGTGGTCGCTGATCGTGTCTCTTTAGGGCACTTGGAGGAAACCACGCAATTCATATGGATTACTTTGGCAATGTTTTTTTGCGATTTCAACTTTTTGAAACGTGAACATCTTTGGTGAATCTTCTTTCATCGGAGGGACATAAATCTCTCAGATTTTTATTAAAATATTTCAGCTTTTCTTTTGAAGATGAACGAAAGTCTTAGATGGTTTGGAGCATCTTAAGGGTGAGTGATGACAGAATTCAAATTGTTTTGGGGGAACTATGAAATTAATTAGAAAATATAGCGGTATGTTCTTATTTTTAGCAGCTTCTGCAAGCGTGTATGGCGTCTGGCTTTTGGAACCTCACTGTGACTTCAGGTAAGATTTAATTAACGTTATTTGTCTGTGCCAGTCGTGTTTTTGACACATGCATTGGCAGAAAAAAATTAATAAAATAAAATTAGTCATTATAACATGTACAACATTAACATTATTTTATTTGCTAAATGAAGTTGTGTATATATTTATTTCTGATTTCCTGAAAAATTTGGCTTCATTGTAATGAGGTTAATGATCTTTGAAAAAAACATGATTATGAACATATAATTACTTTGTCTTGAGCTGATTAGCCAACTGTGGTAGTGTTCGTTGATTGGTGTTTATATTGATTCAAGCTTGACAACCTTATCGCCTTAATTTTCTAATATATATTTCTCATTACAAATAAGAACAAAGATTAAATTGTAAGAAAGGTTGCTTATATGAGAGTGTACAGTACATCTGAAACTGCTGAGGCTTGGAAGGTTTTTGACTACATTACCGACCAGGTACATTGATTTCAGCGTCCTGTCATTCTTAAAAAGAAAACAAATCATAATTTGCTTTTTTGTGTGTGTGAAAATATTAACATTTGTTGTTTTTCAGATCAGCTGCTATAGAAGACAAACTGAAATCTGAGTGCAGAGACAAGCAAAGGAATAGTAAGTATATTTTCATGTTGAATCACCTCTGTTATAGAGATTTTTGAATCAGGCCTAATGGAGGGTGATTTGGTCAATATTGGAAGAAAAACATTAGCAATCTGTCCATTCCAGCTGGCTAATTTGTGCCTGCGTTCAGTCATTCATGTAAAAATCTGTTATTTAATTTAATTTGGTTTCTGTTTTGTTTTTTCTAAAGCTGCAAGGCTCTGGTGCAAAATATTGTATGCCAGGAGTCAGGACGACTAGGCTGTGCCCAGGTCTCCGGAACCTGCGACGACGCTCAGCTCCATCAGCCCTCCATCTGCGCCTTCGGATCCACCAGCTCTGTCTCCATCGGTCGGCCCCCAGATGTTGGCAGCCACACCATCTACACCTTGCTCCTCGCTCCCTCAATTCCACCGTGTGTTGTCAGCACTGAGATGCTCTGGGTCTGTGCCATGTGCCAAACACCATCTAAGCTGCCAGGGCATCATCGTCATCCTCCAATCACCATCCCTTCGCCACATCCTGCAATCATCCCCGCACTTTTGCCTCTCACCATCCCTATGCCATCTCCTTGTCCACCTCCAAAACCCCCTCCATCCCTCCCTATTCTGTTGCTTGAACTTTATCATCTTCAGTCTTTGCACACACACAGCTATTCACTTATGCACTTTGTTTTTCAGTCTTTTTTATGTATTTTTTTCTTCAGAAAATTGCATTGTAATCTTTATTCATTGATGTAAAATTCTGTACTTTTTAGTAAGGCCGGTATAACTGAAATATTCTACAAATGGAAAAGATAGCTCTGACATAGCATTTCAGTCTTTTTTAATTTGTTTTTTTATAATGTATTAAAATGTACATGAGTATGTTTGTAGTAATACAAATAAACTATAAACCTACTTGTATTTCAAGTGCATTTTTAAAACATTTAATAGTATGTTTTGTTTTGTTTTTCACCAAAGTATATATGCTGCTGTCCTTTTTTAGTGTACTTTATCAATATTTGTAATGTACACAACAATATATAATACATTAAAGTTTTCTAGATATCAAAGTGTGTACATACTGAAAAAAGCAGCTTTATAATATACAATATATAGTGTAATGCTAATGCATTTCCAATGAGCTGAAAATACAATTGAAATGTACTTGAAGTACATTAAAACGATGCTTCAAATATACTCTAACTATAGTTCCATGATGTATAAAAAAAAACAAAAAAAAAAAAAATGACATTGTTAAATGTATTTTAAGAAAATCGTTGGAGTGAACGTCACGCCCCTCTTTTTTGATGGCTAGCGGAGGAGCTGTCATCTAGGAACTCGGACCAATGATGACGCTTAATCCCACCCAGATTTACATGAAAATCAACCGACAACATTAGAAGGAAGACAGCGCCAGAAGGGGATACAAGGCAAAGGGAAAAACAGATAAGCTATAAAAAATAAAAATATGAGCAGAAAATGTCTGAGAGCAGAAAAAACCAAGGAAAACATGATTTTGTGTGCAAGTCAGATAATTTTGCATTAATATTTCAATTTTGTGCAATATGATTTTAAACGTTGTATAAAGTTTGTTCATGATTATTATTTTGGAAAATTGCGTTATTCATTTTTTGATTTATGCTATTATTTTCACTCCATGGACCATGTTCGATATCTGAAAACTTTGCTTTTATTTAAATCTAGTGCAATATATTTTTACTTGTGTTTTAAAATGTTGTTTTCACGCTTGTTATTTTTTTATCAGTGACGCAATACTTTAGGGGGATTCTGATCCCAACATTTTCTATCATACTTGCAGGAATGTACTATACAGTAAAACAACAATGCAGGAACAACCATAAATAAGTTTTCTCTGAGCAAAAACATTTTCTCAGTGTGGATAGAAGCCCAAAACGTAGAGAAGAAGATCTGTTATTGTTACTCAGTCCTGTTACTCATATAATGAGTAACAGGACTGAAAATAACAGGATTGTGATTTTAGGATAGCATTAGCAAATACATATAATATAGCCACATGGAGTACATGTTAATATTATGAAGATACTCAGCAATTTCTAGTGATTTACCAAAGATTTGTACTTTTTAAATAAACAAATAACATGTAAGAAATAATGTAGGTAACAGGACAGTATGTTAAGATTGATGCTCCCAGTCATCCTTACAATATCATCAAATAATTATGCAGAAAATAAAATGAGACCACATACATTAGGTTATCATTTAATTGCCTTCAGAAGATCCAGATGTTGCAATATGTTGAAAATGTGTCTTGTGGAATTTTCCCAGTTTTTCAGAGGGGGAATGTGTGTGGTAGGGTAACAGGACTGAGTGAAAACTCGGGGATATGATTAAAATGTGTATTTTATCTAAAATGGTATGGATTTATTTTTAAATAAATGTATTTAAAGTGACATGACATGTGGCCAAGTATGGTGACCCATTCTTGGAATTAGTGCTCTGCATTTACCCATTCAAAGTGCACACACACAGCAGTGAACACACACATACCCGGAGCAGTGGGCACCCATTTATGCTGCGGCGCCTGAAGGTGGGACAAAGCGCTGTATATTCACTCCCCCCATCTACAATCCCTGCCGGTACGAGACTCGAACCCACAACCTTTGAGTCCGACTCTCTAACCATTAGGCCACGACTTCCCCACGAATCTAAAGCACAGATTTGATATGGAGGTAAACAAAAATACAAAATAAAATCTGTTTTCTGACGGTTAGGACATATGTCAGCTGTCAACAAAGCCGACTTCATTTCTTCTTTTTCTTTAAACTCCACACTTAGCATCTTGGGCTTGACTGAGACTGAGACCTGGATTCGTCCAGAAGACTCAGCAACCCCAGCTGCTCTAGCTAACAATTTCTCTTTCTCTCACACCCCCCGTCAGTTTGACCGGGGTGGGGGCACTGGTCTGCTCATTTCTAACAATTGGAAATACTCAACCCACACTCCCCTATGCAATTATAACTCATTTGAATCTCATGCCATTACTATAACAGCTCCTATAAAACTCTAGGTTGTGGTAATTTACCGCCCTCCTAGGCAAATTCTATCCGCCTTCCTAGAAGAAATGGATGGGCTGCTGTCCTCATTCCCAGAGGATGGCAGTCCACTTTTAGTCTTTGGCGACTTCAACATTCATCTGGACAAGCCTTCTGCTACAGACTTCCATTCACTCCTTGCTTCATTTGATCTCAAACGACTTACCACCACAAGCACCTTCTAACCCCGGTTATCCGATGATTTTTCTGAGCAGAACAAACACAGGGCAGCAGAGAGAAAATGGTGCAAATCAAAAGATCCGTCAGTCCTTAGTATGCATCAGTCTTTGCTTTCATCCTTCTCTGCTGAAGTCCATACTGCCAAATCTTCATACTTCCACAACAAGATCAACAGTGCTCCAGACACACGTAATCTTTTCAAAACATTAAATTATCTCCTCTGTTCCCCTCCACCACCTCCCACCACTTCTATAACAGCTGATGATTTCGCCACATTCTTCACAGACAAAACTAGAACAATCAGTAGTCAGTTCTCAGCTCCACACACACAGGACTTCAAACCAACAACACCCACTGCAAAAACTCCCATCTTCATCTTCTGTCCCCTCACTGAGGCAGAAGAATCGAAACTTCTCTTCTCCAGCCATCCTACAACATGCCCTCTAGACCCAGTCCCTTCACACCTTCTCCAAGCAATCTCTCCAACACTCTTACCAGCACTCACACACATCAACACATCTCTCCTCACAGACACCTTCCCCACTGCATTCAAGCAGACTCGGATAACCCCACTGCTCAAAAAAAACAACATTAAACACTTCTCTTATAGACAGCTACAGACCTGTCTCTCTCCTTCCATTCATAGCGAAAACCCTCGAACGAGTTGTTTTCAACCAGGTATCATTGTTTCTTTCACAGAATAACAAACTGGACACTAACCAGTCAGGCTTCAGGAGTGGCCATTCAACTGAGACAGCGTTACTGTCAGTTACGGAAGCCTTGCAAATAGCAAAAGCCGGTTCCAAATCATCAGTTCTTATTCTGCTAGATCTATCTGCTGCTTTTGACACTGTCAATCAGCAGATCCTCCTGTCTGCCCTCTCTTCAACGGGCATCACAGGGATTCCACTTTGCTGGTTTGAATCCTATCTCACTGGTCGGTCTGTAAGGTGTGGGGAGGGGAGATATCCAAGCACATTCAATGGTCAGTGGGGTCCTCACGGATCAGTTCTTGCAACCCCCCCCCCCTTTTTTTCCTTTTTTTCTTTTTTTTTTTATCCCCACCATAGAAACACTACATCACGGGGTCCCATCATACAGGTACATGGCTTCTCCTACCATTGCTATGTTGATGACACACAGCTCTACCATTCATTTCAACCAGACAATCCAATAGCAGCTGCACGGATCTCAGGCTGCCTGGAAGACATCTCGGCATGGATGAAAGAACAACACCTACAGCTCAATCTGGCAAAGACTGAACTTCTCGTCTTCCCTGCCACTCCGACTCTACAGCATGATTTCACCATCCAGCTAGGCTCTTCTACAATTACCCCATCAACATCTGTAATCTTAGTGTAATCTTTGATGAGCAGCTGACCTTCAAAGACCACATTGCAAAGACTGCCCGATTTTGATAATAAGGTTTGCATTGCACAACATCAGAAAGATCAGGCCCTTTCTAATGAGCATGCTGCACAACTTCTTGTCCATGCCCTTGTCATCTCTAGGCTGGACTAATGCAATGCTCTTCTGGCTGGACTTACATCAAGCAAAATCAAACCTCTACAAATTATTCAGAATGCAGCGGCACGACTGGTATTCAACGAGCCCAAAAGAGCCCATGTTACACTCTTTATCTCCTTGCACTGGCTACCAGTTGAGGCTCGCATCAAGTTCAAGACACTGGCTTCCCATATAGAACAGTCACAGGCTCAGCACCAGCACCTGCTTACTTCCACTCACTATACGAATCTACATCCCCTCCAGAAGTCCGAGATCCGCTAGTGAGTGACGCCTCGTGGTACCATCACAGAGAGGCTCAAAATCACTTTCCAGACCATTCTCGTTCACCATTCCTGGCTTCTGGAACGATCTTCCCACCCCTATCCACAATGCTGAATCCCTGACAATTTTCAAGCGACAGCTGAAAACGCATCTCTTTTGACGCTACTTGACTTCATCCTAAATTTAAAAAAAAAACTCTATTTAAAAAACTTTATTTATTCCTTCCCTTTCTAGCTTGTACTTATTTGAACAATGCCTAAAACTTGGTATTACAAGCACTTCCTGTGTCTGTTTGGCTCTTTAAGAAGAATCGCTTTATGTTTTCCCCAATTGTAAGTCGCTTCGGATAAAAGCGTCTGCAAAATTACTAAATGTAAGAGTAATGTAAATGTTAAACTGTAGTGTTAGAGACTGGGGACATGTAACAAACGCTATTTATCAGAGTTTTAGGTAGTTTTTATAAAAAAAATTAATTATATGTTTTAAATTTGCAGTTAGATTAATGTGCAGGTTAGATTAATGTGCAATTAGACTAATGACACTTTGCTTAATAATAAAATGTATCTTAGATGTATTTTCATGCATATTTGTGCATATAATGTCCTGGGGGCAGAAATGGCACCCATCTGGTGGAATGGTCCACTAAATTGTTGACGCCAAACATTTGAATGGTAATGTAGGCCTATGTGTAAACTACTTTTGCAACTTTTAAATGCTACCTGTTGCATTTCAATATAGTTTCATTCTAGTAAACTGGAATTTATGTTCTGTCATTTATTGAAATACATTTCTGATAGAGGTTCACAGATCTGCTGGTAAAACACAAGCAGATCATCAGAGTCAATAGGCCTACATGACATGAAATATGTATGACTGCCCCTTAAGTGATCCTGTTTCTGATTTCTAGTTTCAAAATCTGCCAGATGTGCTAGAGGTTTTACTAATGCATAAATCATATTTTTTACAAAATAACTTTATTTCAGTCAATTGGAAACCAGCAGATTGTGTCCACTTAAGGGCATACAGCATCTCGTGGAGGGAGCCCTAGAATTAAGAATAGTGTCGTAATCTCTGCCAATCACATTTCAACTCCGCTCAGGGGTCACACCCATTAGTTCCAAAATCCTGATGGGGATGTCCAAATCATGCCCCGAACCTGAGTCAGGAGGTCGTGTCTGAGGGGAACCTCCCAAGGGGGCCGGCTAACAGATTGACCGATTCTGAAAACCACGTACGAGTGGGCTAAAACGGCACCACCAACAACAGACGTTCACTCTGATCAACCTTACACAGAACAGAATCGTTTGGGAGTAAACGGGTCAACGGGAAGGCATAAGACTGGTGCTAGAGCGTCCACACACAGAGGCGACGGAGGAGACAAGGAAACCAGAGAGGGTAATGCGCATGCTCTAAGCAAACAAATCCACTTCCGCTCGGCCAAACCTCTGCCATATGAGACTCACCACCTGAGGGTGCAATCTCCATTCTCCAGCCTACAACTCTGTCTCAAGAGTAAGTCCACTCCTGAGTTCAGGTGACCCGGGACATGAACTGCTCTGATCGACAGAAACCTGGTCTGCGTCCAAAGAAGAACACGTCTCACCAACCTGCACAGTGGACGATGATGCGTAATCCTCTCTGAGACCACAGCCGTGTTGTCAGTCCTTGACCTAATGTGACAACCACTCACTCAATTGGGTAAGAACCGTTGGAGTGCCAGAAACGCTGCTCCAAACAGTTTGTGTAATTGAGCAAATATCAGCCAATCGTCAAGGTACTCAAAACTCAGAAACCCCCCAAAACAGGGCCAAAGACACATCCATTCCTTGGTTCTTAGGCCAGATTCAATGGAAGAAGTACAGTCTTGCCCAAGCTTTTTCCAAAAAGCAAACAGAGGGAACTTCTCAGGTCTCTGACGATTGATGCCAGGTAGGATCATAGATTGATGGTCACAAACCAATCTCCGGTGCAGATAGAGACAGGATGACTTTCTCGTCAGCATTTGAAATTGATTACATCCAAGCAACGGTTGTAGGTGAAGCAATCCAAGCAACATCGCAAAGCTGGATGGTGTACACCATACCGACAGGCCCTGTCCTTCTCATGAGGCCCCGCAGACCACCTGCGTGCGGGGCAAAACAAAACTCTGAAAACAGGAACGGATACTAAATCAGGCATGCCATCAAAAAACCCACATGCGTGGGAGCTTGGAAGTCGACACAGACCCTCACCAATGGCCTTAGGGCTATCCTCTCGATCTCCAAAGCTAAGGCGCGGAGAACGGTCAGAATCAGACCGAAACGCAACAAGCATCAGAACAGCTGATAGAGAGGCAAACACACTTGTAGGTTGCCCACATCCATACACAGTTCCAGCTCAATGCAACAGCGGAGCTGAAAAGAACAGAGTAATTAGTCATGCAAACCACTGCTTGATAGCATGAAGCACCCAACATCTCTAGTGCACAATAATATATGCTGCAGTCACATAATGCAGCCAGTCATGTGAAGCGAGTGTTGATAGCAAAAGTGCCGTATCAATCACATGAAGTAGGCTGACCATGGTGAGCATTAATAGCTTGCCATAAAAGATACTCTTACAGGTGAACTCATTCACACATTAGCTCATCTCAGTGCATCTCAGTTGGGATGAGGAGAATAATGATTAGTTATGCAAATAGAGTTGGTAACCTCAAGTGCCAAAAACCATGTTGCACGACAAATGTGTGTTGCAAAACTCCACAGAGCCAGCTCATAGCACAGAGTCCACTATTTGTTCCAGCTCAAAACAGCAGCAGAGCTGAAAGAATAATAATTATTAGCCAGGTAGACTAGTGTTTGGTAGCATGAAGCATCAAAAACCATAGCGCACAGCAAATGTCAGCTGTGGAGTCCGTGCTTAAAAACAGTCACATGAACAAGAGTTGGAAGCGTAAGCGCCAAATCAATGTACGTGCCTTAATTAATGCAGTGCAGGAGTATAGACAGGAAAAACCCTGCTCACTCTGCATCCTGAGTCACTATGGCATTAGGTGTAAAACAGCTTGGTATTAGGTGTAAAATAGGAATTTACTCTAGATATGTGAGCTTGCCCACTGATTTGTTCCAGCTCAAAGCATCTGCAGAGCTGAAAGAAAAATGAACAGCCAGGCAGACTAATGTTTGGTAGCATGAAGGGCCAAGACCATAATGGATGACAAACATCCGCTGCAGGACTCCTAGAGTCTGCGCCTAAAAGCAGTACATGAAATAAGAGCTGGAAGCGTAAGCACCAATTCAAATGCGCGGGCCTGCATTAGTGCAGTGCAGAAGTAGAGAGAGAGAGATAGGAAAAACCTGTTGTCAACTCTACAACATGAGCCATTATCGATTAATGTTTAAAACAAGCTTGGCCATTTTAAAGGGATAGTTCACCCAGAAATGAAAATTTGATGTTTATCTGTTACCCCAGGGCAATCCACGATGTAGGTGACTTTGTTCTTCAGTAGAACACAAATGAAGATTTTAAGTCAAACCGTTGCAGTCTGTCAGTCATATAATGCATGGCAATGGTAAAAAAATCTATGAGAGTAAAAAAACATGCACAGACAAATCCAAATTAAACCCTGCGGCTCGTGACGACACATTGATGTCCTAAGACACGAAACGATTGGTTTGTGCGAGAAACTGAACAGTATTTATTTCATTTTTTACCTCATTTTTACAGCACTATGTCCAACTGTCTTTGGGCGCGCGCACTGCTTCCGGTGCGTGAGGTGTGTACGCACTTTGGCGTAGTAAAAAAAAAGAAAAAAAAGTGACTTGTAAACCTGCGTCTGCGGTCGAGAGGAGCGAAGCCGGATAATGCTTGTGTGTGCAAATGGTTAATATAAGATAATAATATATTAAAATATTAATAAAGAAATACATAAATAGATACAGGGTGACACAGTCAGAATCCACTGAATGCTGAACGCCACACATAGACACGATGTAAATAATATATTATTGTTTGCAGGTCACGGAAGCGTGAGATTGCGATAAAAATTGAAGGGTAAGTGACAGCTTTTTAGTGATAACGTTATCTAAAAGTATGCTATTTGCTTGTTTCTAGGCAGGCTATAATCGATTCAGAATTTAAATAAAAGTTGTTTTACGTGCTGCTAACATGACCAACAGCCACATACCCTGTACATGTAGCAAAGTTTCAGGAGTGACATATATTCCACATCCCCCATATAAATACGGGATTCACTTTCGAAATAGCTTATTGTTTACAATCAGGGTTAGTTGCTTAGCCTACATCCATCGCCTTAATGGCAGGCAAGTATTTCAATTTAATTTAAAAATCGCTCCTCTTCATAACATAAGGATCACGTCCAACATATTGTGATTATCAATACCTTTCTCTTGTAATAGTGTGGTGGTTGAAGAGAGATCCCTCATACGATTTTAATGGCGTTGGGTGTGAGCAATTCAAGGAACGCGTTTTGATATATATCTATATATTATATATATATAATATCTCTATAATATTATATATAATTATATATATATAATATATATATATTATATGCTCATGCCTAAACAAGTAAGCCGACCAGTACAGACTTTCCTCCATCTCATCCGTTCTGCTTTTTCAGTCACTCCTGAAACTTTGCTGCATGTACAGGTTATGTGACTGTTGGTCTTGTTAGCAGCACGTAAAACAAAACTTTTATTCAAATTCTGAATTGATTATAGCCTAGGAAGCGAGCAAAATATCGCTTCCATAGAATCACTAAAAAGCTGTCACTTCAATTTATTGCAATCTCACGATGTTCCTTTATAATCAGTGAAGCTATCTGAACTGCAAATAATATCTTATTTACGTGTCTACGTGTGGCGTTTAGCACTGAGTGAATTCTGACTGTCACACGCTGACTGCGTGAGAGGTGTCAGCCCAATCTATTTATATCTTTCTAAATATCCTATAATAACCATTTACACGCACAAGCATTATTATCACACGAGCTTCGCTCCTCCCGACCGCAAACGCAGGTTTACAAGCCACTTTTTACTGCGTTTTTCAATCAATTTCTTGAATTTTCCCCACTTATGAACAACACATTTTCGTACACGATAAAAGCTCCTCGTGGTTTCTCGGTTTGGCCAATTTAAGCACCCATAAACAACGCAAAACACTGGCATTTTGAGTTTCTGCTAGACATTCCTATGGAGAGAAAAATCACTTCCTGCCCTCCAGATGCATTTCGCGCGTCATCAGTGACGTCATGTGCAATAAATTGGCATGATGGTATAAGGGCTTCAGACATTCGTCACACCGGAGGTGTTCCCATAGCGATGACGTCATCACAGCATTGAAGTGACCTATGAGAGGGAACAGGGGTGTTCATGACCCTTTTAAGAATTATTTGAGACAATACTCAAAAACTTTGTCAAAAAATAAAAAAGCTAGAATCTTAGATTTATTTGATAAATATAATTTATTATAATGCTTTATTTTATCCCCTGTGTTTAATCTATATTTATTAATAGAGATGGTTTATAGAATTAATGTTTTTTTTGTATTCTGTGTCTAAGCTCCTCTTTAAACTGATGTCCTTGAATGTAAGTTGTATGCCAATTTTTTCTGTAAACTTGTCATTTTTTGTTGAGCAGCAAAGGTTAATGATGGCGTCACAGACAGACAGGACACGCCGATGTACATTTTTTATTTATAATACTATATCTTAATATATAATAGACTCTATATATACTATATTTTTTTTTTTTTTTTTTTTTTTTTTTTAGTTCTTCCTATTTTAATCATGGTCCACCTACAGCCCAGTAGGTGCCGGGAGTGCACCTATCGTTTGTTTGCCAACCGCCATAAAACTCTAAAAGAAGAAGAAGACGCCGACGTATTATAACTTCCTGTTTCGGGAAGCGCTGAGTTGGGTTGTTGTTCGCTATCTAGCTAGTAAGCGAATGTCCAACAGGACTGCATAATAACCTGCGTGTCCGAATGTGCGTACAGTGTTAAGGAGCAAAAGGCGCGACTTACTGCATTTAGTGAAACAATGTCGGACAGTCCGGGTGGGTGTTGTTGTATATTAAGTCGAAGTAGTTAGCTAACTATTTACAGACCTACCATGCTAGCTTTAGACTGCTCAAATCGACATAAACACATTAATTGCATATCTCTTGGTTATTTGTCTGAATGGTTTTATATGTATGTTTTGAACAAAGAATGATTAATGCTTTTCGTGAATATATGCCATTATTTTACTGCTGTTTTAACATTTAAAACAAGGTCACCAGAATGTGTCACGACAGCGAATATACCGTTAACGTTACTTTGTTATTCTGCTGTTTTATTAAAACTTTACATCTTAATTTAGCTGTATTGTTTCCTTTTCCTAAGTGAGGCGTAGGTCTAACAAAATATATTGCACCATAACTTGTCTTCAAGTGATGACATTTTTGCTTCGTAATGCTGGCACTTTATCATGTTAATAAAACAACAACATCCTGTGAATCTAACGTTACTCTATTTTCAACCGTTTCTGGCAGATTTTCCACCAAGCGATGAGCAGAATTTAGAGATCCAAGACTCTGTTACTAATTGTTCTTCTGTTGTGATGATGGAGGGACAGGGGGATAGCATGTTTAATGACCAACATTTCTGTGAGTAATTAACATATGCAAATATTTAAATATGCAGATAATTGCTCGTAGCATAATTTAAATATCTTTCCTTTCTCTCTTTCATTTGTATGTTTTACACTTTCTGTGTCTGCAATACCCTCTCCTTGTCTTACTCTTCGGTTTTTTGGCAGATTGTGAGATGTGTCACCAGCACTTCATTGACCAGTGTGAGGTTCATGGTCCACCATTATTCACATGTGACTCGCCAACAGCTATGGGCATTCCTCAGAGAGCTCTGCTGACGCTGCCACAAGGCTTGGTTATAGGTCGATCGAGCATCTCTAATGCAGGACTTGGGGTTTTCAACCAAGGCGAGACTGTGCCTTTGGGGATGCATTTTGGACCTTTTGATGGAGAGGTGACCTCTCAGGAAAAGGCATTGGATAGTGCCTTCTCTTGGGTAGTGAGTGTCAGCCTTGCTGTTTTATTATTTGTTAGAGTTGTAATTGCAATTTCAATATATGCATTTGGCAATACAAATATTAATGCCATTTTCTCTCTAGATTTACAGAGGCAATAAACAATATACTTACATAGATGCGGAAAGGGAAACGCACTCTAACTGGATGAAGTAAGAACTTCTGTTTGCTTTTGTTGTGCATTGTAGTTTACCCATTTGTTTGATATTTTTCTCAATCTTGTGTCTTTAGGTTTGTGGTGTGCTCAAGGAGTGAGACGGAGCAGAATCTTGTTGCATTCCAGCAGAATGGGCGTATTCTGTTCCGTTGTTGTCGCCCTATTAGCCCAGGGCAGGAATTTAGAGTTTGGTATCCTGAGGAATATGCTCAAGGACTTGGCATTATCTGGGATAAGATCTGGGATAAAAAATGCATTTCTCTAGGTAACTACGTCTTGGATTTTTACCTCCTCTGTGGCATCTTTGTTCCATATTGTCAAATAGAAGTTTCTTTTATATTCATGCTGTGGCATGATCTGAGTGAATGTTTCTTTAAATAATGTAACAACATAATGTGCAGTTAATCCAGATATTATTTTAGAATTCGTGATGTAATCCAATTGCTTCACACTGTCTGATAGTAGCTAAAATTACACTACTAGGAAAACGTGCGAGAGTTTACAGCAGTAACTAAGGAAGGCAGGTTTAGTAGAGAGAAGCACCTTTATCCTCTTTCACTGGTTTTTGAGGTATAGTCAGGGACAGGCAGCTGCTCTGCCTTCTTTCTCCATCTCAGTTCTGTCTGTTTATTGTGTTAGCTGTTTCAGACTTGTATGCATTTCATTCTTCTGTGGAACACAAAAGAAGGTATTTTGAAAAAAGAAAAAAACTGTTCAGTTCCGATGGTTTGGCACATCAGTATTTTTTTTTTTTGTGATTTGCGATTTAAAATGCCATTTAAAAAAAAAAATGCTAGTGGGAAATGCTGGCATCGTCTGCATAATTCAGTATTTTTTTAGGGATTGCTAAATACAGAGAATTTTATGCATTTTCTGTTGATATCTGTCATGGCCTAGTGGCTTTCCAGTAAATTGTTTTCTTTTTTTCAGGAACAACTGAAGAACAGGCAAGTCAGGACTGTCTGTGTCCTTATTGCCATTACTCCTTCCCAACCATTTTTTATCTGCGTGCTCATGTGAAGCGCTCGCATCCCGATGAGTATGCACACTTCATGCAGACACAGCCGCTTGAGTCTGTAAACATAGACCAGTGCCTTCTGGCCTCTGATGCAGCTCCTCCAACCCATATCCAGCCAATGATAGAAAGCTGTCAGAGTCAAATTTCAACCCTAAATGGACAACCCATCCATCACTCAGAAAAGTCAGACTGCGCTGATTTGTCTGATGCATGCAATAATGGTTTGAGTGACCAGACAAACTGTGTTACTGAGGTCTCCGGTGAAATGAATAAATGTGAATGTGGCCGTAACTTTTTGAGATCTTGTCATCTGAAGAGACATCAGCGCACTATTCACTCCAAAGAGAAGCCTTATTGCTGCAGCCATTGTAGGAAGTGCTTTAGTCAGGCAACAGGGCTGAAAAGACACCAACAAACCCACCAGGGGGAGGAAAAGAGAGAGAAAGATGCTGACAGACCTTCTGATATATACCCTTGCACGAAGTGCTCCTTCTCTTTTGTGGCCAAATTCAATTTGAATCAACATCTGAAACGGCATCACCATGGAGAGTATCTTAGGTTAGTTGAGAGCGGCTCGCTAACAGCAGGGACTGAGGGTGATACAGAGAAAAATTCGGACAAGCATGACCCAACCTATGAACCTCCTACTCGAGGGAGGAGGCCTGTGAAGAACACTTTAAGAGGCAGGAGTCGCCCTAAAAAAGTGCCTGTTCGACGACCAAGGGGGCGACCACCTAAAAACAAGTATGCAGCTGAGGATGAAGTGCAGAAGAGTTTACCTATCTGCACAGAGTGTGAGCAGACGTTCTCTGATTTGGAGACACTGAAAACTCACCAATGTGCAGTACAAGATAATAATAAGATAAAGGAACCACATGAAGTACCAGCTTCTCAGCATGTCTGCGGTGAGTGCCTGAAAGCTTTCAATAATTTTGATCTTCTCAAAACCCATGAGTGCATTCAGCAGGGAGACGGATCTTACGGTTGCTCCCACTGCAACCTTTACTTCAACCGTATGTGTAACCTTCGTCGTCATGAGCGCACCATCCACTCCAAGGAGAAACCCTACTGCTGCACGCTGTGCCTCAAGTCCTTCACCCAGTCTTCTGGCTTGAAGCGCCACCAGCAGAGCCACTCACGCCGCAAATCCCACCGCCAGAGCTCAGCCCTTGTTGATGCCAGCATCTTTCCCTGCACATACTGCCCCTTCTCTTTCACCGATGAACGCTATCTTTACAAACACATCCGCCGTCACCATCCAGAAATGAGTGTAAAATATTTGAGTTTCCAAGAAGGGGGTGTATTGTCTGTTGAAAAGCCTCACAGCTGCAGCCAGTGCTGCAAGAGCTTTAGCACACTCAAGGGCTTCAAGAACCACAGCTGCTTCAAGCAGGGAGAGAAGGTGTATCTGTGCCCAGATTGCGGAAAGGCATTCAGTTGGTTTAATAGCCTCAAGCAACACCAGCGCATCCACACAGGAGAAAAGCCTTACACATGTCAGCAGTGCGGCAAGAGTTTTGTCCACTCCGGACAACTGAATGTGCACCTCCGCACACACACGGGTGAAAAACCTTTCCTGTGTTCAGAGTGTGGCGAAAGCTTTAGGCAGTCGGGAGATTTGAGGAGGCATGAGCAGAAGCATTCAGGCGTTCGCCCATGCCAGTGCCCAGATTGTGGAAAAAGCTTTAGTCGGCCACAAAGTCTCAAAGCTCACCAACAGCTTCATAATGGCACCAAACTTTTCCCCTGCACTCAGTGTGGAAAAAGCTTTACTCGTAGATACCATCTCACCCGGCATCATCAGAAAATGCACTCCTGACTGAAGTAGTAATGATTAAACAATGATGAATTTATGGATGTCATATGAAAAGGTTGTTGTTCCTGTTTTAAGTTTGTCTTTAATTCAGATTTAAGTTCCTTTAAGACAAAATTATCTAGTTATTGAAAAGATCCTGTTCTTGTCTAGACTGTTAGACAGGTCTGATCTAGGCATTTTTGTGTATAACGTAATGGGGCACGAAATTGCTGGGTGTAGTTGGTCCCCCAAAACACAGAGTCATTAGGCTGGTTGTAATCAGTTTGAGAAAACTTAGCTGAAGTCAAAACTTTATTTTATTAATGACAAAATGTGAAATTGTTCGACAATGTTCTTACGATCATGGTAAAATAATTTTGTAAATGTATGGGTTGCAAGATGTTTTCTTTTAGTCAAGAAACTTCAAAGATTGGGGAAAATGAGGGTTTTGAGAATGAGAACTCCTGGGTTTGCATAGATGCGTAAATGTTCAGGTATTTTTTAAATGTTCAAGCGTCATGTCCCTCTGTGCAGTAGAAAATGCATAAAATTATCTATTGTTGTGCTAAGTTTTTTTTTTTTTTTTTAGTTGACATACAACTGATATTAGTGCATTCGTATAGTTTTATCTCCCATTAAATAGTAGATATAAAGTAATAAACTTGCACAGATAATTACTTTTCACCATGATTTACTGTGATTATGATGTTGCAAAACTTGCAACCTGAAAGAGTTTTCATCAGTCTGGTTTGTCACTATTACTCTTTTAATTTTGCTTTGGTTACAAATGGGCCTCCTAAAAGAAAAATATGTTGATGCTCATTTGTACCGTGGTTGCTGTCATGTGTCTTTGCCATACTTGTATACTGTATAAAATGCTATGTGTTTGTCTATTTTAAATTCATCTTTGTCATGATGTGCACAAACCAGGTAGAAAAAAACCCTCCACCTCTAACCTTTACCACACCAAAGAGCTGGTTTATCAGAATGATACATGTGCATGTGATGTCTACAAGTTGAGATCATTCTACCTTTATAATATTACAAATGAAATGTTATATAATTTTTACATTTGACTAATTTTTAATATACATAGTTTAATTATGTTCTAACAGTATTGCAAAGGCAACACCTGGTACATTAATTCTACCTTGCAGTGGCTGACTGCTTTTTATCAGTTTACTGTTCATAGAAAATTCCAAAATGTGGGTCTGCTGATTTGATTTGAAAGATACCATAAAGATCACATCAGTTTTTTTCTTGTGATAATGTAAAATCACATGAATGAGGCGTTTACTAACTCTGAAGGCCTCACTGAAGTGCTTTATGTACTGTATGTCAGATTTATACATAATGCCATCGGTGTCACTGCTGCAAAATCTCTCCAAAAACCCTTGGAATTTAGAGATTAGTGACCATTTCAGAGAGCTAGAAGATGCTCATACATTGTTGACATGCACATTGGTGCTATGCAAATTTCTGGTCGTCTTGGAAACAATTTAACCTTCAAACACATTTATAAAATAATTAATTGAACAAGCTTTTTCTTTCTCTGCTCATTGGCACAATGTTTGACTAACAAAGAGTTATCTATTTGTATGTATTGCAAATATGAATTTAATCTGTTTTTTTCTGAATTTGTACCTCAAAAGCAGTCAGATTAAACGCTATGTTGAATGGTTTGGGTTTTTTGCTCTGTTTAATACTCTCAAGATTTTACTGTAAAACTGAGCAAAGTAGAACGCTACATAAGATGCTTGGGTTGAAGAAGAGGAAAAATCCTCTGGTATCTGATCTTTGAGGGCTACATTTTTTATATACATTTCAATTACTTTATTTGAGATAAATTAATTATATCCTTGATAACTTGGAATGATCTGACATCTTTGTCAGCAGAAAGAATCATCTAATTAGTCACTTCAGAGTTTAAAGCTGTGCCATACTTCTTATTGTAGGTTATTTTAAGCTACGTGTGTATCAGTTCACTCCCTGTAGTGTTAGGTAATGTGAATGTCCCCAGTTTTTCACATTTTGTAATGTTGCTGCCTTATGTTAAACTGCTTTAAATTACTTTTTTCCCACATCAATCTACACTCCATACACCATAATGGTAAAGCAAAAACAGGTTTTTAACATCTTTGCAAATTTATTAAAAATAAAAAACTTAAATGATTCCATTGCATAAGTATTCATACCCTTATTTGGAACAGTTGAAATTTAGCTTAGGAGCATTCATATTGCTTGTAGATGATACTACACTTCAAGTGAAGTTAACCTGTGGCAAATTCAATTGAATGGGTATGATTAGGAAAGGCACACACGTCTTAATAAAATGTCTAACAGCTGATAATGCATATCAGAGCAAAATCAGGACTGAGGTCAAAAGAACTGCCTGTAGAGCTCAGAAACAGGTTTGCGTCAAACCACACATCTGGGGAAGAAATTCTGCTGCATTGAAGGTTCATAGAAGCATGTAGTCTCTGTTACCCTTAATGGAAGACGTTTGAAACCACCAGGACTCTTCCCAGAGCTAGCCTCCTGGCCAAACTGAGCAATTGATGGAGAAGGGCATTTTCTAGACTGGTGACCAAGAACCTGATGGTCACTCTAGTTGAGCTCCATGAACCTAACAACTTGGAAGATTTGGTAGAAAACCCTACATAAACAAACATCACTGCAACACTCCACCGATCTGGGATTTATGGCGGTGTGGCAAGACTCAATTATCTCTTCAGGTAAGACACATGAAAACACACTTGGAATTTGCAACAACAAAAAAAGCTCCTAAAGGACCATCAGACTGTGAGAAACAATATTCTCTGGTCTTTGATGAACCTCAATTCCAAGCATCGTGTTTGAAGGAAACCAGCTCTGCTCATCACCTGCAGAGTACCATCCCAAAAGTAAAAGTGTGCTAGTAGCAGCCTCATGCTGTGGGGCTGTTTTTCAGCGGCAGGAACCGAGGGACTCATCAGAGTAGAAGGAATGCTCAGTGCAGCAAAATATAGAGATAGCCTAAATGAAAACCCAGTCCAGAGCATTCAGAACGTAAAAAAAAAAACTCGGACTGGGCCGAAGGTTCACCTTCCAACAGGACAATTAACCTAAGCACACAGCAAGAGTGGCTTGCAGACAACTCTGTGAATGTATTGAGTGGCCTAGCAAGAGCCTGAGCTTGAACCCAATCAAATATTCTGGAGAAACCTGAAAATGGGCATCTGCCTTCATCCAACCTGACAGAGCTTGAGAGGAGAACAGGTGAGGAGAAGAATGGCAGATAATTGCCAAATGATGATGAGCAAAGCTTGTCGCATCAAACAAAAAAGACTTGAGACTGTAAAGGTGCTTTAGCTAAATATTTAGTTACTTATGTACTTATTTCAGTTTTTTTATTTTTAATAAATTTAAGAAGTTGTTACAATTCTGTTTTTGCTTTGTCAGTATGGAGTTATGGTGTATGGAGTGTAGATTGTTGTAATTTAAAGCAGTTTAACATAAGGCAAATAACAAAACATGAAAAAAATGAATACTTTCGCAAGGCACTGTACATCTAAGTTTATATGGCCATTGTAGTTGCTCTCTTGACACATTTAAATAAAAAGTTTTGAACTACCAATATATGTTCATATAAGTTATTTTGAGCATAGCAAAGAGCGTGTTTGTACCACTTGAAGAAAACAAAGCCACTTCGGTTACAAATCCACAGCTGACTGTTTATTTCATAAAAGCACATTAACAAACCACATGAGTGTGTTTTCCATACAAGCCTTGCACTGAAATAAAGTTGTTTACATGCCTCATCGATTTAATGTAGTCCTGTGTAAAGACTAATGATGACATACTAAATACTACAATCACAATCATTTATAGTTCTTGGTTCCTTCATACATTTCACATGATTATGTTAACAAATAGTCTTGCTTCCTATAAGATGTGAATTTCACTGCCGTTGTATCTAAGACATCCTCCTTCAACAGCTAGTCTAAGAAATGTGTGCTGTATTAAGTTTAATCATACTGAACAATTCATGACGCATATTCATTCCAGGGAGTAAAATCAGGATTTTGTCCTCTTTTACAAATGTATCCAGATTTCATTAAACTATTGTGGCCCGTACAGATCAAACTGCATTTAAATGTAAACCACACTCGTTAAAAAAACACAATACTATACACACGTGAAGGCCAGTCCCATAAATCATTACCATCTTTTTGCCTCTGTAAAGAAAGTTTAAGGGAAGGTCTAAATGAACACTGAAGAGTGACTATGAACAGGAGTAATACTGAGAAAAAGGCAGCAGTTGGTTTTTAAGGTTCAAGTCACCAAAACCTTGCACAAGAGGTAAAGTGTGGACTGCTATAGGTAGGAGAGAGTTGTTTCTGTAAACCCCTTAAAAATCTGGCTATATAGTAAGGCTAAGCTAAGTATATTGTTTGGTGTTTTTATGGCAACAAAATATGAGCTGAAATACTTCATCCTTAATTGGTTCTTTAAAAGACCATTTTTATAATTTATATTAACTTTCCCACTTTTCTCAGGTTCTCTCCATTCCACCATGAATGATGTGCTTCCCATTTTAAATTAATATGTACTTTTAAAGAATCTAGATAAATCATATTTATTGTTTTATCACATATAGAACAGTGCCTCCTAAGGAATGTCCTAGGAAGGACATCAGGACAAACTTGAAATAAAAGAGTAACAAGCCTTTTAAGGTACAGCAGCAAGTGGCAGTTCATTAGAGTTTCAAAAACATATGTCTTCAAATAAGATGTTGTTTTTAACACTTCTGGTAGAATAAGTGTCTCCGTTTCATTCGTTTCAGGACTGAAACCCAGAAATATGTTCCACTGTAGTATTTTGATCATGAAAGATCAGTCTTCCGTTCTGCCAAATGTATGTTGTTAACGTAACTTAAAAAGATTTTGTTGTGTACATTAGACCAGTGTTTCCCCAAACCTTTTTTTAGGGTCGCGGCACCCTTTGGAATTTTAAACAACTTGTTGACCCTACAACATTAGTTTGTCACAATATTGAATTTCTAAACTTCGATATTAGAATTTGAAAAGTATAGATAAGTCCTATTCGGTACAACAGGGAAGTAAGCTGCAGAAAGAATAATATTTTTAATTAATTATTAAAAACAATGTGTCCAGCATTGTTGGCAACACATTAGGGCCTAATTTCTAATGAGGAGAGCAATTTATATGACAGATTTTAATGTAGGCTTTGTAAACATATGTAACCTTTTTAATTACCATTATAACTAGCTATTCTCACAATTTTTTTGCTCACTCAGTGTTTTTTTTTATTTTACAGTGGGGTAATTTTGGTGCAGTAGCACGAGATTTGAATTGAATAAAAAATGAGAAGTAAGCATTCGGTAATAAAATAAGAACAAATAAAGAATTTAATAATGATAGCACAAATAAAAAATAGCGACAGGCCTTTGCATTAAATAAATTGCTTTTTAGTTTTTCAAGTAGGTCTAACAGTAGGGTTAAGACTTTTTATTTTTTTTTATTTTTTACCAATTATCCAAATAATGTTTAGTCCTATAAAGCTATTATTATCAGAACACGTGAGCATAATATAACGGTTAGCAGATCAGTGAATGAGAGGGCAGTGTTACCAGAGATGCCCATATACCACAAATCATGTTACAACACAGTAGGGCTATCGCAGACAGAAACAATACTGTACTACAAAGATGTTTCCTGTCAGCTCGATTTTTTAATGGACTTTGCTGTTCCGATGAGCACGAACGGTATCTGAGTGGAGCGACTGAGCGGAGCGCACACAGACGCATGAATAGCGGATATACGCAGAGCGTCCATCACTTGAAGTAAACCTGATCGGTGAACTCATTTGTCCTGACGCCAAATTTCCAAAGGCCAATTTCGGTGGCATCTCTAATTATTAGCTTATTATTTATTATAATTAATTATATAATAGAGCTTTTTTTGAACATTTTAGCAATTTAAAAATATTAAAAAATGATTTTTTTACACGGCACCCCTGCTCTCGAAAGACGGCACCCCGGTTGGGAAACACTGCTTTAGAATTCTACAGAAACAACTTTGGCAAAACTATCAATGACAGCCGAATCATTACCTAGAGTTAAATATGAGGAAAATACGAAGGGTTTTAAAGAGCAAACACTGCAGGGTAAAACAATTATTCACAATACTAGGAATGAGATTAAGAAAAATAAGAAAAATCTCTAAAAGCGTAAAAAGCCTGAAATCAAGGTATGGAGGAATGAGAAAAGTACAGATTCTCTGTTTCCCCAGTTCCAATACATTTGCACTGAAGTAGTTAAAATTTTAACAATTGTTTACTTTTACGATGGATCCAGTGACTTCAACTCCTCGACCTGTGGCTCAAGACCTATTACCTGTATAAGGAGATATTTTATATGACTGCTTGAATTGAATTGTTTAATTGCCATATTTATAAACTACATTATTTTTTTAATTTATGTATTGGCGGTAAGCAAAAGGATTTGATCATTACTAAACATTACGGGAATCGTCACTTTACCTCGTCTTGAAGTTGTTCTGTTTCCTCCTTATGTGAAGCTTCAGTCTCCTCTACAGTTTTCTGCTGAGCTGTTTTCTTCTTCAGTAACTCAATCTCCCTGTATAAAAAACAGAAGGCAAAAGACATTAATATATTTCTGAAATTATATAGAATACTTCATAAAATATTAATGAATCTCTTGGCTGTGTATAGTGATCTTGGCCCAGTGACTAAAACAAAAACATCTTTGGGAAAAAATCTAGTTTAAAATACATGTGCCTAGTCCTTAGAAATGTGATATTTGTATTCATGTTTGTTGAGTTTATAGGATTTTTTTGTAAGGTTGTAATAAGTCAATAGGGCTGGCAAGTGATATGGAAGTGATAGTCTTTTTTTTTTTTTTAAGAGAAAGATTATTAAAGATTTTTCCTTCCATTAACTTTTTGTCATCATAGAAGAATTTTATCTTACTCATTGTCTGCATGAATTACTTTTTTATTTCATTTTGAATAAATGAATTGACCCAAACACAATGAGTCACATCAATCTGTTTATATAAATTTGAATTATTTGTGTGGTTGTGTGTGTGTGTGTGTGTGTGTTTAGTATTTAGTATGTATGTCTTTCAGAATGTTGTTATGTAATTCTAATTGTATTTATTGTCTTTTTAAGTATATTTATTAGCCTTGGACAAAATTATCACAACATTACAATTAACAAATAATAAAGGTGAATATATGGACATATATTCATCTTTAAAATAAGGGTTAAAGCTAAACAGGACCTTCGGTAAGAATGTGGATGTGGATCAGTATCTGTGTGTTTTCTCTCACTTTTGCTGATACTCTTTTATAAGGCGTTTGGCCTTGCTGTATTTGCGTTCTAAAGCCTGGTACTGAGCCTGCGTTTCTTTCAGGTGCTCATCCACAGCCTGGCAAAGACTCTGCGCCTCCATCCAATATCCCTCCAGCTTCTCCATGCGCTCCCGGTTCTCCTGCATGTTATGCTCCATCTGGGCCTTTTCAGCACGCCAGCGCTGCTTCTCCTGCTCTGCATGATTTAGCTTCACACATGAATGCAAACAGGTGATTACTTTTTTTTTGTCTTGTCATGCAAATAGTAACATAGATCAAAACTTTACAACTGTGGAAAACCAGAACTCTTTGTCAGAGGAAAAACTTCCATATGTGTTCTTTTGAAAAATGTAAAGGCCTATAAATGGCAATTCTGACATCATTTACTCACACTAATGGCATTATAAATCTTTATGACTTTTACCAAAATGAAGAATGTAAGCCGTTATACAATAATTGTTCCTTCCTCCAAGCTCTAAAATTGAATTAAACGTATGCATATTCCCGCTTGGTGCCTCTAGGTATATTGTTTCAGATTTGATGTCAAAAAATGACCCAAGAAAATTATCGGCTCATGTATGCTGTCAAACCTGTTGCCTCTGAATGTGTGAAAACAGCAATCATATTTGAGAGCTGTGGCATGGAGAAGATTTTAAAGGAATAGTTCACCCAAAAATGAAAAATTTCTGAAAACATACTCACCCTCAGGCCATCAAAGAAGTAGATTGTTTCTTTATCAGAACAGATTTTGAAAGATTCAGCATTACATCACTTGCTCAACAATGGATCCTCTGCAAGTGAATGTGTGCCGTCAGAATGAGTCCAACAGCTCATAAAAGCATCACAATAATCCACAAGAAACCAACAAAAACTCCAGTCCGTCAGTTAACCTCTTGTGAAATGAAAAACTGTGTTGAAACAAATCCATCTTTAAGGCATTTAACTTTAAAGGGCCCTATTTTAACGATCTAAACACAAGGTCTAAAGCGCACGGCGCGGGTGCACTTAGGGTGTGTCCAAATCCACTTTTGTTAGTTTAACGATGGGAAAAATGGTCGACGCGCCCGGCGCATGGTCTAAAAGTGTTGTCCCTATTCTCTTAATGAGTAATGGGGGTTTTTGGGCATAAATCAATCAGAGTCTCATCTCCCATTCCCTTTAAGAGCCAGTTGTGCTCGTGCCATGGCAGATTTGCTATTTACACGGCAGAATTTGCAAGTGCAAAGACAGAACGCGTCTCCAGAGATTAAACAGAGCTGCTCGTGCACAAGCGAATAGGTAGCCTAATTCTGATACATGCAATGACTATCCTTAGACATATATGCCTTTTTATATTTATGTAGCCTCCCAATAATAATCGTTTTTTACATGCAATCACTTTAATTTTTCATTTGGCATGTTTGTGCTGCTGTGTGTCCCTGTTTCTGTAATAAGCAGAGTGTACACACACTGTGGACCCACCTATACTAACGCGCTCTTTAAATAACAAAAAAAAAACTACTGCGCCATTGACTTCAGACCAGGTTTTAGTTAATGTAAAGTTTAGGTCATGGCGCGTCCGATTTCAGTTGCCTCAAATAGCAACGCGCCAACATTGCGCCTGACTACACCTCGTTTTTCAGAAATCAGCGCCCATGAGCGACAAATGGGCACAAATGCCTTTTTTATTTAAAGCCTGACATGAAAATGATTACTGTGTCGGGCTGAAACTAGCAAAAACACTTGTGCCGCATTGCACCGGGTGTATGATAGAGCCCTAAATCATTGCTTCTAGCCAAAATACAAGTTTATAATCCATAATAACTGCTTTGGAGAAAGCACTCGTATTTTATTAGGAAGCAATGGTTAAATCTTGATGAATTTGTTTATTAGAAACATGCAGCTTTTCACTTCACAAGAAATTAACTGATGGACTGGAGTGGTGTGATTACTTGTGTCACGAATCCTGTCCATGGACTTCCGTTCATTCACCACCAGAGGTCACCCTTTCCATTACATTGACTCTCGCACAACACAAACTGTTGCATAGCACCCCGGACTACATATCCCATCATTCATTGCACTGATTACACATTGCACTGATTGCACTGATTGCACACAGCTGTTTCATATCACTCACTCACTATATAACACCCACTCAAACAACCATTCTCCGCTGAGTATTGTTTAGCCCGTACCCCATTCCGAGTCTCTGTTTTTTCCTTGTTTTGCCTTGGGCCGCCTTGCCTGTTCCCCTCAGGTTTCTGATCTTTGCCTGTTTTCCTGGATTTTTCCCTCTCGTCTCGCCCCTGTGATTCTGTCTGCCGATCAGTGACCTACGCTAGCCCTAGGACTATTCTTGTGTTTTGCCCGCCATATACCTGTTTGCCATTGATCGACCCTGCCTGTGTTTGACCACTTTTCTTGTTAAATAAAGCTTGCACATGGATCCGCACGCCTCTCGTCTCGTCAGCCCCGTAACAACTACATTTGAAATATGGATATTTTTCTATCATCTCTCATTTAACTCTGATTCCAGGGGTGTAAATTACCCCCCCGTCCCTCCCATCTGAGGGTTGTCCCCCCCTAAAAATATAATTACAGGGAGGGTATGGGGGGAACCACTCTGTGTATTGTAAATAATATAATGCTTAAAATAATTGTGTAAGTAGTAAAAAAAAAAAAAGAAGCATTTTAAGTTTAGAAAGTTTCAAGTCCTCCCTCCTCCCTTGCCTCACAGTGGTTTGGTCCACTGCCTGCTTTCCCCCTTTACCTCACCGACACACACACACACGAGTCCGGTGGAGGGAACAGAGTTCTTCATTAGTTATGTGTAAGTAGACTGTCAAGGCTATTTTATTCACTTTAAACATCAGATGAAGTGATTCTTTCTCTTTAATACAGATGATGCTGGATCATTAATAAATTAGTCATGACAAAAAATTATGATATCCGATGTATTTTTCCATGAGCGATTATAAGGTTACCTAGCTTGTTTGGTAGCTTATTTAATACCGTAGATTGTTGGATAGTAAGTCACCCACTACAACTAACACGGCGATAAGCCTGTGTGTGAACTGATATTAGGCTAATATTGTAGATCTACCGATGTGTTGGGTTTTGCTCAATATGATGTTAAGTGGCAGATGTGGGCATGCTGCGGTTGAATATCAAAATAAGAGATGGCCTCAATCCCAGACGGAACCTAAAATACTATGTGGAGGACGCAAAATAATTAAACATGGTATCCATGCTATGTACAAATGCTGTATACACTTATCTATCCTTACAATTACAATTTTGGCTGTATTATTTGTGTCCCCTTCAAAAATTGCTCTTGAGAAATGTTATGTTTATTGTCCCCCCTCTAACTGAAATTTACGCCCTTGTCTGATTCTGACGGCATCCATTCACAGCAGATGATCCAATAGTGAGCAGGTACATTTATCTAAATCTGTTCCAATGAAAAAACAAACTCATCTACATCTTGGATGGCCTGAAGATGAGAAAATTTTCAGCAAATTTTCATTTTGGTTGAACTGTTCTTTTAAGCTATTAACAAACTCCAATTTCCAGACATATGGACTACTATTATGGTGATTTTGGTCTTTTTTGAAGTTTGACCGTTTGAATCACTGTTCACATTTGTTGTAAAAGAGCAGCATGAACAATTACGAAGTAAATACTATTTCAAGTAAATGATGACCGTTTTTATTTTCAGATGAACAATCACTTCATCCTAAGAAATTCCAACATTTTATTAGAGATGTGATGATCAGTTAGCATGAAAAAAAGTTATCATACCTTCCTCTTGAGCTGTTGGATTTCAGCCTGAGTCACAGCATGTTTGATCTGCAACTGTGCCAAAGTAGTAAACAGGTTAAAGAATGTAACTAAATCTGCTTTCCCCCCCCAATGAACTAGCATTTTAATGGAAAATAAATCAAGCACACTGATTAGTCTGAATGCATTTTTAAAAGATGATCTAAAGTGACCGTTTGAAAAGACATTTGTATGACTTTCAGTGGGTGGCTTATTATAAAATGTAACTACTGCAGCCACAGAAAGAAAGAGGTCTTTACATGAAAGACACCAATATTAACAAATCTTTTCCCAGCAAGGGTGTAAAGCACCTTCATTAATGTTTTAGTTTGTTATTTTAGTAAACTGGCTTTTTGAGATGGAACTACTACTTTTTAGGTTAAGGTATTCTAGTTATATAATTTATATGGGTGGAGTTTGTTCCATGTAAACAGTACTTTATGAATAGTTACACCCTATTCTGACCTGGCCCTTCTTTGCATCTTCGCTAAGAGACAAAGCAAAAGTATTTATTTTTGGATACTTAAAATATTGGATGCACCCTAATCTGTGATATCAGCAGAGACCTCCACAATTTGCTGATGTGGAGTTTGTCTGTTCAAACTGTCTGTCTACACACATTAATGTTTGCACTTTTCCATCAAACATAGTAGTTTATAGTTTAACAATTTCAGGTATAAGATTTAGTTTCAGTTCAGTTATGCCCTACATAATTTCAGCACTAAACAGAAAATTCTGATTGCACAGGTTGCTTTAAAAATGTACTTTTACAGTTTAATGAGAAAATCTCCTCTGTCGCTTGACATTATCCATCTACTTCAAAAGATGAGAAAACATTCACTTTTTGCTTGCAAGAACAATTAAATGTGGATATTTGTAACTTTTAAGCAAGTAATTTTTCATTAGATACTCGTCAGTATCATTTTTTAAATCCTTACTGTCCCGCTTAATTTGTGTCTTACTTCTTTGTATTTGTGGGCAAGCTTCTCAGGGTCCACTTCTACTGGTGACAGCATGTCCTCATTCTCGGCCAAGTCAAACACCTCTATGGCACTAGGGTATGTAGGGCTCATCTCGTCTTCATCTTCATCAGTGCCATAATCACCCGGCTAGAAGGGAAGGACAAGGGAACAGCCTTTTGTCACAAGTTTTAAACACACAAACACACACACACACACAACACACATAACACACACACACAAACCACACCACACACACACACACACAACACAACCACAAACACAAACACACACACATATACATACATACATACATACATACATATTTATATATATATATTAATGTCCTAATATACTAGAGAAAAATACAGACTTTCACATCTGTTAACTAAATATGATATAACACTCTTCCTTTCTAAAATCAGGGTGCGGATATGGTGTCATGGCACGTGTTATGCTGAAGTTTTATACTTAATGTTAGTATTCGTTTACACATAACATAGGAAAACACAAAATTATATTTATTTTAATTTTATGCCAGGTTATATGTCAGGTTTAGCTCACTTCTGAGTGAATTTGTCTCCAAAATATGGTTAAGTACACACACAAACATGATTATTAAATGTTAACTAAAAAAAAAAAAAACCTATTCCAGGAAAGTACTACAGACCTCTTCTTCATCCCCCATGTAGTTGCCATATCGTTGTTCCATCATCTCCTGTTGCCAGCGCTCCTGTTCAAGGGTCTGCTGGATGAGCTGGGCCACTTCACTTTGCTCTCCCGGCTTCTCTCGACCAATAATAAACCTAGAAACAGAGGTGTTTATTACATACCTTGTGGTAATCGGAAGTCTTTTTCTTTTCCTGTTAGTGCTTGAGTATACGCTAGGCTACAAGAAGAAATGGTTTTCTTTCTTTATACTTCAAATTCTTCCTTTAAAGGGGTCATAATACATTTTCATACTTTTTTTAATCATTTGACTTTTTCCTGAGGTCCACTTATCATGACCTTTAGAATTAAAAGGGCTTTGTTTTGCTGTTTGTCAAGCGATTAGTCAACAGAAGAGACAGACGGCTGCACGTGAGTGTCCTGCGTAATACTTGGTTATAGATCTGCTGTTGGAATTATTACTTGCTGCTAAGAAGGAATATTTTGTTTTCTGCCTATTTCTACGTTATATTTTTGTTTGCGTTTGTATTTTTGATTGCACTTTCTGGTAATTATAATAACTGCCCTCGGCTAAGAAGGAGCGCGTGTAATTTAATTGCTCCCTTCCTGCGTTTAAGTGCGAACTGTAGTTTCGATTGGAGGAATTGCCCTGCTATAGACTATTGGCTGTGCTAATTAGAAGGCGGCCACAGCTGTTTTCACTGTAGTGTCTTAGACTGTGTATTTATCTGATGTCTGTGCGCTGACGCGGAAGCATCAGCGGAAGCGTTCAGCCCTCCTTGTGTAAAGACCTGCGACTTTACCTGCGCGACTTCACCAAGCAACGAAATCGCCCAGCCACTTAAGTATATTTTTGCTCTTCCCTGTACACACTCTCCTTTTCTGTCCTCTCTTTCCCACCTCTATCATGTGTTTCCAAACCATTCCGGTTGTCTCTCGACAACGCTCTAAGGTCACACGCAGATGGCAAAGCAATGTTGCTAACCTGCATCCTATCTCTACATCCTCTACTACACCTCTTTCTTTCTCTATGGGTCTCTGGAATTGTCAGTCAGCTGTCAACAAAGCAGACTTCATTTCTTCTTTTTCTTTAAACTCCACACTTAGCTTCTTGGGCTTGACTGAGACCTGGATTCTTCCAGAAGACTCCGCAACCACTGCTGTTCTCTCTAACAACTTCCTTTTCTCTCACACCCCCGTCAGGTTGGCTGGGGTGGGGCACTGGTCTGCTCATTTCTAACAATTGGAAATACTCAATCCACTCTCCCCTATGCAATTACAACTCTTTTGAATCTCATGTGATCACTATAACGGCTCCCGTAAAACTCCAGGTTGTGGTAATCTACCGGCCTCCTGGCCAAATTCTATCCACTTTCCTAGAAGAGATGGATGGGCTGCTGTCCTCATTCCCGGAGGATGGCAGTCCACTTTTAGTCTTTGGCGACTTCAACATTCATTTGGACAAGCCTTATGCTACAGACTTCTATTCACTCATTGCTTCATTTGATCTCAAACGCCTTACTACTACAAACACGAACAAATCAGGCAACCAGCTTGACTTAATTTACACACGCAATTGTATTGCAGACAACATTCTGGTCAAACCCCTACATATCTCTGATCATTTCTTCATTACATTTCAACTACATTTTGCTACCTGTGTGCCACAACCCCCTATACCGGTTACTTTTAGACGAAACCTATGCTCTCTTTCACCCTCCCATCTTTCCTCTGTATTATCCTTCTCTCTTCCCTCACCTACCCATTTCTAATTTCTGGATGTGAATGCAGCAACTGACATTTTATGCTCTACATTAACCTCTTGTCTAGACAATGTTTGTCCTCTCTCCTCCAGGCCAGCATGTGCTACCCCATCTAACCCCTGGCTGTCTGAGGTTCTTTGTTAACATCGGTCCAAACCCAGAGCAGCAGAGAGAAAATGGCGTAAATCGAAACACCCGTCAGACCTGAGTATGTTTCATTCTTTGCTTTCATCTTTCTCTGCTGAATTCCATACTGCCAAATCTTCATACTTCCTCAACAAGATCAACAGCGCTCCAGACAGACGTAATCTCTTCAAAACTTTCCATTTTCTCCTCTGTCCCCCTCCACCACCTCTTACCACTTCTATAACAGCTGATGATTTTGCCACCTTCTTCACAGACAAAACCAGAACAATCAGTAGCCAATTCTCAGCCCCACACACACAGGACTTCAAACCAACCCCACCCACTGCAAAAACTCCCATCTTCTCCTTCTGTCCCCTCACTGAGACAGAAGTATCAAATCTTCTGCTCTCCAGCCATCCTACAACATGCCCACTAGACCCTATCCCCTCACACCTCCTCCAAGCAATTTCTCCTACACTTTTACCAACACTCACACATATCATCAATACATCTCTCCTCACAGGCACCTTCCCCACTGCATTCAAGCAGGCTCGGATAACCCCACTGCTCAAAAAACCTACATTAAACACTTCACTTACAGATAGCTACAGACCTGTCTCTCCTTCCATTCATAGCGAAAACCCCCGAAAGAGTTGTTGTCAACCAGATATAATTGTTTCTTTCACAGAACAACAAACTGGATCCTAACCAGTCAGGTTTCAGGAGTGGCCATTCAACTGAGACTGCGCTACTGTCAGTCAAGGTAGCCTTGCGGATTGCAAAAGCTGATTCCAAATCACCAGTTCTCATTCTGCTGGATCTATCTTCCGCTTTTGACACTGTAAATCATCAGATCCTCCTGTCTGCCCTCTCTTCAATGGGCATCACAGGGATTCCACTTCGCTGGTTTGAATCCTATCTCACTGGTAGGTCTTTCAGGGTGTCTTGGGGAGGGGAGGTATCCAAAGCACATCAACTGGTCACTGGGGGTTCCTCAGGGATCAGTTCTTGGACCCCTCCTCTTCTCCATATACACAACATCACTGGGTCCCATCATACAGGCACATGGCTTCTCCTACCATTGCTATGCTGATGACACACATCTCTATCTTTCATTTCAACCAGATGATCCAACGGTAGCTGCACGGTTCTCAGGCTGCCTGGCAGACATCTCGTCATGGATGAAAGAATATCACTTACAGTTCAACCTGGCAAAGACTGAGCTTCTTTTTTTTCCCTGCCACTCCAACTCTACAGTATGATTTTTCCACCCCGAGGTTCTTCTACAATTACCCCATCAACTTCGGTCAGAAATCTTGTGTAATTTTTGATGACCAGCTGACCTTCAAAGACCACATTGCAAAGACCGCTCGATCTTGCAGGTTTGCATTGCACAACATCAGAAAGATCAGGCCCTTTCTAACGGAGCATGCTGCACAACTTCTTGTCCAGGCCCTTGTCATCTCTAGGCTGGACTACTGCAATTCTCTTCTGGCTGACTCCCATCAAGCACAATCAAACCTCTACAAATGATTCAGAATGCAGCGGCACGACTGGTCTTCAACGAGCCCAAAAGAGCCCATGTTACACCTCTCTTCATCTCCTTGCACTGGCTACCGGTTGCGGCCCGAATCAAGTTCAAGACATTGATGCTTGCATATAGAACAGCCACAGGCTCAGCACCCGCCTACTTCCACTCACTACTACGAATTTACATCCCCTTCAGAAGTCTGAGATCTGCTAGTGAGCGACGCCTCGTGGTACCATCACAGAGAGGCTCAAAATCACTTTCCAGAACATTCTCGTTCACCACTCCTGGCTGCTGGAACGATCTTCCCACCCCTATCCGGAATGCTGAATCCCTGACCATTTTCAAGCGACAGCTGAAAACTCATCTCTTTCGAAGCTACTTGACTTCATCATAAAAAAAAAAAAAATTTAAAAAAATAAAAATTCTCTCTTTATTTATTCCTTCTCTTTCTAGCTTGTACTTATTTGAACAATGTCTAAGAGCTTGGTATTACAACCACTTCTTGTGTCTGTTTGCCTCTTTTAAGAAGAATCGCTTTATGTATCCCCCAATTGTAAGTCGATTTGGATAAAAGCGTCTGCTAAATGACTAAATGTAAATGTAAATGTGTTTGATTTCAGTGTAAATGCCTATTTGCATTCTTCACAATCACTAACAGTCTATAATTCAACAGTCATTGCATTACAATAAGACAGCCTGCACTGAAATGTGTTGCTCAGCTGGTTAACATCAGACCAAAATGATCAGGGATATTTTTTTTTACATAAAATTCAGCTTCTCATTTATAATGTGGGGTTTCCTTCAAAAAGGATATGCAGAGCGGCAGGTGATAATACAGTCAGGCACAGCATAAGATTTGACTTTAGAAATTACATCAGTAATAAGGTACTAATACCTAAATTAATACTTCATCATAGTCTAATGATTGTTGAAGGCTTTAACTAATCATGAAGTAATGAAGTTAGTTCAAGCTATAAGGAGCTATCCTTAACTATGACTGGAGTCACGGATTCAAGCATGAATAATGGCAGCCTTGGTACATGTTTGATAGTTAATGCATTAATTAACATTTATGGGTATGGGTACTTTGACTTTGAAATGAATTTAAATAATTAAATTCTATCATAGGTTGAGCGTTTGACATCTGCAGCATTGTTATTAACATTACTGAGTGGCAAAGGATTAGTTGATCCTCCTCATCAAGCATAGAAAATACACTAATAGGTGATCTTGTCTGTTTTGTGTTGTTCTCTTTCCCTTTAAACTCACCCTACAGCAGCTTATATGCAGCTAAATAAAAACTCAAAACCCACAAAAAACATTTGTAGAACAATTCCTAAAGAAATGCTCAAACTAGAAACATACTGCAGGTAAGGTCAGAATGTTTGCTGGGTATCAGTACAGTTCCTTCTCCATCCAGACGCAGGCCATGATGATACTGTACCGCCGCTCTCTGACTTCTTGAAAAGCCATTGTAAAGTGTTACCATTTATTGGATATAAATGCTCTTTTATAATTTATGCCATTTTAAAGAGATCTTATAAACATCTTCTTGTAAGGCCAGTCATAAATTATGAGAAGACAATATTTATAATGATGTACGACAGGGGTGTCCAATCCTGCTCCTGGAAGGCCACTGTCCTGTAGAGTTTAGCGCCAACCCCAATTAAACACACCTGAACCAACTAATCAAAGGTCTTACTAGCATACTAGAAACTTCCAGGCCGGTGTGCTGAGGCACGTTGGAGCTAAACTCTACAAGACAGTGGCCCTCCAGGACCGAGTTTGACATGTAGGATGACAACAAGATTTATCCTGTTGTTTACTTTTGATAAAGCTCTTACAGATCCCTCTTTGCTTGTCTGTCTCCCTTCTATATTTATCCATCCTCAGTTTCCTCCCTTTTCTTTGCTCCTACACAGTGCGTCTCCTCCACCCAGTGTCTGGTTTCATATAACCCTCTCCTTGTTCTGGCCTCCCCCTGTTAACACTCATCTATCATAATGAAATATTCTTCTCTTCTAAATGCAGTCTTTGTAACACATCATAATTACAACTGTCACAATGACCCCCATTGGCTGAACGCTGAGAGTAAAAAGAGTAGGGAAAGATAATGTCAAAGATGAAGTCGATGAGCCTAAATCATTCTTTTAATCAACATTTAAAATGCATATATTTGAGCATAAACTTAATTTCACAATGTTATTGAGGTAGAACTGGCTGCAGTGCTCTTATAACAAAGAGAGCATGCAAACATTACAAACAATACAGCTGCAGGCAATTGTAAAATATTACATGAGTGTAATATCTGTTTATATCTTGCCATGAATTTATACAATACGTGTATATAAAGTAAGAGAGCTTGAAATAATGTTGTAAAAATCAAACTGTCATGGAGTCAAAAGTACAGTCTCTAATTACTTTGTATTTATTGCTGGATTCAGTTCCTTCTGAGAAGTTCCTACTTATGTTTTCAGAAGTTGTAATTATGATGTAATGTGTCCAAGTGAATTTGGTAAGGGAACAAAGTATAAATGGGGCAATGTCATAAACAGGAAGTTGTATTAGATGTAACGTGACAAAATTAAAAGCAAAGGATACAAATTAGGTAAGTAAGTGATGCTCTATCTATGCATTTGATAATTCTTGAGCTGCTACATGAATCAAGGGAAATTAAGTTTTGGCACACAAATCTGCTGTCTGATGAACACATTTTAAGGCTATTCTCAATACATACTATTTACACTTTCATAATCAAAACTTAATTGTGACCAATACCCAATTAGTTTCCAGAATGATTTTTAATTTACGCCCCAAATTTTCCATACTGATAATTACAACATTGTGGTGGTGTGGTGTTCTCCATTCATAAACGCGATGATTTCTGACATGCATCGAAGGTAGCATATGATTAATTCACCATTACTTGTGCCAACAGCAATAGGTGAATTTCAGTTTCACATATCTGTAGATAGATATAAAAGATAAGAAACTGAAAGATGGGACTTCAAAGAAATTAGATCAGCAGGGACATTGTGTGAGCAGGGAGTTGTGTACCACAGTGGTCTACATCCAGCTGGTCTTACCGAACTGTGCCAGATGTGTTTCTCAGGACAGAGGCAGCAAAACTTTGAGTTACACCAACCAGGCTTGTTCCATCCACCTCCACTATCAAATCATTCACCTGGATCCTGAAAGAGAAAAAAGTGGGCAGTGTAAACAGTGTGAAATGATTTTCGGTATTTAAAGGGATAGTTCACCCAAAAATTCTGTCATTAATTAGTCACCCTCATGTTGTGCCAAACCCATATTTTAACAATGTCCTTACTACCTTTCTGGGCCTTGAATGCAGTAGTTCCGTTGCTGTCTATGCAGGGTCAAAAAGCTCTCGGATTTCATCAAAAATATCTTAATTTGTGTTCTGAAGATAAACGAAGGTCTTACGGGTTTGGAACGACATAAGGGTAATTAATGACAGAATTTTTGGGTGAACTATCCCTTTAAGTTGAGATATTAACTATGATGCTGTGGAATATGCATAACGTCTACCTGCCATCCCGATGGGCCGCCCCTCCATCTGTGACGGTCTTGACGAAAATGCCAAGCTTTTCCAGACCCATGTCAGCTCCAGCACCCATCCCAATAATACTGATACCCAAACCCTCATTGTCTGTTGATGGACAACAAAAAATAGAGAATTCAATACTATTTTAGTATTTTCTGTTCAATTTCTGTTCCTTTTACCTGGGAATTAGAATGACCAACTATTTCAAGTGTGAAAAGCCACAAAAAGTGTTACATTTGCACAGACTATTCACACTACTTGCAATAAAATGTTTCAGAAAAGTACTGTGAAATACACCTTCATTTCCTCTTTGACATTCTCTATGTTGAGTGTTACTCTTTGAATACCCTTCTTTCACTGTCCTATAGTCTTTCGTTTAATGAGAAAAACAATTTTATTTGCTGTGAATAGTTGTAGCTAAAGGGTGTTGTTAATCTCAATATGCATTGAAGTAAATTCATGATACAGCAAGGTTTGAGTGTCTTACTGTTTTTATAAAACTTTTTTATTACTACTACAACACTGCATAAAATATTGAGATTACGTTTTGATTGAAGCACATTTATTAAGACACTGTCTCTACCATGTAAATGTTAACATTAACATTCATTCATTACTTAGAGTCATTCCAGCTACATAATCACCTTCATCAATTTAACAGTCTTTAAACAAAGAAATAACCAACCATGCAGTGAATATGTCCACCTGGTGTTTTATGACTCAGAGGGTGAGTTCTATAGAAGTGAGCTTCACTATGGCCTATTCACTCCAAAGCGCAAAGCACTTAAAATTAGTAGTGCAGGGTACTACTGTCTCAAGCGTGTGTGTTTGGAACACCCTACATCTATACAATCTATACATTGCTACTTTTTTATTTTGAATTGGAATGTTGCATATGCTTTAAATTAACCTTCTAGTATCATGTGTTTATTAATGCCACAATTACGTCCTTAAAGTGACCACTGTATGTACACTTTGCCAACAGCCTTGTGGATAGGAAGTTTGTGAAGAGATTCAGTAGCTTACTTTCATTTAAAAAATGACCCTACACGTACTGTTTTCTTCATGCAGTATCATTTAGGTGTGCAAAATTAATCTGCAACATGACCTATATATATATATATTATATATAATTATATATATATATAATATATATTGAATTGCTGGTTGGAGGTTGGGTATTTCTTCAACCATTTATCTATCCATCCATCCATCCATACTGTCAATCTATAATCTTTTCATCCATCAACCATCAATACATCCACCCACTTATTGACTCTTCAATGTATCAATCATTTCAAGCCCCTTTTCCCAAATACCTTTCTCCAGTTCAGCGGGGAACAGGTCCAGCCTTTCCACACGTTTCTCCAGCTCATACTCAGCAGAAGCAGCCATGGGGTCCACATCATCATTTCTCCTGTCATAGTCCTCATTAGAATAGGTTGTGAACAACTGAAAATGTGATCATGTATTAATAACCACATGTCTGCTTCAAAGACAAGCTTTTCAATCATGTAATAAAGTAAGCATTTTTTTCATTCGCAAATAAATTCGCCCCTGCTTATTAGATTCACTTCAAACTTATGCATAGGAGAATACAGTATATTACACAACAGCCAGATGCCCTTACGGATTCTGTATTCCGCTAAGCTTTCAACAAGTATAGTCTGACTTTATTTCAGCATCAGACCTGGAACCAAACCTGGAATAAGAATAGCACTGCTTGTGATTATACACTTTTTTTTTTTTGCTCATTCAATGTTATTATGCAATAACTATCAATAATATTACATAATACAAGCATGTTTTTCTCTGTTTCGGAGCAACATTATACTTTCCTGAAATCTAAAGCTCCGAATTTTATAAACAAGAATTTGCAAATCCACAACAGCTCTTTTTAGTAATTTTCTGGCAGGTAATTCTTCCAGCACATTGACTGGATTCAAATACAGGTCTCTTGCTGTTCACTGACATTTTAAGTGTTGCATGCCATTTGATTGTAAACATATCTTTATCTACACACTGATGCACTGACTATGGAATTAAAGTGTCCCTCTATTGAAAGCAAAGTTGTGTGGGCAGAGCAGGTGTGCCTACTTCACAGCAGCTCTTGAGGCTTTACTTCTAGTTTTATATAATCTTTTTTATGTGGGTGCAGGCGCCAACTTAACCTGGCCTGAACACAAATGCATGTTTTAAATTTATACTGTTAATGTGAAATCCTCTAGGTGACCATGCTTTGATTCATGTAAATGTCCATTTTACTTTTGTATTGCAGCCTTTTGGCCAAAGATAACACCAGAATGCATTGCAAGAAGTTCAGTGAAAACAACTCTACAAGATGGCAGACAAACCCAAATAGATTTTTTAGCCATTATAAATATACTTTTAATTAATTCAACACCAAAATGCATTGACAAACTAGAGTTTGCACCATATTTGTGTGTGCTATGTATTTTTATGTAAAGAGTTTTCTGTTTGGTTGACATCCCCAAGCTCCTTTTTTTAGCCACCTGTCATATAGAGATTACTTTAAGAATCCAATCAATTCCCAATAGATAAAATAAAGTCCTGGCCTACTTTTGCCCTTGAATATCCTGTATCATTCAGAAATAAGTCACATTACAGAAATAAAATGAACTGTGAATGCTGTTTCCTGTTATGTAATAAAACAAAAATAATACCAGACCATCTTTATTCCCCAATGCCAGACAACCACCAGTATCGTAAATCCTCATCCCTCAATTCCACCCAATCGTCTCCTGCCACAAGCATCCCACTGTTAGCAGCACATCCCACATTAAATGCAACCCCTGAGAGGAAAATTGTGCTTTACTCCCATCTGTGCTTTAATTCCACGTGCACCTATTCCCCAATCGCAAAATACCCCATAAAGCATCACACACGCTATGGCCACATGATTCAGTTAGAATGTGTGGCTGGGATTTTTGGTGGTGCCCGGTGGACACAAACATCGGATTAAGGAGGGGAAGGACAGAATGAGAGAGAGAGGGAGAGAGAGGCAGACAGTGGTGTTACAGTTGTGTGAGAGTGCCAGTAGGTCACATCTCTTAACAACAGATGGCCAGGAATACCCCTCCTCTGCTCAAACTATCCCATCCTGGCTCTGCTGCCCTAGTAAAGCTATGAATGACAATACAATTACAGTAAATACCATTAATAGTCTATAGGAATTTCTGTTTTCTTGCTCAGGTGTTGGATGAATCTCATGAAACCTGTCAACATGCCTTGGTCAAATCAAAAAGAAGCCTATTTTAGGACCATTAAGTTTATTTTCTTTCAAATTACTGCAATGTCAAAGTCTCAATCTCATTACAGTTTAGTGAAGACATTTAATTCAGTTTTGTATCACAATAATGAGAATCTTAGGGGGGATAGTGCTTATGACAATAAAAATGCAAAAAATGTCTGCTGAAGCGTTCCAAGACTTGAGAACACAAGACACTTGTAACATTGAACAAAACAAAATATTAGGAGAAGTTCTGACAGGAAAACCCATGTAAGGAATACTGTTAATAGGCTGTTGGAAAGGAATAAATCCAAATAGCATGGTTGAAAAAGTTGTTGCCCACAACCACTGATATTTTCTACTCTGCTTAAGGTCGGGAGCAAGAGAGACTTGCAGTAAGATGGTTCTGTTCCATATTATATATATAATATATATATATATATATATATATTACAGTATATATATAGATATATAGATATTATTATATATATATATTATATATATATTATATATATATATATATATAGATTATATATATAGGATAGATATTATTATATATATATATATATTTTTATTTCTTATTTATTTATTATTTATTTTCTATTTTTTTTATATATATATATATATTTCTTCAGCTACTTTTTTTTTTTTAAAAATCTACATAGCCATGCATACGAACATATTGCTCATACTGACCATTGTATTCAGTACAGAATGGTGCTAACAACGCCAAGGTCATGAATTCAAATATGTATGTAAATATGTACCTTGAATGCAATATAAGTTGCTTAGGATAAAATTGTCTGTCAAATGCATAAATGTAAATGAAAACTTGGATTACTTAGTCTATGATTAAGTGCAATAGTTTGCACCACACTTCTCACTGGATAATGCTGGTTTTGAGGTTTGTGTCTATTCAGTGATTTGCAAAAGTAAACTGATCCAGTCTATTTGTATAGGCACACACACTGTACAGTGACTAACAACAGAAACAGGAGAGAGATGTAACAATGAGACAGTAGTTGGATCATTAACCTGGCTGACAATATATAAGTAAATGTAATTTAAATTAAAAAAAAAAGGTAAACACTAGGTTAACCACGGATATGATCGAAAATGCTAGCTGTAATATAGCATACAAACAAAGAATTCCCAGAACAATTATGCAAAATACATGCCAGTCAGGCAAAAATAACATAATGTAGAATTTAGGCAGTCATTTCTGAACATCATCTATATCCTTCTGTTCTGAGGCTTTGTTCAATAATGTAGCATATAGTGAGATACTGTGAATCGGGCTGGATTTTATCCTAATGAAGTACTGGGATTGAGTAAAGAATGAGGGATGGATGGATGAACCACTCCTGCTGTTCAAATACGATTAATATGCATGCCCTTCCTATAAATATACACCTCTCTATTCTAATTATATAGGAATACAATTATACTACCAAAATGCATTAATAAGCAACCTTTTTTCTTAAGCAAGCATATTTAATTTAGGCTTAAGGGTGCATGAGGCTGGAATGTGAAGTAGGGCAAAGCCACCTTGATGTGAATACAGTCAAACTTCCTGTAATGTCCCTCAGGTGCAGAGGTGTGAGAAACATCCTTCTGTCTCACTCACAGACAGTTCTGGGGTGTCTGCATGATCCTGATATATCTGTCAGTTGTCTACAGAAGTGGCTCAAAATTTCAGGCCAAATCCCAAACAACCAACTAAATCTCAAGCCAATATGCACTTCCACTGCTTCATTCCTAGTATTAAACACAAAAGAAAATTTTAAATGGAGTACTCTTTTCCATGCATTTACAATAAACGGCCTCGAAAAGCTTTAAAAGCATGCAATTACCGTAAAATTATTACCAGTCCATAGGACAAACATGCACCCGTAATAGATTATTAGAGTATAACAACTTAAATTTTGGTCTGATCCTGTCAGAAAGCATTCTAATTCCACAGTCTTGATTCTAAAATGGTTCTAAAACCATCTTTATTTTCTTTAAGCAATATATAATTTTTCTTCTGATTCTGGGAGCTGACTTAGAGCTAATGAAAATGCTGAATAACTACACTCTTAAAAACAGTCTGTAAAAGCAATGCCCAATGTACTGCGTTAACATGAAGCAATATTCCATATTGATTTTTCACAGGTGTTATTTTGAATTACACATTGAATTGTGTATTATGGTTAAAGGAAATGTCCGTAAACTTAGACAATGGCAGATTTTTTTCCCAGCAGAAAATTACAAGTACCTTTTCATTTTTTTTCTCCGTTTTTTTTTCTTACAGTGTAGAAATACATAACTTTACAAATCATTTCACAAATTTTAATGGCCTCTCTCTCCAGATACATATTACATTACTGATATTCAGGTTTATATGTTAGTTACACAGATAGAGCGAGAGAAACAGAGGGAGGCTTAGTAAAAAAATGCGGTAAGTTTGAGCGTTTGGTGTGCACAACGCCTTCAAGGGGAGGACTGACAGTGACAATACTGCTATTTATAAGCACTGCCAAACCAGGGAAAGAAAGAGAGACATGAGTAAAAGAGAGAAAGACAGGAGGAAAAAAGGATTAAAATGGGAATGAGTGACTTGGAAGTCAAAAAATTAAAGGAAGATGAAAATCAAAAAGAATACTAGATGAACATGAATGAATATGTTAATCTCAAATGAATTTGGGTTGAAGAAGGACACAGAGAGGAGAAGAAGTGAGCAACTGAAAAAAGGGGCAGAGAGAGAGGGAGGGATGAAAATGAGAACAAAGCGGTTAGTGTGAGATCTGCCTCTTAGGTCAGCCTCAACTCTCCAGCCTAAAGAGAGAAATAGTAAAGAGGTTTAATAAAGACCCACGCCCTATCCGCACAACAGGCCTTATGTTTAACGGAGAGCTGTTAAATTCATTTAGGGAGAAAACTGTGTCCCAAATTCTGTCCACAAATAAGAAAGGGGGTGAAAAGGGACGAAGAGAGAGAGAGAGAGAGAGAGAGAGAGAGAGAGAGAGAGAGAGAGAGAGAGAATGACACGGCCAATTACTGACCAACACAAAGGCAGCCACTGCTTGGCAGCAACTGAATGCTGTCGCCTCGGCCTGCAGCCTCTCCATGATCTCACACACCAGTGAAAAACACTGTACGAAGACTCCAGATTGAGAACAGATGGCTTAAAAACAGTTTTTACTCAATTTAAAGGTTGCACAGAAATGCTGGTGCAAAGCAAATGCTCAATCAACTTTTTTGACACTGCCATAGACAGTGCCTTATGCTTAAAAACTGATTTTTCAACCCAAGCTCATTGGAAATATACTACATTTGTGCAAAACCTGAAATACGTTGATGTAATTTGCTGCACTTTTCAGGGGACATGTCCACAAGAGGCCCTATAATCAATATAATTTTTTTCTCCATTGCAGATGCGGGTTTATTAAACAGCCTTGTGTCATACAAAAACTAAAAAAAAAGTTATATAGTGTTGCTTGCATCATGTTTCATGGCAGTTTCAAAGTCAAATGTCTAGTGACTGGCATAAAAGAGCATGTAACATTTTCTCAGAAACAGTTCAACGTGACTGTGGCAACATTTTGTTACATTGGTTAGTGCATGTATAACGGCAGTTCAGAAATGTAATGTATGACAAGTTGCACTAAAAGCTTAATGCTCTATTGCATTTGAAATTAACATACCTACACCAAACCCGCCCCAAACCTAATCAATAGTGTGAGCAAAAACAAACGTGACATTGCGTTTAACTTGCTTCTATGAGTTTTTGAGCTCTGTAATATTGACTCATGTTGCACAGGACTCATACCCAAGTGTTTCTCATTGCAGGTGCAATGCTGTACCAGGTGAGCTACTGAGCAAGTTTACTACTTCATGAAAGCCATACATATGTATATACAATGATTTCATACAAGCCATACATATGTATTTGTTTACAAATCACACGCTATGGTAAAAGTGTTTTGAGGTCATAACATAGTTTTGTGCAAGGAACACAGTGTTAATTGATAATCTTCCCCGTAATCATAATCATAATCATTATTGTGTGAAAAGGAACAAAAGTTGTTGGCATTTTACTTCCACTAATGTTTATTTCAGCTGGAAACTGCAGTGAAATGTATGTATAGGCATGTTTTTGCAGTTTTTCAGAGTCTACGTTGCAATATTGGAAAATGGGTCACTGTGAACAGAGCTGTTTTTGACTAGGTAAATCGTGTTGTTTTACATAATCATTGAGGAATTTTAACCAAAGAATGTTACAGACATTTCATGAAGACCCTAAAGAATCATACCAACTTGTGGAAAATAGACATTTTTTCAGTCAAATCTGACCCAAACACAGCTCATGGTGGTTTTCCTGTGATTTCCATCTCTAAAACATGACCTTGGAGTTGCATTCTTTCATTCTCTTAAACAATCATTAACATACTACATGATCATTATGAGCTTGGCTCTCACAAACAGCATCAGCCCTGACTGTTTTAATAGAGTTACTGTTTCTCTTTGGGTTTATCCTATCTATCAGTGATACTGACATATCCACAATAAATCTACCCCTCACTTTCTTCTATTCATAGGTCAGCTATTTTTACTCTTATCACTTACAGGAGGGGTTTCATCATGTTTTCGCATTCCCTGCATCTAAAAGACTCACACCTTTCTCTCAGATGCATCATGGGAGCTTGTTCACGCTTTTAGACATTCGTACGGAACTAGGAAGTTCATAATTACTTAATGCTAATACATTAATATTTATATATCATTTTAATAATGATGTGTAAGTGGGTATTTGCATGAATTTTCAGAAATACAGCTTTACATTTACGTTAAAACCTTTTTAGACGTTTAACCCGTTTTTTTCTAAATGGTTGATTGATATGTGAGTCAGGATGTATCAGGACAGATACTGTGCTTTACATTCCTTATGCAATGTGATCACATAGGTTTCTGTCTACCTCCAAATGTAATCAGAATTGTTGAATCACAAAACATCCTGGACCACATTTTTACATTTCTACTAAGCACTCACCACTTGTGATCAGATCGCCTCTCTGAAATAGATGTTAATGCCAGATGTGAACAGGGTAATATATGTAAATCTTGAAACTAAGCCTTGTGGGGAAAAAAGTATTAAATGTGCACTTGTACTGTACTTCAAATCTTGTATATTTAAAATAAATCTTTACTTGCTGATAATATAATAATAAAGAAATAAAATGCTAACACACTTAAGTATACTTTTAAAAAGTGCACTTTTTTATAACGTCAAATAAAAATTTTTACTGTCAGAATTACTATTGAAATCATTGTTTTAACAATCTTTTGTCATGATTTAAAGAATTTGTGTTTGTGTTGTTAGTGTTAGTATGTGTCAGTATTTGTTAGGGGTTGCACCGACTAATCGACTAGTCGACTTCAAAGCTCTGCCATGACGCTTTAAGCTTGACGTCGATTAAGTAGGGCTGTGCATATATCGAATTATCGAAATATCGCAAAGTAATAAGTGCTAATTGTACGGCTGCAATATGGGCATGAGCAAAAGACCCAGAGACAAATCACTCACTGCTCGTACCTAAATAACTTTTGTAGCTTAAATAAGAATCAGTGCATATTGAATTCAAAGAGTAAATACAAAGCAGTGTTTTATTTTTCCTTTTTAATATTCAGTTCCTAAACTCATGTTAAAATAATTACACTAATGTTAAAATTACATTTTTATGTAATTCTTGAGTAAAACACTACCATTCACTTTCAGAAGTTGTTGTAGGGGTGCTTTCTTCTCACAAAAAGTGAAACATGTATGCTAGTTCTATTAGAATCAGAATTAGAATGAGCTTTATTCACCACTTAAGGAATTTGTTGTGATTTTACAGGAGCTCTTGATACATACATACATACAAATAACTATATATATATATCCTCCTGAGAATCAGAAATAAAAAGCTTTGTGAATTTAGTATTTTTCATGTCATTGCATTGTTTAGAGCATAAGAAAAAATTGGTAAAATAACATTTTTGAAAAATTTTATTTTATTTATATGTTATGCTATGTCCTCTGAATAGGACACCAGGACTCAGTTTTTCTAAAAAATAGAGTAGACATGTCAAGAGTAGACATGAAAAGGCAAAAACAATGGGAATTTTTTTTAAATCACCAATACATTTTTAGGTTTCAGGATTTTTTTTATAACTAACTTTGTTTAAGGATGGTTCTCAACTATGTTATAAAATATATAACAAACGATTTGATATACCATTTTGCTTTATGCAATATGTGTGTAAAATTCCATAAACTGGTTTTCCCATTATGCACAATGTTATCTATACACTGTATCTTAATATTAAAGTGCTGTTGGGACAGCATTTTGAAAAAATATTTATAATGTAGTATTCATTTGGCCAGATTTTCATATAGATATCTCATATTTCATATAATAATGATATATAATTGTTTTCCTATCAATTCTTTTGTCTCCCAAAATATTAAAAACATGCTTTGTCTTGTCCTCTACACTGGACAGTGTATGAATATGATTTCCTGTTTCTAACAGTAAGTCATTTTTGGATTTGAAAACCCCATAACCTTTCCTGAGATGTGCTTTATGACAACATTTGAATTAATCAGATTTAAATTATAAATTACAAAAGATTCTCATATTCCATAGAATGTACAATTGTATCACTAATTATTTTCACCCTTTTTAAAAACCAGAGATGGGGGAGTGGTCACTGTGAAACATACAATCATTTGGTCATCTCTGGCAAGTACCTAACTGTGCTCTGTACAGGCCATCCCGACTTAAAACTGGACATGTGAGGTCTCATAGAATTCACCTCAAATATACGTTCCACTACAGAGTCCAAAAACTCCATAGCTGGTCTCAGGAGGAGATGCAAAGAAGTTATAGACGTTCCAGAACTACGCAGTCAACAGCTAGTAAAACTGGTTTTTCCATCTGATCTGTTGGCACGTTTAAGCATTACGTATCGCATATTCGAATACCGCATTATTTAATATTATCGCATATCGCATTTTTTCTTCAAGATGCCACCCCTAGCGACTATTCGCTGTCCTATAGAGGGCGCAACAGGATACTAATCTTTGAAGGACTTCCTTATTTACGCTCCGTTTCCAAACAGTTAAAATGCCAAATAAATGCATAATCTAAAAGCGCCCCACAAGACATGTGAGATTATATTACTGAATGCTCGAAATTGAACGGGAGAATGCACATTTTAAACCGCTTATTGTACAGGTAAGTTAATCGCTGTTCTAATCTAATGTGCTGCTGCACTGTAACGCACACACGTGCAGAATCATTCAGCGCGGAAATGTATCATCAACACTCTTCTGTGATTTCTCAATAAAATAGCTAATCAACTGAAAAGTTCAAGCATATATTTTCTTATAACGAAATCCCTCACAGCTTCACTATAGTAGAGAGACGCTGCCAGTTAGAAATTAAATCACCCACGAGACCACGCAATCGCTCTCACTAATGCTTTCATATGAATGTAATCTTACTGTGCTACTTTATCTTCTCCTGATGTTAGAAACGATCAGAAATCTGTGAGAAATATAACGACTCAAAGACAAAAGAACTGTTAAAAATTAGCTGTTATAGGAGCAATAGCCATGTTGGCAGCGCTGTGTCATATGCCATAGCATAGCTGTGCATAAGGTGTTCGAGTCTCAGCCCAATGTTCAGGCTTATTTGTTCATTAATGACGTAATAAGCGACTAGTCGACGTCGACTCGACTTTCATCACATAAAAGTCAACTTTAAAAAATCAGAAGTCGTTCAACCCCTAGTATTTGTTGACTCACATACTACAGTACATGTTAAGTACTAGTTATTCTGTGTTACATTTAAAGTTAATATATTTTAATTTACTAAATTGCAACTTTATTATTACAAATGTGTAATTTCGCCCTATCTATAATACAGAAGGCCAACAAGTTTCAATAGAAATGAGATTAATATTTTAGTTTTCTTCACAACCCTGCAAAAAATCTGAGCAACCAAAGACACACAGATGACCCATGATTTGCTACTTGCTATCGCTAGTCGGTGACCGATTGTATTTATAGTTTAAGGGGAGGGACATTTCATTCTAGAGACAATTTTATTGGACATGGTGTCCTGAAAGTATCTGTTGGTAAATGCTAGTTCGGTTCATGTTTACACAGATCTACAGAGCAGAAATAGCTACACCCTGATCACAAGCAGGCCAGCTGAGCTTATCAGACACATTGTCTGAGGTATATTTGTTACCTCAGCCACTGATGTCAGGTCAGCATTTGTCCAGGATAAATGTCACACCTAATCAAAGAGAGGAAGCACTTGGGAGGGAATAGATGCCAAGACAAACCAACTGACAGTCTGGATTATGTTCTATTCTATACAGCTCATTCAGTCTGTGCCAGACTTCAGCCTCTAAAAGCGTACCAATGGTAACAGTGACTGAGGCTTTTACAGGAACCAATAAATAAAAGACTGAATGATATAATGTATGAAGTTCATTCATTCACTCATCCTAATACATACGCCAGTCCCCAGGCGACCATTTTAAGTGAACCAGACCCCTCTCATTCATTTTAATGAACATTAAAATAAAACAGAAATAAAACAAAAGCCAAACATACAAGACATAAAAATAAGAACACAAAACACAGTACATCTAAATACAGAGCAATCAAAGGGTTAATAAAAGAATCCTTTCAATGGGAATAAATATTCTCCTACCTGAAATACATGGTCAGTGTCCTAATTGTGTTAAATATTCCTAATTTCTAATTAATATATGAAATATGCACACATTGAAAATCATACCCTCCATCATAACTCTCAAATCTCATTCATCATAATTTCATGTTTGATTATGAGACTTGTGAGATCCCAGTGGTGTTTGGTGTCAATGATGCAAATTACAATTTTAAGCTACAGCAGAAGATTTTCAGTATATCATTTCAATATTAGTCTTTTCTTCATATAAAGCTATCATATGACTCCATAAAACTTGATATATAGCGCACAATCATACCTTTATGAAACTGTTATGTATAATTAAAGTATGTTTTGTCGCTTGATAAAGCTTAGATTAGTGGTTCTCAACATTTTTGGCTCGAAGGCCGCACGTTGTCCAACACAACATTTTGGACCCATATATAGGCTATTACAGATATTATTATAGATATGCTGTAATTATGACAAAGTAGTTTTTATCAACAGAAACTGGAAGTATTAATATATTAAATTAATTAACCATAATTCATTGTATGATTTCAGACGTTTCATGAACTGATGTTCTTCCTATACAAACAACAGTAATTGAGAGAGAAGATAGAAACATGATTTCAGTTTATAGCTTGACTTTGTGTTTTTGTAGCATTTTAATTATGATTACAGTTCAATTATTTTATCTATAAATAGTAATTTATTCATTTAAATCATTAGTTATCCCGAGGCCCCCATGGAGGTTTGCAGATGCCCACTGGTTGAGAAACACTGCCCTAGATGGACAAGGCAGGTGAAATGTTCTGCAAAATATCTTATTTTGTGTTCCGAGGAAGAAAGAACATCATACAGGTTTTGAGTGAGTGAATGATAACAGATTTTTAATTTGTGGTGAAATATTCCTTTGAGGTATAAACTCACCTTAATGGGTGCAGTACTGAATTTAATTTTCCGGCTTGGGGGCGGATCCTCCTCCACAGGTAATCCAGCAACCTCAGAGCAGCTTGACTGTGGCTCATATACATCATCTTCATCCTCCTCATCCTCGAGCTGACTACCACCAGAGTCTTCTCCTACTGCATTGTAGGCACTGATATCCACCAAATCAGCCTTAGAGTAATTCTCCTTCAGAGTACCATCATCATCCTCCTTCTTACTGACCCCCACTGATGGACGAGCATATCCATCCTCGCCCTTCCTCCCAGTGCTGGTGATGCCAGACTCCATAGTGTCTCTCTCCAGAGCCTCTCCATTGGAAGTAACTCCCCCATTTTCCAAATTACGGACATCAGCAGAAATAAGAGTACCTTTTGCCTCTGTGGCATAGGCCTGTCCTGGCTTACGCTTATCTAGAGTCTTAGATTCATTGGCACTGGATTCATCCTTCTCCCCTGTCTTTTTCTCATCCAAAGACTCTGTATCTACAGCTGTGATAATGTCCTGAAGCTCAGACGCTCCATTGAGGCTGCTACACCTTCCATCTTGTTCATCCTGGTGCTGGTTTACCCCATCCTCCTTGTATGCCCCTGAAGGAAAAGCGCGTACCCGTTTGGTGATGATTTTTGAGTTGAGCGCACCGACCCGGCCGGTGACCCCGCGTAAAGGCAGCGGGGGCGTGTTGGATAGCCGGTGCAGGTTGTTCCGCAGCTCGGCGGCCCGCTCGAAAACGGCACTGAGCTGGCTGACAGTGGGCGACACGGCCTCGCCGGTCCCACCGATCGCGTCCAGGCTATCCAACGACTCCGTGCTGCCGTTAAAACGCGCGACCACATCCAAACGTGACGCATCATGAAAGCCCGCGGCGCGCTCTTTCTTCAGTAGCACGCGATTAGAAGCCGCCTGCTTCTCCTGCTGCTGCTGCTCAAAGATCTTCCTTGTCTCCTGCAGCTTCGAGTACCTGGGCGACGCGTCCGTTTTGCAATCGAAGCGGTTGACGCGCTCGGAGACGCTAGATCCCAGTTTGAGCAGCGCGCTGTGATCCACGTTCTCGTTCAGGCTGCCAGCCCGCGGGAGCGTGAGACGCACCGCTTTGCCGTCGCCGTTTGCCTTTTGCGCGTCTTCAACCTCGGTGGGTGAGGATGCGCCCATCTGCATGAACATGTTTTTGATGCGGTGCACGTTCGAGCCGTACGCGCGACCGCGGCTGGTGAGTTTAGGCTTGCCATCCTGAGCGTCGCCGTTATTTATGACATCGTTAGCCGGCTTCAGCGCCTGAATCCCCGCCGCCTCGTACGCGTTGCGGTGAGGAGAGGGGCTGCGGAGCGCGGTGGTGCTCGCTGGCTTGGAGGAGGATGAGGATTCGGTCTTCATCATGGTCTGTTAGGCTTCTACGAGGCGATGCGATAACAGCATCTCTGAGTCGTTGGCCCAGACGTTTCTGTCAGGACAAAACTGTCGCTGATGAACAATAATGTCCACTGGAATATGATGAAGAGAACGGCGAATTAATGCCCATGAATGCGTGTAGAGTGTCCGTCAGCGGCATGGCACAAGCAACGCACCATCTTCCCGTCTGTGAAAAAAAAACAACGCTGATTAATGTGTAAATCACACATGCATTAATGAACGACTAAACGAGAAACTAGAACAGCGATGCGCCCTGGATTTTCACGACAGATTGTGCGTTTATAATCCGGATCGTTTTGATCTGTTGATTTAGTCAGCTGCAGATTTGTGCCTTTCACTCTGATGCTGCAGAAGCGCAGCAGAGATACAGGGTCATAGAGCGCGTCTTATTTCACACCCTCTCAGCACGTAGATTTTTATGGGGTCAGACATTTTATCCCTCATACCAGGACAGGGCTCCATAAAATATCCCACTGAGACTCATCTATAAATGTGTTTTTGACTTTTTTACGTCAGTAGCGCTTAGTGCACATTTTTTTTATATTTTATTTTATATTAACAGATAAGTCCTGGCTAATGATTGGTTAATACAGCATTCCAGCTGTGGAAATGAAACACATGTTCACCAAATCACTGCACAGCACCCATAGCTGATCTTATTGATCTTATTTTTCTTATCAATTATTGTCTTCTTCTGTTATGTCAAGGACTATATGGGAGACCCAGGATGGTTGTAATATCTAAGCCAGTGCATTCAAAATGTGACACAAACTAGTTACAAGTGCTATTACATGCCATAGCTGTTATATTTGCAGCACAAACAGAAAATTCATGGTTTTGCTGCTGATGCACTGCCATCACAAAAGTAAATAAAGTAAAAAATGTAATAAAATATAAAAAGTTAGGCTACTGTCTTACATCAAAATTAGTTTCCCCCCTCTAAAATCTGCTGTGTCTGCCCCAGGGATCTTCTTCGTCACATGTGGAATAAAGACTAAACTAAGCATGAGTGAAGTGAATCAGGTGTTACAACCATCCTCGGTCTCCCCTATGAATAGAAACAATAATGTACAGTATGCAGAGGTGGACAAAGTACACAACTCCATTACTTGAGTGAAAGTACAGATACTACTGGTCAAATATTACTCCATTACAAGTTAAAGTTGTAAAGACAGATGTTTACTTAAGTAAAAGTACAGAAGTAATTGCTTTTAAAAGTACTTAGTACACTGTAAAAAAAAATCCGTAAAATTTACGGTAAAAAAAAACGGCAGCTGTGGCTACCGGAATTTTACCGTAAAAAATACGGTAGCAACGTTTTAGGTTTTACGGTTTTAACTTAAATTTACAGTTAAATACCGTAATTTAATTTGATATAATGTTAATATACCAACCTATTGAAGTACTGAAATCTGTTTTGTACCTTTGTAATACACTGATAACCACCAAATGCAGGAGGTGATGAGAAAGTCACATGATGAACCAAAGCCCATCACTAGCATCTTTTAGATAATAACATGTATAGAAGCTGCACAGTGTCGTTCACATGAACACTAAACACCATCACGGTGACACGCATTAAACTGAAATAATGCAATAAACATTCTTTTAACAACATTAGGTGTAACATACAACCATATTTTACAAAACTGATAAGAAAAAACTAAGAGGAAACATAGTTATTTCAATAAAAAAAACATAAAATTTTAAATGTAACGCAGGAAATTCTGGGAATATCAATTTACGGTTATTCACTGTAAATCATACAGTATTTTTTCACTTCCAAAATGGTATACTACCGTAAAATTAATGTCTAATACATGAAATGTCCAATACAGTTTTTCACCGTATATAGTGGGGAAATTTACCGTTAACCATTTAACAAGTCTTTTACTGTAGCATTTTTATACATCTTTTACCGTTAAATTCACTGTCATTTTTTACAGTGTACCAAAAGTTTAAAAAAATTACAGTCTATGCCACAAACAGAGCGTGCCATTCAAGCAAACCAAATATAATATCTTTGTACAGAATTGTCGTTTTTCTTTGAATTGTACTTTCACACAAACATCATTATCGTAAACAGTTTTAATATAGAGCCAAAAAAATAGATTGTCATATGTTACATTTATTTTGCTATTATTTTGGAATTGTGACAATCTGACCTATACCTGCCCAAGATAATCAACCAGCAGTTTAAGCTATCATCTTTAAAATATCAACATCTTATCAATGTTTAATCAAATGTGATAAATGTTGGTAGTGTGCTTTTTTTTTTTTTTTTTTTCTGTTTTCACTATATTTTGGCAACAAACCGTCCGATGCACTAGGTGGCAGTATAACTTCATTTGATTTATCTGTTACCGAAAGCAAAACAGAGAGGAAATAAATTCCGCGAGCAAATTCTCACACGTGGAAACTGGTGTGACAACTTCAATCAAAGGTATGGGAATATATGTACTCTTTTACAGATTAGAGATGTATAGATGAGATCAAAACGTTTAAACCTTTTTGTCTGTAATGCCTATAACATGGTATGCATAGACGGTGTTTTGCCAATTCTAAAGGATCCGATAACATGGCTTATATTAACCGTATATGCATACTTTTTAAGCATATCTGTCTTTTTTTTGTTGCATTATCAATATAAGGCTGTATACATATTGTAGTATCGACATTATGTGATCCACCATATAATGTGTGGACCGTATGTATCTCATCAAGCCTGTCAAGTCATATTTCACCCAAAAGAAGTCAAATATTTTTCAGACAGGTCATTATTGTATTATTAATGAGAATCACATTGGCAGTAATGAAAGATACTTAAAAAAAACTAAGAAGAATAACGTATGGTTACATTTCATCATTTTTGAAGAAGGGAAATATGTTTGATTGTCATGAAAATATTATCATAATGCAACAACAATAACAACAAATCTTTCAGCTAGACTTCTTTATATAAAATGTCATTTATTTTGTGGTCAAATCTGACCTTTGAAGAATGACATTGACCCCCTGAAACCGCACAATGGTTACTTTTGTGTGAAAACCGAAATGCTCATATTATTCTCATATGTCTCTAGATGACTTCATTAGCACATCAGTTGAAGCGGCTGGCTTTGCCACAGAATGACTCTGATCTGCTCAGCCGGAGAGTGGTGGCCTCTGTGCTCTTTGACCCGAAAGATGCTGCCAGCATGGACCGCAGCACCTTCTATGCCCTGGGTAAGTCACATGTCCTGCTAGAGCTTTTCCTTCTTTTTCCTCCAAGTTACACTGCTCTTTTGAACTTGTATACTATGCTCATTGATGTGCAGTTGCTGAATATGAGACATTTATATACTTCTGCAGAGCATCTACTAGATCAGTGTTTCCAAACCTTTTTTTTAGTCGCGGCACCCTTTGGACATTTTAACAAACTTGTGGCACCCTACAAAATAAATTGTCACAATATTTGAATTTCTAACTTCGATATGATAATTTGAAAAGTATAGATATTTGGTACAACAGGGAAGAACTGCAGAATATAATGTCATACAGATATTTTTAATATTATTTAAAAATTGTCCATCAATGGCTAATTCAATCAGTCAGGCTAATTTCTAATGAAGAGACCAATTTATATGACAGATTTTAATGTAGGCTTTTATACATATGTAAACATTATTTAATTACCATTATAACTAGCTATCTCACAAATTTTTGCTCACTCTGTTTTTTTTTTTATTTTACAGTGGGGTAATTTTGGTGCAGTAGCACGAGATAACTTGATTTAAAACTTTGAACTGAATAAAAAATTACAAGTAAGCAGTCAATAATAAAATAAGAACAAATAAAGAAATTAATAATGATAGCACAAATAAAAAATAACGACAGTCCTTCGAATTAAATAAATTGCTTTTTAGCTTTTCAGGTAGGTCTAACAGTAGGGTTAAGATATTAAAATTTTTTTTTTTTTTTTTTACCAATTATCCAAATAATGTTTAGTCCTAGAAAGCTATTATTATCAGAACACGCGAGCATAGCGGTTAGCAGATCAATGATTAAGGGCCTGTTACAAGAGTGGGCCCAGATAACCATCATGTACAACACAGTAGGGCTATTGCAGACAGAAACAATACTGTACTACATCGATGTTTCCTGTCGGCTCAATTTTTGAGTGGACTTTGCTGTTCCGATGAGCATGAACGGTATACGAGTGGAGCGACTGAGCGGAGCGCACACACGCATAGAGATTTAAAATTTTCAATTTAAAAATATTAAAAAATGATTTTTTTACACGGCACCCCTGCTCTGGACAGACGGTACCCCGGTTGGGAAACACTGATATCCAATTCTAGATGGAAGAGGATGTCCTTCCATTGAAAATTCAAAAGAAGTCATGTCCAGTCCATAAATTACTTATATTGTGCAATTTTATTTGCTTTCTAATAACTAAATATGCTACCAGTGAAGTGGGTGAACTATGATTACATAGGTTTTTATACAGGAACCATCAGTTTGCATACTATCATTTCTGCTGTGTGGAGTATTTTGTTTGGTGTGTGCACGGAGTACTTGCTTGAATATACAAATATATAAATAGTTTTAGGATCTAGGCAAAGTGACTCATTTATGTTATTCACAATACTTTGTGGAAGCGGATGGTTGCTACTGAGCACTTTTGTCACAATTTTTATTCCCATGGTAACAGAGACATCTCTGGTGGAGTGACGAGTTGGGAAGTAAAAAGTCCATTCATTCTCTGATTTATAACAATAAATATGATTTTTAACAATAACACAAATACCTTTAAAGACAGACCTACTGTGAGTTCGGAGGTTGTTGGTATATGCTTTTGATGAAGTCATCTGTTTTGCATTATTTCAACTTATTTTTAAGATATTCATGTTTAGCAGCTGGATTCTTTCTTGTTGAAAAAAAAAATACATTACCCATGATGCTGTACAGAAAAATCACCAATCAGAAAGTCGCAGCAAGCAAATCAAGCTGAAAGAGCTTGCAGGGACTGCTCACTCCCATGAAACACCGCAAATTACAAAATTGACTCCGTCTCGCTATGCTTTTAAAATATTTAAATATTTGTAGTAGGGCTATGCAAAAAATCGAATGTGATTTTCATGCGCATCTCGTCAGTCTAGATGAGATCAAAACATTTCATCCTTTTTGCGAAAAACTTTGTCTTTAATGCCTATAACATGGTTATGCATAGGTGTTTTGTGCACTTCTGGTGATTAGTAGTAAATCTCCAGCACGTGCGTTCAGATTGAGCGTTTATAATCAGTAATGAATCACCTGCTATTTTGAACGTGATTTTGTGTAGCTTGTCAGTGATCTACGGCTCTGTGTAGTAAATGCCCGCTCCATCTGAAAGCATGTGCTGGATTCACCTGTAAATAAGCATTAATTGCAACGAGTAGTAATAGTCATCTTGTCTAAATGTCTGCTGCTATTGATCATTCTGAACAGGCTGCACGGGACTTGAGGAGCTGATGGGTATTGATCCAGCATTCAGTGAGTTTCAGGAGACTCTGTTTAGTCAAGCCTCTTTGGCTTTAGAGCGCAGTGTTCAGAGCAAAGAGGTGAACAAGAAACTGGACAAGAGCATCTCACTCTTTCTCACTCGACTGTCACCGTACTTTCTGCTCAAGCCTGCTCTGAAATGCATTGAATGGCTAATACACAGGTAACTTTAGTAGATTTGCTGTTGTCTCACTTTGTCAGTTTTCCGATTGTTTTAGAGTGTGATAAACTTTGTAAGAGGCAAAATTGTGCTGTATTTTAGAGATGCTCTTAATTTAAAGGTGATGTGTTTAAATTATTTGAGGTTGACATGTGCAAAGACAGCTGTAAGTAACCCATTTAGGTAACCCATAACCAGTAGACCTCCAGAAAAACACTGATTTGGTCATCATTTTTACAATTCCATTTGGAAATCATACACCTTATATATTGCATATTGTCTTCACGGATACAAATTGCGCTTGATTTCAGATTCCACATTCAGCTGTACAACCAGGACAGCCTGATTGCTTGTGTTTTTCCATATCATGAAACTAAAGTGTTTGTACGAGTGATCCAGCTTTTAAAGATAGAAGATCCAACCCACAAATGGCACTGGCTGCATGGACTTCAGGTAAACCATATCGTTTCTGATTCTGTCACATATGCAGTTGGAGTAAAGAAAGCTATAGCTTAATTTGTTACTTTTCTAATTGCCCTGTACTTTATCTATAGAAACCTGGTGTTCCCTTGGCCCGAGGAACTCTGCTCACACACTGCTATAAGGATTTAGGCTTCATGGATTTCATTTGTTCTATGATCACAGATTCAGTAAAGGTAAAAAAACCCAGGCTGGGTTCTGTGCAGGTTAAAGTATGCCAATCCAGTAATGCTGCATTCTTTAATGCTTTATTGAATCATGTTGTAGGCATACTCTGGATTCGTCAGGGATGGGAACTGTCCGCAGCTGCGTGTGATTTTCTCTTTCTATGCATCCACCATTGTTTCTGCACTTGATGCAGTGGAGAAGATAACTAACTCTATTATTGCCAAACTGCTTCCATTTGTACAACTGGTAAGACAATAATTCAGTGACATAATGCAGATGTGGTTAAATTTATAATTTATAAATATGTGTATGGGTGTTTTAGAAGTTTTTAATGGACTATATTAATAATTTATAAATAATTATTTTTCATTACTCATCAAGATTTAATTTAATCAATATTAAATTACTACATTTACATGCACATCAAGTTATGTTTAAGTTCTATCAGTTTCAGTTCAATTTGCAGCCATATTCCTAATATGATGTTTAAGGGCATCAAAATATTCTTGTATTGTTATCATTGTTGTTATAAGCATGCCAATCTATAAATGCATGTTTCCTTTCCCCACTGTTATTTATCAGCAGATTGAAGATGCTGATTTACAGTATTCTTATTTATTAGTTTTATTATTACTGTTTTCACGATCATTTTAAATTTGATTACACATTAAATTCAAAAATGCCGGACTACACCTCCAAATGGCAAGGGTCGGGCATTTGTTAATGTTAATAATAATAATAACAGTCACGTTAATATCTTTTAATAATTCTATTCAAAAGAATAGTTTTTACTCTATTTCTAATGTAACAAATTTACAGTTAAAACAGGGATATTCCAGGAGTGAAAACTGGAATTTGGGGAATCAGAATATTGTATGCAGTGTTTACATGGTTTAAAATATTCCTAATATTAAACTAATCGACTATTGCCAAATTTCATTTAATATTGGGATGTGCATGTAAACGTAGTCAGTGAGTGATCCCAGTATCTATATCTAGCAGTGATGTATTGCAGATATGCGTTGTGTTTATATGTAATTGACTTAATTGTAATTGGCTGAAATATTTGTCTACCACATTTTACACCTGAATATTGTCACCAAATGGAAGTGCATAAAAACATTATTTGATAGGAATGTTGTTCTAGCCAGGACCAAGAAAGGATGCAACAGAACCTAAATAAATGTCTGCTTTTTTCTTTCCCATAACCAGGGACTGAAATCTAACCTTTTAGACTACGTGGCTGCCACTTACATGATTGTGTGTCAGATGGCAGTGAAGGTAGTAATGGAGGCTCAGCTGGTTGACTCTCTGACTGTTCAGTTGTGCAAGTCTCTACGTCGAATGCCTCGGCTGTCCAGAGAGGGTTTGAGCTGCATTGTCATCCTCTTGCAGAACCAGAAAGAAGGAATTGTTGGTCCAAAGTAAGTTTTAGTGATTTTCCAACTCCATGTCGCACTAAATTAGTAGTTGTATAAGATGTGTTAAAGTCTAGTCTAGTGCTTTTTCTCAAATGGCATCTAAAATATTATTATCTTTTTTTGTCTTTTCCCATTAGGGCATTTGGATACATGTGTGCTATCCACACCCTGGTGTCCACTCTCCAGAGTATAGCAACAGTTCATGACATCAGTCCCCTGCTGCGTTATCTGCTGCCCCATCTCATACACTTTGTGATGACCCAGGATGGTTGGTTTCTATCTGAGCTCTGTATAAACTTGCAGTGGCATCTCTTCTCTGAAGATATATGCACTAGTTAGCAAATGACAAGATTCCAATAATTTCCTTTTCATGTTGACTTTATAACGTAGCTTCTTTTCATTAACCTACAACTCTTATAAACTTGCCATTGTGTTCTGTAAATGTTGGTGGATCTTATGATATGTTGCTTTTGAGGTCCCTTATTTGCATGTTGCTTTGTATAAGGCATTTACAGGTTTGGATAAATGTAACCGAAGTGCTCCTAGTAAGAGCTGTGTAATATCAGACAACTAGTAGAGTATATTGGCAAAAAGTCTCTTCTCATCTCTTGTGAAATGCTGCATTCATTTTTTTTATCACAGGGACCGTAATAATGAGATTGCAGCTGTGAACTGTTTCCAGGCAACTTTCATAATGCTCAAATGAATCCATGTGCGACAGCAGAATATGTCATCACTACATTAATTCACCTGTGTACTAAAAATTCATTTTAAAGGCTGGAATACACCACGTGACGTAATTTGCTTTATTTATTGTGTCCCTGTAGATGAGCAGCAGAATGAAAGTTTGTCAGACAGTACTGGACTATTACAGTCAGTGTTTCAGGACCTTCCACTGTCTGGCAACCTGGAGAACACTGCAGCCAAGTAAGTGTGGTTTAATGTAGCTTCGATTATGAGTGAATCTCTCTCTATACTGGACATTATGCATGAATGATTAGATATTTACTCTTCTACAATTGTTGCTTTGTGCAGGCTGCTTCTTGAGGAGTATGTGTCCTGCAGCATTGAGCTTCCCTCAGATAGGATTTCAGCTCTTAATCAAAGAATTCAATCTACTGTACGACAGTTTGAATCCAGGTAGGTTTATAGAAACTTCTGCACTTTAGTGGTATGGTACAGCTCATAAAATGTAATTATTTCATAAAGAGTGTTTTGTTTCTGGTGTTTATCTTTGAGTGATTTTTTTTACTCGCAGGTATCCATGTGCACTGGATGTGGCACTGGAAAATCATGTCAAAAAAGTGTCATCTGACCATGAAAAAACTGTGCTTCATCAGTTCATCTCTCTAACTATGTGCTGTGGAAAATATCAAGTAGGTCTATCATTTATTGCTTTAAGCAACTAGTTTAAAGGTAACAAATAATCCACAATATTGTAGTGTCATCTGACCTTTATCACAAAATAAATTCTGACAGGATAATCAGAATCTGATGTAAAACTGGAATGAGTTAACATATGAGACACGCATAACTGGCACATCAGTTGCCTGTGGCATCGGCTGTGAAAAAAAAAATTGACAGCCCTTGTGCTAATGTAATTTAAATATTTATTTTAGTAGTTGTACTAATTACCATTCACATCTTTCAGCCCCCAAATCAAGGCTTTAAAATGTTGTTCTTATATGCAGATCCTGCCAGATTCAGACACCTGTCTGATGGTCAGTCTGAATCATCCACTACCTTCTGTGAGAAATATGGCTGTAGACTACCTGAAGGAGATCCTCGCCTCAGAACATGTGTGTATCTTTTGTATTCCTATTACCATTTTCCAGTTTTTTTTGTCATAACATCCCATTGAACATCCATGAGACCCACATTAATGAAGTAGTGAGGTGCTTGTTGTCAATTTGTGATATGTGACCAGGTGACCACCAAAACCAGTTTCATATATAAAAAGGGTCTTTCATTTTTTTACGTGTTTAGGATTACAGATTTCTGTTACAATTTTTGTTAGGATAGGATAATTATTTTTTAGGCTAATATTGGACAGAGATTAAGATAAAACTATTTGAAAATCTGGAATCTGAGGGTGCAAAAAAAAAATAAATATTGAGAAAATCGCCTTTTTTAACGTTGTCCAAAATAATTAAGTTCTTAGCCACCATGGCCTTTACTAATACAAAAATGAAGTTTTTGTTGAAGTTTTAATATATTTACAGTAGGAAATTTACAAAATATCTTCATGGAATATGATCTTTACTTAATATCCTAATGATTTTTGGCATAAAAGAAAAATCAATCATTTTAACCCATACAATGTATTTTTGTCTATTACTACAAATATACCCAAGCGACTTAAGACTGGTTTTGTGGTCCAGGGTCACATATGTTTTTTTTTTTTTTTTTTTGGAGCAGAATGGTTTTGATGAGGCGTTTCTGAAAGGATGCATTGCTGGGAGGGAATATTAAGGACGATTTAGACGAGATATGTGCTATATTTTATCTCTGCCCTTAAAGCTTTGCAGGTAAAATCACAACGTCATTAATGTAATATGTTTTGGTGATGTAAACTTCAAACCTGTCTTATTTTTGGTACAATCTAATAAATGTTATGTTATGGTTCCCTGACAGCTTCACATGAACCTTATGCATGCAGAGGAGACTGTTTCGTGTTTGATTTCACTTCTTCATCGCATCAAACCATCAGCGGATTGGTTAGTTAACTGATGTTATACCTTCATTCACTCTAGAATGATACAAATGTAAGTCCTCTTAAAAGAGACATCGGATGAAAATGTCACTTCTTTAGCTTTTTTTTTGCATTTACAGGGCTCGCAATATCGCTAGCCCAACATCCCGGGGCTATTGTGTTTTCCAGTCACGCTACCAAAATGTATCACCGCCCTGCCCGACGGCATCTTAAATGCAGGGTTCCTTTAGTTGCCTCAAATTTAAGGCCATGAAAAGTCTTAAATTGGGTCTTAAATTTGTATAAGAGAAAGTTCTTAATTATAATTCAAGGACGTGTCTTTACATTTGGGGATGGAAAGACAAGAATTGCGATATGGATGAATGTGACAACTGAACTACTAAAGGCTGATTTCATTATGAGCACTGCACGTTTCAAAGTCAAAACATGGCGCGGGTGTTTTATGTGAATGAATTTAATGAAGGGAATGACCTGTTAAAAGTTTATGTTCATCATGTGCCTATAGGTGACTTTGAAAATGCTGACTTTAGGACAAGTTGGGGAAAAAAAAGCTTTAGTATTTGTACAGCCACTCAATTGTGCAAGTTTTTCTCCCACTTAAAACGATGAGCGAGGCCTGTATTGTTCACATCGTTATTTTTACATCAACTATGAGAGACAAAATTAGAAAAAAAAATCCAGAAAATCACATGTAGGATTTTTAAAGAATTAATTGGTAATTCCTCGGTTTGTTCAAATTAAAATAAGTATTTGGGCACCTACAAACAAGCAAGATTTCTGGGTCTCACAGACCTGTAACTTCTTCTTTAAGAGCCTCCTCTGTCCTCCACTGGTTACCTGTTTTAATGGCATCTGTTTGAACTTGTTATCAGTATAAAAGACATCTGTCCAAAACCTCAAACAGTCACACTCCAAACCTTATCATGGCCAAGACCAAAGAGCTGTCAAGGGACACCAGAAACAAAATTGTAGACCACCAGGCTGGGAAGACTGAATCTGCAAAAGGTAAGCAGCTTAGTGTGAAGAAATCAACTGTGGGATCAATTATTAGAAAATGGAAGACATACAAGACCACTGATAATCTCCCTAGATTTGGGGCTCCACGCAAGATCTCACCCCGTGGGGTTAAAATGATCTCAAGAACTGTGAGCAAAAATTCCAGAACCACACGGGGGGACCTAGTGTATGACCTGCAGAGAGCTGGGACCAAAAGTAACAAAGGCTACCATCAGTAAAACACTGCGCCGCCAGGTACTCAAATCCTGCAGTGACAGACGTGTCCCCCTGCTTAAGCCAGAACATGTCCAGACCCGTCTGAAATTTGCTAGAGAGCATTTGGATGATCCAAAAGAGGATTGGGAGAATGTCATATGGTCAGATGAAACCAAAATAGAATTTTTTGGTAAAAACTCAACTTGTCGTGTTTTGAGGAGAAAGAATGCTGAGTTGCATCAAAGAACACCATACCTACTGTGAAGCATGGGGGTGTAAACATCATGCTTTGGGGCTGTTTTTTTTGCAAAGGGACCAGGACGACTGATCCTTGTAAACTAAAGAATGAATGGGGCCATGTATCTTGAGATTTTGAGTGAAAACCTCCTTCCGTCAGCAAGGGTATTGAAGATGAAACGAGGCTGGGTCTTTCAGCATGACAATGAACCCAAACACACCGCCCGGGCAACGAAGGAGTGGCTTCAAAAGAAGCATTTCAAGGTCCTGGAGTGGCCTAGCCAGTCTCCAGATCTCAACCCCATAAAAAAATCTTTGGAGGGAATTGAAAATCCGTGTTGCCCAGCGACAACCCCAAAACATTACTGCTCTAGAGGAAATCTGCATGGAGGAATGGACCAAAATACCAGCAACAATGTGTGAAAACCTTGTGAAGACTTACAGAAAAACGTTTGACCTCTGTCATTGCCAACAAAGGGTATATTAACAAAGTATTGATGATGAAATAGCTGATGGAACTTTTGTTATTGACCAAATACTTATTTCCACCATAATTTGCAAATAAATTCTTTTAAAAATCCTACAATGTGATTTTTTTCTGGATTTTTTTTCTCATTTTTGTCTCATAGTTGAGGTATACCTATGATAAAAATTACAGGCCTCATCTTTTTAAGTGGGAGAACTTGTACAATTGGTGGCTGACTAAATACTTTTTTGCCCCATGTAGGCAGCGTAATAGGTTTTGTAATGTATCGGTAAGCTGTACTGCTCTTTTCATCCACGATATTGAAAATTTGTTTTTTAAAATGGGATGATTAAGGGGGCTGTAAGTGATATTAAGTAATTATGTGACTGTTTTACACAAACAGGTACAATTTATTAACTCACAAATGCAGCCAAAATATAACATGAACATTTAATTGAAATCATGTGTCCCAATTGGGAAATCTCAAAACCAGAAGAAACCACGTTTTTTTAAATAATTTAGGGAATATAGTAATATTGATATTTTAGTCTAGATAATGAATTTTCCACACTAAGAAGGATACACCAGCTTAGCTCTATCTGGTCTTGCTTTCCACAGGTGTTCGGTGCTAAAAGAGGGTGTGCGAGTTCTCGATGACCCGTGTATTTTTGAGGGCAACCCAGATCTTAAGGCACAGATTAGTTGGGAGATACTGCCCTTCTTGGTGTTGACCAATGCTGCGCCCAAGTGTGTGGAGCTGCAAATGGCATCTTGTGTTGCTGAAACCACTTTGCTTTCCCAGCATCCCCTTACTCATGGTTGGGCCAAAGGTAAACACTCCTGCTGTTTTACAGTGAAATCTATTTTACAGCAAGAAGAAAAAATATGTATTTTTTTAATAATAAAGCCTACTTCATCAAATTTAATATGCACGTTTCTAAGGCCTCTAAATTTCACAATCACAGTCAAAACATGAAATGAAAAACCTTTGCACAATTCTTCATGCCTTCTGATATTTGAGAAACATAAGAATAACTTTTAATTAGATAGTAATGTTTCAGGATTAACACTTTTGGACTGAAGCAACTTGGGTTTATTTGGTTATCCATACCTCATTAAAAAAAAATTATAATGTTAATGTATCAAATATGATACATCATGTTTATTTGTGCATCTCTCAGTCATCCTTGTATTGCATGCCATTATATGTTTTGCCCCTAACAATAAAAACTACAGAAATGTATGATATGACATATAGAACTTGATATTATATAGTTTTTCCTCCTTCTTGACCTCCATATTCTCCTATATCGTGCTATATGAGCCATAATAGTCTAATGTATCAAATATTTTTAGATTTTGTCTAAAGTTTTAATAAACTGTCCTGTTGCAGAAAAATCTCTGGAATGGTATTTTCTGGGAATTACTCAGAATCAATATCTAGTAGAAATTTCCTTACATTCACAACATGTTTACCTTCTAGATGTTAATATTTTCTGAGTAGAAAAAAAAAATTATAAAAAAAATTAATCACTGTTGAGTGGTTGGTTGAAAACTAGGCGTTTATATTTACGTGGTATTATTTTTATTATCTTTTGCTAACAATTAGTTCAGAGAGAAAGATGAATGATAATTTGATGAAATCAGTACTGATAAATTTCTTGTTGTCTTGATGCGTTTTCTTTCTTTATAGTGCTGAAGGATGTTTCTGGCAAAAACTACTCAATTCCGATTTATGATGGGTTGTCGCAACCAAAGGTTACTAAAACTATATGATAAAGAACTTGGGCCAATATGGGATAGCAACAACAAAACGCAACACTGTAAGTGTCAAACTTCCTGTCCAAAGCTTTAAGAATGGTTTACCCAAAAAATGTGAAGATGTTCTATTTAATAACCCACATGTAGTTCCAACCCTGTATGGCAAGTTTTTGTTTCTTAGAATTTTTATTTGTGTCGTTACAATGACATATTAATGTATTTAATAGAAACATTTTAACCTTAATCCAATGTTTGCAATTCTTAAAAATAGTTTTTTTCACTTATTTCACTCTCAATTAACCAAACCAAATTATTCTTTGCATTAGTTCGAACGGTGTTGTCTCATGCGTGTTTGTTTATATCTTGCAGCTGGCAGAATGTGTGTGATTTATTCAGAAGGTCAGGGGCAGCCAGTGTGCGGGAGGAGGGTCGAGAAGCATTTTTTTGGGGTGTTCAGTTTAATGTAATGCCACGCTACAGAGTCTGCATGCAAGTCCATGACGGGAGAGTCACACCTCCACACAGCCCACAGCGTGTGTTACAAACTTATGGAACCTCTTATGTAAAGGTCTACACAAGCAAACCTAACCAGGTCAGCGCACAAATGCAGAAAACCAAATGGATGTCCTTTATCAAATACTTACTTTCAACATGCACTGACACAGCCAATTCTGGCCCAGTAACATATTTCGTCAAGGGAAGGAAATTGGGCTAGGGGGATGATGATTGTCATATTGGTGTGACCATTCAGTTTTAAAAAAAATTATTGGAGTGATATTATAACTAGAAGATTTACTCTAAAACATTTTTTCTAACTTGTAAATTTTAATTGAATGTGTTAAAAAAATAAAAAAAAGAAAAAAAGTAGGCAAAGCTTTATTACATTGAATATTCTAGTATGCCTGAAATTTTTCAGCAATTATTTCGCATATCAGTCTGTTCAAATATTACACATTTTTGTTTGTATTTATAATTTTTAAAAAAAAAAAAAAAAATAAATAAACTTTCTAAAACCCTAATTCGGAATGTTAAATGCTGCGATATTGTCAGAGGATCTTTGTCATGTAATAATAAGAAAAGGAAATGTTTCATTTAAAGTTGTTTTAGACGAAGTGACACTTGTGAGAGTTATGGTGGAAAAAAAAAAAAAACAACCTTTTGTTATCAGCACCTTATACTTCCAGTGTTGACTGCTGCTGATAATTATAGAATTATACATTTTAATTTATAGTGATACAGTTACTAGTATATTGTGCATTATATTATCTACACTGTTATTTAGTTGAAATTACACAATTGTATTTTAGGTCTAATGTGAATTTTGACTTCTTTTAATGTATGTTAGGCTTCTTGTGAGGAGGTAAATGAGTGTCTGCCAGTCTGTGTGATATTGGGTGAGTTTCTGCAGAAAATGAGCTCTGGCCTCAATGCAGAGAGAGATCAAGGCCTCCTCCTGCTGTCACTCCTGCGGCTTTTCATCACGGCACTCAAATGTCCAGATTCCACATTTAAAGGTACAGGACTGCTTATTTAGCTGTGAACTGTGATGTGATTGTAATAAATATTGCACGCATTTATGTCTTCGTTTGTGGCATCTTAAGTTTTATGTAAACTGAAAGAATTCCCATATATTCTTAATATTCACACATTTTAATCTTTTATATGTACTTATCATTCAAAAGTTTTTTTTTTTTTTTTGAAAGAAGTCTCTTATTCCCCCCAAGACTGCATTCATTTAATCAAAAATACAGTTAAAACTTACTTGTAATTATTGGTTTAAATATTATAAATTAAAAAATGACTTTTTTTTTATTTTATATATTTGAAAATGTAATTTATTCCTGTTATGGCATAGATGAATTTACAGCAGCCATTGGTGCTCAAGGAAACATTTTATTTAGTTGTTCAATGTTGAAAACAGCTGCTTAGTGTTTTTGTCATACAATTGTGTAATCTTTTTTTTTTTTTTTTTTTTTTTTTTTTTTTTTGACGAATATAGAAAGTTTCAAACAGAATGGCGTTTATTTTAAATATTGTTCTTTCTTTTGTAACAATGTAAAAGTCGTTACTGTCAATTTAATGCATTCATTATGAAGAAAAGTATTAATTTATTTTCCTAAAAAATGTATTGACCCCCAAACTATTGAACGGTAGTATTCATCTGCATAAATCTCCTTGTTAAATGTAAAAGAAAGAAAAGTGTTTTTCAAAGGGTAATAATTTTAAGACAGCAGGGCATTTCTTGGAATAGAGGCATTTACTTAATTCACTACAGATATTTGATGTTCTCAAAATGTCCAAATGTGAATCAATTAATTTGCCTGAATAATTATCTAAAAAATAAATGTTGCTAAAAATTGCATTACTGTGTATAATGTAATTGTTAGTTAACAAGGTTGTGTTTTTCAGATGAGCCATGGTGGAACCCAGAGAAAATGGACGCCAATACCTGCTGTTACGTGCATCTCCTGTGTCGTCTGTTTGACTTAGTGATATCAGGGGCCAGTCAAGGGCCCTTGGCTCTCTGCTTCAAGAGCCTAATGCAGCCTCTGTTACAGGTACTGTACTCTCTTTACACATATACTGTTTAGCACACAGATCTACACTTAACCTCTCTAGGTGGAATAACATGCTGTCAATTTTGAATTTTACTGATGTAGCTGAGGCAATCTCCAGAGACAGCCATTGTGACCATCAGGAAATGCTTGATTGAAGTTTTTTTTTTTTTTTTACATTACAATTGATTTCCGTTAAAATCAATGGCATTGGCTAGATGGCTAATTTCTTTCTGGCTTTATCATTTTGCAGGTTCACCTGAATGAGCCGACAACCCTCTTTAAGTTCCTCTCTCTTTTATGGGGCTACAACAGTAATTTGGGTGATCAGTTGGATTGTCGAGTTAGTGCCATACTGCAAACTCAGGCACTTTATGTGGGAAAGGCTTTGCTTTGCAATCAGCCAATAAAAACCCTCAATGTGCTGGCATCAGGTTCCTCACCAGGTATGTCAATATGGTATCTCTCGCATCTGGGTTAGTTCAGGGTTTCCCATACATTGACTTATTTGTGGCGGCCTGCCACAATATCAACACTGACCGCCACAAATAGATTTTCCAAAATGCTTTAACTTCGTTGAATAAACATGAGCTCTGCACGGTTCAAAGTCAAAACGCGGCACGGGTGTTTTTATATGAATGTATCGTTTTTGAAGGGAACCGATTGTCTTCAGAAAAGTTATGTAATTTTCATGTAATCTTTCCTATAATGCCTGATAAAGCAGCATTCATGAGTGCAGCGCTGTTTTGTGCACAGCCGTTACCGGGGAAACCGGGATTTCTGCCGCTCTTAAAGCACCTCCTGCTGGCAGAGAATGAATTTGCACTTTCAATAAGCCCGTCTGCTGTTTTATATTTACATTATATACATATATATTTCCCCCAGGGGAAGTACCGCCACACATAGAGTGTGTGTCTGTTGGAAACACTGCAGTTACATATGAATTGTTTTTGCTTTATCTTTACAGGGTGTTCTGAGTTAGTATATTTGCAAAGACTGTCAATTATTTAATAATATATTTTAAAAACTGTTTAGAATTTAATCATGAATAATCTTATATGTTCAGAGTTAACATAATTAGTACCTTTTTAAGAAAAGATATCTAAGACCACTAAGATACTTTTATTGCCTCAGTCTGATTCTTGTTTTCATTTAGTAAAAATACTTTTTAATTTTTATTGTCTTAGAATTTTAATTTTTTTAGAGAGAGAGCTTGTTCTCAGCCATGACTAATGTGTAACTCACTGTGGTCTTGTTTTTGCAGTGGTGCCGTCCTTGCTGGTGTGTTTGTGTTCAGGTGTGTGTGAAGTTCGGAGAGCTGCCATTGCTGTGCTCCATTCTCTCTCAGGGGTTGTTTCTTCACCTTATTATCTACTAGTGGAGAACCTCCTCAAATCATCAGAGGAGATCATCGCTGACCCCTCTTACCTCAGCCAGGTCAGTCAAAGCATAATACTTGCTGCGTTAGCTTTGTATAGCTTTGGTAAACAGGATTTTTCATCTTGCTTGTGTTGCATAAGTTCTAGAAGTGTTGGACGCATAAATCAAAACTCTGTAAGAAATAACACTTCTGATTTTACCGTAGGCACTGTCCAAGATGTATGAGGAGGCACTGTTATTGAAAGATAAAAAGAAAAGGCTGGCATCAATTGAGCAGCTTCTTCAGTGTGTGCAGTTATTTTGATTTTTTTTTAGTATGTTCCATGCCTGACCCTCCTACACCGGCAAAAACACTGCTGCGAGCACTTCAGGATGTTCATGGAGGTCGACGACAGGTCCTGGTACTGTCAACAACGCAAAAGTTTGAGTAGTCTTCTCAAGTAGTGTGTTTAGCAATGTGGTTTTTAGTATAATTCGTTTCTGTGCGGCCCGACCATGTAATCAGGTGTCCTAGTGGCCACAAAAACAGCTCCACATGACCATGAAACATACTATAACAGTAGTTCTCAACAGGTGGCAGGGCTCTACAGTGCGACCATTTCAGTCGTATTTGCGACTGGAAACTACTGCGGGCGACTATGAAAAAAAAATATGTTAGGACAGACCACTGATAGTGACGACTGAACCGATCAGCATTTATGTTTGCGATGAGGGAGTTTCAAAGGTTTCTAATGTACTTACAACGTGTTCTCTCATTATAACAAACAAGTGTAGCGTGCTAAATAAGAGATTATTAGTGACAGGTTAGTGGGAGCGAGCTTCGTTGATACAATGGAGTTTTGTGCAGATTTGCGCTGAACTAAGATGATGTGACATGAAGGATTATTAAGGCGATGTTTGCCAAATGTTGATAATGATTTAATACAACAGTTAACTTGAACAAGGAAGTTTATATTAAGGGACTTATATGACTATGACTACAACACTATTAGCCATTATTTGACCCCTCTATTTCGGTAACGGGAAATGTAGTTTAAAACAAAGAACACTGAGCCGCTGTGCATCACAATTCAAACAGCGTTTCGTTTATGACTGAACTGCTTAGTAAATAATCTACGTGACGTCAATGATTCAATACCCCATTCATAAAGAACAGTCACATACTTCATTCCCTAAATGAATCAGCTGTTTGAACTAATCAATTGAATGAATGATTCGGTGATAAAATCAGCGACTTGTCGCCATCTGCTGGCAGTTTTAGTTTCATTTTTTAAGTATCTTTTCAGTTATTTAAATCACTTAATATTTCTATATTCAAAATTTTACAATTTAACACATTAATCTCATCATGAATGTATGGATTTAATTGCACTCATGCGACCTCTGAGCCTCATTAAACATCTAAAAAAAAAAACATACATACATAAATTACTAAATTTTTTAAATTAGGAGCACAAGTGCTCCTAAAAAGAGAAGTAAGCGTAGAGCCCTGGGTGGGACTCAGACTACATTAAATATGGGTTTTCTTGCAGTGTGGATTAGAATAGTAACAGGTTTGTGCTACCTGACCATAATGTCTTTGAGCATGAACTCAATGACAGTCAAGAGACATCTAGAAAACAAAATAGTCTGTTATCTTGTCATTGCAAACAAAACAAAAAAAGGAAAATTGTCATTTACTCGCCCTCATGTCATTCCAAACTTTCATGGCTTTCTTCTGTGAAGCACAAAATATTTTTTTGAAAAATGTTTTCGAGTTAATCACAAACTTTCAAACTTATTTTAAGCAGAAGTAAAGCTTTTCCAATTTCATTGGTTTCATGATGACAGGATTTTAAAACAAAAACCAAAAACATTTTTAAAGAAAAATTTTAACCTGTTAACCTGAGACATTTTTTTGCTCACTTTTGTACGATAACAGGGTTGTGTGCTTACTTTTTTTTGTTGGACCACTTGCAATCCTAATTAGAAACATGTTGAAACACACACCTACATGTTGAAATGTAGGTGTACCTTCTGATCAGTGACTGCCATTAACTTTCCCATTACGGGAATTTTGTCCCATTATATCATGTGCCCCCATAAATTGATTTCCACAGGCATTTTTTACCTTTAGGGCATTTTTTCTAACCTGATTAGATGAATAATCTTTTATGTCAATTCTTAAATGTATTTATTTTTTTAACAATTCAATCAGAGTAACAGAACATAGGCTGTTACCAATTATATGAAGTATCAGTAAAATCCATCTGCACTGCAAAGGTGACACTGTATCTGAAGTTCCATTTACAAGTATTGACACAAACTGTTTAATGCTGCGCAGAAGGTGGCATGAATGCATTTACACTGCAATAACGATTACGTGTTATTAGATTTAGGTGTGCTTAAATATTTTTTCACAGTCGCACATAGTAATTTTCAGTCACTTTTGTTTATTTAGTGTTTGATACTAGTTTGTCCTGCTTTTCTTATAATAATGCCCTTTGTCCAGCCTATTTTGGCCATTCTTCTGCCTGCTGTGGAGCGACTTCTCGAGCAGTGTGCTCCAGACTCATGCACCTTCCTGCCAGATGAGGCCCACCTCCTGCAGCTCCTGCTGAGCAAGTTCAATGAGGCGTCTGCACATTTACTGGTCAAAGACCCTCGATGCCTAGAGGTCTTCATTAGGGCATTGGGCACCTCAGCCAAGCCGTACCCTTCTATGCCTGGTTTCCAGATTATTGCCCTGGAGCAGGTTGGTGGACGTTTAGAAAAAGCCTTCTGCTTGGAGATTGACAATTGGAAATGTTGGTCCATTAAGACTCCTGATTTCAGTTTTGTTATCACATACTCCATCATTAATAAATTTGTCATTTATCATAGAATTGTCACTGTAATGTGAGGTAAAATAAAATAAAAAACTGTTGCACCATATTGGACATAGATCATACTATATGTTCTATAATGATACATGTTGTGTTTGTAATTTGATTGCATGTTTCTTCAGATCACCAAACCATTCTTCACTGCTCTTGGAGATGAAAAGATTCAACAGAAAATTATTTCTGTTTTATTTGACTTGTTGGTGGGGAACAAAAACCCTGCCTGTGCCCAAGCTATCAACGGTGTCTTTAAAGCGGTATGGGAAATATTAATTTTCTTTTCATATTCATTTTAAATTATATTATTTAGAAAGTCGTGTTTTTTGCTTATTCCGGAAATAACAATAACCCATGTTTTGCTGTGTTTGTGTTTCTAGATTGCTGTGGATGCAGAGCTAGTAGCCAATGAGCTGATGCCCGTAGATAAACAAAAGGTTACTGCAACAGTTCAACAAACACGCAGGAGTAAAATGCAAACTAGGTGAGTAGCTATCCTTAGTTAATCAACTCTGAATTCCAGTTCTGGAAGATTTGAAGATTTAAATTGCAGTCTTTTTTCCAGAAAAACACAAGAATCATCTGGGGCAGTGCCGGAGGAGAATGTTGTCTCTTGGCCAAGAGTTACCCTGATTTTAGAGCTTCTGCAACACAAGAAAAAGCTAAGGAGAGCCCAGTGTCTTGTGCCCGCTCTGTTTAATCTTCTGTTCAGGTATGTTAAAGGGATAGCTCACCCAAAAATGAAAATTTGATGTTCATCTGCTTCCCCCGAGGGCATCCAAGATGTAGGTGACTTTGTTTCTTTAGTAGGACACAAACGAAGATTTTTAACTTAAACCGTTGCAGTCTGTCAGTCATATAATGGCGATGGTCAATGCGCACCTCCTACCACGGACCGATTGAGAGTAAAAAAAAAACATACACAGACAAAACCAAATTAAATCCTACGGCTCGTGACGATACATTGAGGTCTTAAGACACGAAACGATCGGTCTGTGCAAGAAACTGAACAGTATTTCTATAATTTTTTTTACCTCTGATCCACCGCAATGTCCAACTGTCCTGAGCGCGTTCACAACATCCGACACGTGTATGTCTGCGTGCCCATAGTTATAAATATATATATGTATGAGAATTATAGCTATATAGAATATCTATACTATATTATATATATATAATATATGAGCCTAGATGCCTCATTAGTGACGGTTTCTATGGGCCGTGATACGTTCCAAAATGGCGGACGCGTCAACGTATCTGGAGCGGTCGAATAGGGCGTCTTTACATATCTATGATAGTAGACGCATGTGCGGAAGTGATCTGTCGTGGGTGTCGCGGCGACATTATAAGTCAATCATTATTCTTGTTAATACTGTTCAGTTTCTTGCACAGACCAATCGTTTCGTGTCTTAACCCTTTAAGCTTTCATCTACTGCTATGTTTTGACATTTAACATTTTTGCAACTTACACAAGTTTCCTATATTAAACTCTTAAATTCTTTCTGATATTCTTCTGTGGCTGAATACTCTGATGCAGTAAAATTAAGATGAATACATCAAATCTCACTGAGTGTTCTGATTGAATATGCTCTGAAATATGTCACATAAACGTATAATGGATTGTCAGTGCCATTTTATTTGTGTGCTGTAGATGTCTGGAGCCTGTCGCAGCTGAACAGGAGAATCTCGAGTACACAAAACAACTCATTCTCAGCTGCCTGCTGAATGTCTGTCAGAAACTGTCTCCCGATGGAGGGCCTATAAGCAAAGGTACTAGCAATCTGGCATGAAATGGCTAAAAAAAGATTAAAAAGGTTATGATAAGGTCAAATGATTTTGTTGCTTTCTTTAGCCCTATGCGGGTGGTAATATTTTACATGTGAGATAATTTTGCAGACCTTAAGAAATAATTGCCATCCAGGTTTTCTTGTCACTTTGCAGAGGATATAAGCACAAGCGTTCTCGAGTTTCTTTGAATCCGGAAACGTTGTTAGGAAATATTGCATGTGTGTGTGTGTGTGTGTGTGTGTGTGTATGTGTAGATGTGCTGGAGGAGGATAAATTTAATGTGGAGCTGGTAGTGCAGTGTGTCAGGATGTCAGACATGCCCCAAACTCACCATCATGCTCTCCTTCTGCTTGGTGCTTTGGCGGGTATCTTTCCTGTAAGTACAGTCATGCAACACTCACTTACACATAATTCAAACACAGTGGTAAACATCTTTCTCTCTCTGATTTTAGGAGAAGGTTCTTCACAACATCATGCCCATCTTCACATTCATGGGCTCCAACATCATGCGACTGGATGACACTTACAGCTTCCAGGTCATCAACAAGACTGTTCAGGCAGTCATCCCTGCTCTTATAAAGGTATGTTTAAAATATGTTTGTTCCATATACAGTGTGATATATTTGAAGCATTTAGAAGTGTATTGTATGTCTCACAAGCGCAATTTCTTAAAGGATAGTTCACCCAAAAATGAAAATTTGATGTTTATCTGCTTACCCCTAGGGCATCCAAGATGTAGGTGACTTTGTTTCTTCAGTAGAACATGTATGATGATTTTTAACTTTAACCATTGCAGTCTATCATTCGTATAATGCATGGCAATGGTAACAAAATCTATGAGAGTAAAAAAACCATGCACAGACAAATCCAAATTAAACCCCTGCTTTCCTATCTTAATGTTTATCTTTTTAGTTTTTTTTTGTGGATTTTCCGGCTCGTGAGACCACATTGATAACTAAGCAGACGAATACCGATCGCGTTTGGTGCCAGAAACCGCGAACGAGTTATTATACATTGTTGATTTTTACAACAAAGCTTATCAAATTTCATTTTTGGGTGAACTATCCCTTTAAAGATTTGAACAAACCTCAAATCTATAGTATTAAACTTCACCGTGCTGGTTTGTAGGGGTGTGAGATATGTATGGCAATATCGTAATCGCTGTTTAATGATGTGTGAGCTGGCATTGAGTATGTCACTCGCTTTGTAAAAAAACTAACTAAAACACTCGATTCTAGATAGTGGTAAAAAAAAAAGACCCTGTGTGGGTTCATGTTTTTTATATTTACAACATAATATAGTTAAATAATGTCACATGAGCCATTTTCTTGAATATCAGCACTATTGCAAATGTGATTGATTTTATGCAACATATATAGTTTGAATGAATCGGCTAAAAGGACTCACTCATTCTGACACTGATTTGCTGTCACGTACTGGCAGTTCTAATTTTATATTTATGCATTTTTTTGTTTTTTCCAATTGTCCAATTATCATTATTGAAAAAAAAAAAAAAAGATACTTCTTTGTATATGGCTTGTAAATAGAAGTGTGCTATTACTGTTATAAGCAATATGACTTCTTTGGATTATTTTGCCTGGTGGATGATAAAATGGGTGACTTATTCTAAAGGAGGGATCCAAGCCATATTTAGAGACCAGAATATCATAAACACCTTAAGGTGGACTCTTGTGACCTGGGCCGTTAAGCAGTGCCTTGGCAACCCCCAGAATACACTAGAATTTGCATAGAAACACATTAAAGCCGCTCGGAACACCTTGGCAACTACCCTTGCAACCAAATACAACCTCCTATCATAGTGGTGAGGAGTTTTACACATTTTCTTTATAAAATGTGAAAGTTTTATTTTGCTGTTATTTAACAGAAAAAAGTAACCTGTAACAACTCAATTCTTATTTTCAATTCTTGTTTCTCCACAGGCCAATGAGGGTGGAAGTGCCCAGTCTGAGGGGCATATGGAGACTGTGGTATCACATATCGTGCATGTGTTTGTTGATGCCCTGCCTCATGTGCCCGAGCACAGACGCTTACCCATCCTCAGCCAGCTGATGAACACACTGGGGCCATCTCGCTTCCTCTGGGTCCTGATGCTGCTCCTGTTCAAGCAGCATGTCACACAAACATCTGTCAGTGCAAGTGGGGCTGAAAAGGTAAAGAAAATTTAATGTATGTTTTTTAAATTTCCAACTGTATTGATATTTTAGTTTTTTTGCCACTAAATAAGCAATGTCCAGGAAAATCCTATGGTACACTGGAAACCCATTTGTGTTTAGGGTTTGTAGAGACAGTTGTGTTATCTGTTGTGTAGGAGGCTGTTGTGGAGAGAGATCAGGACTTCTGGACCTCGGTGTGCTGTGAGTTTGAGGTAAAGGAGCAGCTGACCTCCATCATCAGAATCCTGCAGTATCTCATGACTCTACCACAGGACAAAGAAGAAGGTAAGAACTGCCCACTTCAATGAATTGCCTCTGACTATCTTTCTTTAAGTTGACAATATTGCTTTCTTGATTTTAATTAATCTTCATTTTGATGGAACGTTATTGATTAGACCAATCTTTAGTCTATGCTGTTTTCAGTTGATGTTTGAACAAAACATCAAACATTATTTGTAGCGTGCCTGACATCCAGTAATAGCAATAAGCTTTGTGCTTTTTTTACTTTTGATTGTAAACAAAGTCTCGCTTTGAAATTCTCTCACTTTTATTGTGAAATTCAAACAATAAATGCCGTTGACGCTCTTAAATGTCGCGTGACAGATCACTGTATCTGCCTCAGTTTAAGCGGCAGCACGGAGTGCACGTGAAATGATCGTCTCTTCCTATTTACTACTAGTTATAGCATGAAATGAACATTAATTAGCATAAAAAGATGTGTTGAAAGAAATCGTACAGCTTACTGAAGTGTATCATGTCAATGTACCTGTAAACAATGACACACAATGTTATGTTTGCCTCAGGAAAGCCATGCAGTGTCCATAGCTCAACGCATTTTTATGAAAGCCACTGTTTAACTGTCTATTTATATTATTAAGACGTTGATATGCACAGTTTGTTTTATGTGCAATATTTGTATACAACACTGTTTATATTAGGTGTTGACTCGTATATAAAAAATTAATAGCCATTGAATTGTTTTGGACTCTGTTGTTAATTTTAACCTTTAGTATTATAGTAATGTACCTACAGACGGGGTTCCCTGTATGGTTTACAGCTTTATTGACAATTAGTTGAGAGCTGCTTTCTGGATCGACATCGGAAACTAATCAAGAGCTTGTGAACTGGTATCTGAATTGAATCTAGAAATTAAAGAATGGGGAAGAAAATTGTTTGATATATTCTCTGGGCAGCTCCTGAGAAAAAGAGGACCCGTGGAAGAAGTGCGGTGAAGAAGGCAGAAACAGTCTCTGATGTGATCTTCAACATGGAGGCTAATAGTGGCAAGGACCTCCGCCATTTTAAATTCCTGTCCGTCTCTTTTATGGCTCAGCTTTTGGCCTCTGACAGATTTGTTGGGAAGGTAGGTTTAGAATAGGAAGCAATCGATTTAATGTTGATTTCACAGTAAACATCCTAAATGTGTAATTGTTTGACTGACAGGTGGCTGACTGTGAGGACTTAACAGAAAGCACCTTACAGACTCTTCAGCAGAAGTGAGTTGAAGCTTGACTATAGTACTTGACTTGATGGTGATTGGTTGTGGTGACATTGGCAGGGTGTAATGTTTGTGTTTACTTGTTAGTCTGCTGGAGGAGGTTCTGCGCTACATCCATGCAGTTGCTCGATGTGTAGAGGATAATGCAGACAAACCCACTGCTAAGTTCTGGAGAGCTCTGCTCAGCAAGTCCTATGACATCCTGGACAAGGTAGGAAGCACTGGATTGATCAGATATTATTGAGCATGTTTACATGCACACCAATACGCTGATGGCTACCAAAAATCAGTTTATTGAAATAACCCGTTTACATGCAAATCAATAACCTGGCAAAGCAAGTAAACCATGTTTACAAGACTTTTGGCAGTCAAGAAAGAGTTTGCTCTAGTTGGGTGCTCCTAAATCTGCAGTATATATCACACATGACCACTTCATTAAGCCAACAGAATGCTGCATTTAATGGTCGTTTGTATCTTAACGGTGATGAAGGAAAATGGAAATAGATTAGAGGAAATAGAATAACATGATACTTTTCTATTCTGAACTGAACCACAGTCAGTTTTCTTGAACTGGTGACTTCATTGAGCAGTTATTTTTATGTGTACACTTTAATTTGTGCACGAACATTCTTAAAACATGATCTGACTTTTAGGTTAATGCCCTGCTGCCCATGGATTCCTTCATTATGGTAATGAGAGGCCTGATGGGTAATCAGTTAGCTTCAGTAAGAAGGAAGGCCATGGAGTTACTCAATAACAAACTACAGCAACGGACGCAGTGGGTGGAAGAACAGGTTAGTATGCAATGCAAACCAGTTTTAATGAAGCATTTTTAGAAAATGTTACATTTTAGAACTTTGAAACATTGACTACCCATTCTACTGAGCATTAGCTGATCACTTTGATTCCTCTATTTCTCTGACAGATTACTGTGCTTCTGGATCTCATTGGCGTCCTCCTAAATATTGTGGGTCGGAGTCACAGACAGGTCACGGCACAGGAAGAAGAAGAGCTGGCTATCAATCGACAGACGGCCCTTTACAGCCTTAAACTTCTGTGCCGAAATTTTGGCTCAGGCCACCAGGAGCCGTTTGTACCAGTGCTGAAAAAAGCGGTGGAGCTGGTTGCTGATAAAGACGAGGAAAAGAATGTCATGGGAAGTGCTCTGCTGTGTGTGGCTGAAGTGACCAGCACACTGAAAGCCCTTGCTATACCACAGTTACACAGGTACTGTTAAGCCCAAAGTAAGGCCTTTGGAATTTACACATATGCTAGCATTTAGTGTACAGTGCACATGGCATAAATTTCATCATCAATATAGTACATGTGCAGCCTGAATTACGTGTGCAGCCAGAATTTTCTAATCAAACCCGTACTCTGTACTTTCAGTTCACACATTCCCTTTGAATTATTTTGTGCTGATTTGTTTGTACACTATCATATGCTATCAAACGGAGTGTACTTTGAAAGTCTATGTGTTCAGCTACATATGCTGAGCGTTCGTGTCAAAACTGAAGTTATTTTAGACTTTTCTTAGTTGGATAGTTGGAAGTACGATGTGTAAAGCTGAAGAAAAGTGTAAATCTAGGAATGGTTCTAATTTTTAAAACGTACTGGAAATGAATGATCCTCATTACTTGTATATTAATGTGTTCTGTCTTCAGCCTTATGCCTGCAGTGCTGGACACTCTGAAGGAGAGAAAGGACCTGCTGAACAATGAAATATACTTGCTGAGCGCTGTCACAGCTCTACAGCGCGTTTCAGAGACATTACCGCACTTCATCAGCCCCTACCTGGAGGACACCATCTCACAGGTCAGTATCAGTGCCACCTTGTTACTTTAAGTTAAACCTTAGAGCAGCATATGTTATTCAAATCAATTTTATCTACAAGGTTACAATTCTCATTTGAATCTTCTCATTTTTCTCTGGTGCTCTAGGTCGCCCGCTTAACTCTGCTAGCCAAGCGACTGACATCCTGCCCTCAGCTGTCTGTACGTCTCTCCTCGCTCAGCACCACTCTTGCCACAAAGGTGCCTCCCAGGGTCCTCATTCCCACCATTACAAAATGCCACTGCACCATGGTGGATGTTCAGCAGGTAGGATTTGGTATATCAGAAATACCAAAGTGTTTGAATGGACACATGATCTTTTCGATGTCTCAATGCAATTAATGGACACTCTTTTGCTATTCTTTGTTTGATTTATCTGATACCCATATGTTCTATACCTGTTCAGAACCGTCTTGGTCCTCTGATGATCATCCTGAAGGAACATATAATTCACATGGAGAAGGACCAACTCAACAACCACCAATCAGAGCTCACTTCCTTCTTTCTGTCTGCTCTTGATTTCCGTGCCCAGCATTGCCAGGTACTATATACCCATGTCAATTGTTCTTTTTTTTTTTTTTTTTAATAAGCGCATTAACTGATGATTAACAAAATAACTTTATTGTTTAATAGGGAGATCTGAATAAGATTGGTGAGATCGAGGGGTATGTGATTGACTGCCTGTTAGTGATGGTTATGAAACTTTCAGAAGTCACTTTCAGACCTCTCTTCTTCAAGGTAAGCTTTAATATTGTTCAGGTGAGAAAAAAGAACTTCCTCCAATAAGACAATATCTTGTTTTTAGATGCATAAATAATAATAGTGATGGACTCTTTCGAACCACTGCTTTGTGAGGCATCAAAATCTTTGTGAATCTTTTTTTTTTTTTTTTTCGGAACCAAGTTCATAGTTTACAGGATCTGGAGCAGTTTGTAATAGATGCATTAATGGCACATTTGTATATATATATATTTTTTTTAAAGAATCGTAGTAGTTGTCTCTTGTTGGCCTGATTAGTCAAATCTTTCATAAATCGCAAAACAATGCAATGTAACAACATATATTATACAGATACTAAATGTTTAATGGTGTTTGGTAATTTCTAGATTTGTATATCTAGAAATCATTTTGCAAAGTGATTGGTTCAGTTGATTCAGTTTCGAAAGCTAAATTCATCCCATTACTAAATAATACTTCAAATAGTACACCCAAAATTGTTAAAAAATTTACATAATATTTACATGGAATTCACTTTCCAAGTTCCACTTTCATTTTCCATGAAGCTTTCGAGTCTGAGCTTTTGAATTCTGTTAATTTCAGTACAAAAATAAAAAAATAAATGTTGTTTTGGCAAATAGTAAATATTGTCATAAATGTGACATGAACCTGTATCTTTACAGTGGAGAATTTTGCTAAATATATGCACTATATTACATTCATTATACTTTTACTTGTTAGTGATTCTCATTTTAACTTTTAATACTAATGTACAGACAGGGTTTACAGCATTATTTGAGAAGACTGTACTAGGGCTGTCAAAAAAAATTCGAATTTTGAATATTCATCGAATTTAACATAAAAATCCACAGTGTGGATTTTTATTTTAAATTCAATGAATATTCGAAATTCGAATTTTAGGTGTGCGTTAAGGAGGCAGCCTTATCAGTGGTGCACGAGATGCGATGATGATGTAAGTGTCGTTGCATTATAATGTATTTGCATTATCCTGTCCAGTTGAAGCCACTAGATGCGGCGCTGCTGCGTTGTTCATTTAAGAATATTGTGGAAAAAGAAAACATCAATGTGGAGAAGACCTTGTTTACCGTATTGTCCCGAATATAAGATTATGTTTTTTTCTTGGAAATACATGTGAAAAAACGCGGTCGTCTTATATTCAGGGTCTAGACTTTGACATGTCAATAATACACCCACAACAATAGGTGGCGCCAAATACGCATAAAACGAAATGTAATGCGTGTTGTAAAGATTCCGAGTAAAAACAAAAGAGAACGAAAACCTTACAGCTGCATGAGTCGTGACTGTCACGTTAGCCTGATGGGACCAAACTCCCTTTGTGATTTCTAAAACGTAAGACAGTACCCAGATTTGAAGACTACAGTAAGATTTAACTTCTACTAGATTTTGGTAGGCTACTAGTAGATGAATAGCCTAAATGTCCTAATTCAGATGAGCAACCTGTTTTGTTTTTTTTAATGGTATATCAAAAAGTGTAAATTTTTTTAATGGGATTGTTGGTACATTTTACCAGTTTTTACCATACTTTCAAAACAAAAATGAAAATAGGAAAAATATGCAATATGATAATAATTGAAGAAAAAATGTGTTTTACTGAGAAAAAACAAGATTTGGTTTTTAAAAAGCCTTTTTCCAAAAGGTACATCTGGAAAAAGGGGGGTCGTCTTATAATCAGGGTCATCTTATATTCGGGCCAATACGGGAATCAAAACTGAAACAAAGCCGTTCACACAGAACGCATATTTTGCACATTTTCTAGATGGACATCTATCACCATTGCACTCACGTCTCGCACAAAAGAGCCACATGTTTAGAAAGCCATGTAAAATTAATGCAAATTTAACTTTTTTTTTTTTATTTAACTTTGGGGGGGAAAAAAACACATCTCAAGACTTTATGGCGGGGTTTCTTCCCCATCCCACTGCATCTTTTTAAATGAAAAATGTACTGTGTGATATGCTTTCAGCCCTTTATATTAAACTATGCATACATGATGCCGTTTTGTTTATAGTTGTTTAAGCAACTTAACTAATTATAATTGGTTTATAAACATTATTTTAAACATATGCACTTTTCCACAGCGAGTCATGTGTATTATGCTTGAAGAATTACAGAATGTACATGCTCTCTCCCACCTTCAATACCACGATTAAAGTGCCCTTGAGCAAGGCACCGAACCCCACCTGCTCCCCGGGCGCCGCAGCATAAATGGCTGGCACTTTTTTTTTTTTTTGGGGGGGGGGGGAAAGCCGTGTGCCTAATGGTTAGAGAGTCGGACTCATAACCCAAAGGTTGTGTGTTCGAGTCTCGTACCGGCAGGAATTATAGGTGGGGGGAGTGAATAACCAGCACTCTCTCCCACCTTCAATACCCCGACTGAAGTGCCCTTGAGCAAGGCACCGAACCCCCAGCTGCTCCCCGGGCGCCACAGCAAAAAAATGGCTGCCCACTGCTCCAGGTGTGTGTTCACGGTGTGTGTGTTGTGTTCACTGCTGTGTGTGTGTGCACTTTGGATGGGGTAAATGCAGAGCACTAATTCCGAGTATGGGTCACCATACTTGGCCACATGTCACGTCACTTTCAAACTTTAGAATAAATGTGCATTAGTAGTATTTTGCTCGATGCGCCCTCTTGTGGCCTCAGGAGAGAAGCCAAAAGCTTTTCTTCACCCTAACTGAAATTATGCATTTTAAATTCGAATATAATTAGAATTTTGATAATATTTAAGTACAAAATTCGAAATTGTAGTTTTTTTCAGCCATTTTGACCGCCCTAGACCGTACCTATGTAAAACATTGAATTCAATTGAATCAAGAGCTTCTGAACTTAAATTAAATTAATAGTTAAATATTTCTGCGGTTTCGTGGGCATGGTGGTAGCTAATATACTGGTTGATTAATCATCTGAAAACTAATTCTTTGTTGCCAAAATGCTCAATATATATTTGACTATTGTAAGTTACTTTGGTTATGAATTCTCTATTAGGATCAAAATGCATGCTGATTGAATCTTTTTTTCCACTCTTCTGCAGTTATTTGACTGGTCAAAGATGGATGGTGCTTCTAAAAACCGCCTGTTGACGTTCTACAGACTGGCAGACAATATCGCCAACAAACTCAAAGGACTGTTTGTGTTGTTTGCTGGGCAGCTGGTCAAACCCATCTCTGAACTGCTGCGTCAGCTCAACATTTCTCACACAGGTAGTCTGCACATATCAATATGTTTGTATGAAGTTCCGAATTAGGGGTCGACCGATTATCGGCCTGTCCGATTATCGCCGCCGATATTAAGCATTTTTATTATTATCGGTATCGGTCATTTTCAAAAACGATTCGCCGATAAAATAACTTAATTCTGAAACGCACTATTTGCCTTTGATGCAGCCTGTCAGAACGTACCACTCTGTGGCCTAAAGCCCCATCTGATTTGTTGGGAGTCATGAGTCCGACCAATCAATGCAGAATTCACACTCACTCCGAAAGCGCTTGCTAACTGCAGCTGCTTCAGTGGTCACGCATCAGTTGTCTCTCAAAGGTAAGGCAGCAACAGACGTTGCTTAAGTTGCAATAGATCCCAATCCACTAACGTTACACTGAAGTTGCAAAACACCTCAATATTATCTATGATTTCCGCAACGCAGAAAACGCAGACGGGATCGCGGAATCCAGTCATATAAATGGAATTTACTGTATAACGCGGAATCATGGCATTTGTCAAAAGTTTGGATGAATTAATCAAAAGTAGGTCATTACAATTAAATCGTGATATGGACTAGTATCTGTACATATTAAGCAACAAAATTACTATTTAAATATGAATCCTGCATGTTCTGCGTGTCTCTGTGTATGTAAATGGCACAGACAAGCGGTTTTGTTTTCTACACAAAGTGTGCGATGCTCGCGGTGATTTCAGCTTCTCTCGACATGAGGACATAAATACATGAACAAAATCTCCAGAACTGCTCTGACTCCCTCACTTCCATGAGCATTTGGACCGTTTCAGGGAGTAAAACTATCTTCTGTCATTTACCTAGACATACAGAAACAAGTTCCCGGGCAACCCGTCAAAATTAAAGGTTTGGGGATTCTTAATGAAATGATCAGAAACAGATTACTGGGGCAGTATGTGTAAAATTAATACTAATAAGGGATGGAAGTTTCCGTCGTACGAAGGATTTCCGTCCATGGAAGGACAAATAGGGGAAAAGAAAATGTAGCCATTGTTGTTGTTCTGCCGGTTTGTTGTCGGACGATTTGTGGTAGCATAATCTGATAGGAAAGCATTATTGCAGAACACCAGACACCAAAAATCATCCCCGCCACGGCAAGCAGTTCTCCTGACAAAACATAACGCGCTCGCACATTCACAGGTCGCGTTCTTGCAGAGAACACAGAGCGCGGTCTTGGATTTCAGGCGCAGGATTGCGGCTTTAAAAGAATTACTCTTCCGCAGGTTCTTGCTTATAACGCGGACGGAACTTATCATTTGCAAGTACTTTGAGCTTGAGAACTCTAGTTTATGTGCCCACAGATCGCAATAAGGAGAGTGAAAGATTTTAATAATTATTCAAGGAGTTTGAAAATGTGATATTGATTTAATACAACAATTCAATAAACACGTACTGCCTGATTTTGCTCTATTTCATCAACGAAAATAGTTCCAAATAAAGTAACAGCTCAGCCGCTTCACATTTCTAAAAGCAAACACAGCGGTGTTTCATTCATGAATGAAAGTAAGTGCGTTTTTGAACGAATCTAGTGAATCAGTGATTCATAATTACCCATTCATAAAGCTGCATCCGGACTGAATCAGACGTTCAAACGAATCAATTGAATGAATGATTCAGTGACAAAATCAGTGACTTGCCGCCATTTGCTGGTGGTTTCAGTTTCATTTTTAGGTATAATTGCAGTTATTTAAAATCATTTAATATTTCTGTATTCAAAAAAATATTTAAAACATTAATCTCCACATGAATTTATGAATTTAATTGCACTCATGCCACCTCTGAGCCTCATTGAATGTCTGAAAATGTACCTACAAGCCACTTTTGTGTTCTTCTGTGCCACCTCTGTAGTACAAATTAATTTATTAATACTAATTTCATATGATTGTAACTTATTTGTCTTATTCTACTTCTTATTATAGTGTTTTAAATAGAAATTTTAAAAAGATCATAAACATACATTTTTGAATTTGACAAAGATGAAAATGATGCCATTACAAAAGTAAAAAGAAAATGCCCCTGTAAATCACTTCACATATTAGGAAGGCTAATTTTTTATCAGAATTTTTGATTATTGATCAGAAGGTGCTCCTTAATTTTTTTAATTAGGAGGACAAGCGCTCCTGATTACAAGAAAAAAACTGCTCTTAAACTGAGTGTGTGACAGGTATGGCTGAGGAATGGTGTTTGGCCGAGGAAAAATTGAGTCAAAAGATTTTTTTTTTTTGCTTTAACCCCTGACTACTACAACAATTATTACAAATTTTGTTTAAAAGAATAATCACACAATGTTATTTCTTCCATGTTTTAATTTTAATGTTAAACCCTTTGTTTGCCAAAAAATAAAGGTTTAACTATTTAAAATAAAGAGTTTACTGTGGGAGTACTACACTCAACCAACAGCAGGAAAGGCAGTTTTTGTCAGAGCCTTTGTTATTCTTAATTTTGACATTAATTAGAATTTTTACACCAGACATATATATTGGTTCAAAATATTGGTTATTGGTCTACTTGATCTGTAATAATTGGTATCGGCATCGGCCCTGAAAAATTTTAGAGATAGATCACTAGTTAATTTTTTTTAAACTTTTTTTTTTTTTTACACACTGATGTAATCTACTTCAACTACCCCCCCCCCCCTCGGCCCTAGACAAACCTATTCGTTCAGATGATGATGAGGAGGAGGATTGATGATGATGATGATGATGATGATGTGACAAAGAGCAGCCTGCTGCTGCAGTATGTGTTGGACTGCCTTCATAAAATCTTCCTCTATGATACTCAGCGCTTCCTCAGTAGGGAGAGGGTTGACGCTCTCCTGGGCCCCCTGGTGGATCAGGTCAGTATGGCACATAAACTGAATGCATCAAGAACTACAATCTATTCCCCATTTATGTTATTCCTTTGCAATAAGTTGTTAAAAAAGCAGAGTTATTGGATAAACTGTTGGCATATTTTTTAGTTCAGATTGGGGACTTTCCTTGCAGCTTTCCTGAGTTCATTAAAAGTCTGAAATTCTTGAAAAGTCTTCTTATTACAGATGTAATATAGCAGTTTTGCTTGACAATAACAAAATAGAGGTCAGGGTGGTGTGACCAAGTGTTTCTCAACCCTGTTCCTGGAGGCGCACCAAAGTACACATTGGATGTCTCCCTAATCAAACACACACAATTTAGCTCATTGATAATAGGAGAGTGGAGGCAACCAAAATGTGTACTGTGTGCCTCAAGGACCGGAGTTGGTAAATGCTGGTGTAACCGACATGTGGTGACTAGGGGTGGAACAAGTCTATGGACTTATCTATTTGCACAATTTAAAACACAGTATTGCATTAAACAGTCAGTTGTCAAAATTGCCATTAAAACCGAAGTTAAACGTTAAAACACTGCAGGCTTCACTGTATTCATTTAAATATAATTTTTTTTCTTATAAAAGCCACTTATTTAATCAAGAGCAGTGAGTCATTTTCTCTGTCTTTTGTTGTTGGATTAACATTAATGACACAGACAGCTGCAGGTATTTGCGTTAGGCTTTAAGACCAAATGCACAGATCTAATTTGGGGCCAAGCACCAAAGGTGCGATGGCACCTATTGTATCCGTTGGTGTTCTTATTGTTCTTATTCTTCTTCCGCTCTGGAAGTCTATGGCAGCCCATAGAACTGCTTGCGCGAAAGTTGTGAAATTTGGCACACTGATAGAGGACAGTCCCAACATTAACCATAGCAAATTTGGAGTCTCTAACTCAAACTCTCTAGTGCCACCACTTGTCCAAACTTTCACTCATGTTTATCCTATTAGCTTTTGAACCGTAAGGCAGAGAAGGAAAATTATTTTTTTCCCCTCTGAATCTTTAGCTCATGCCGAGTCTAACACCAAAATTAAAAAATTGTAAGGTTTAGTTTTTTCGCTATTTTTAATAGTTCGAAAAACCTACTTTTTACGAACTCGTCCTAGACGGTTTGTCTGATTTTCACCAAAATTGTGTCAGATCAGCTTCAGACAATGCTGGCAAAAAGTTATGGATTTTGTGTTGATATACATAGCTTTACATTTACATTTCAGCAGGACGCTTTTATCCAAAGGCAAAGGTCACGTTTAGGAATAAAGGAAAATTTGCTGGAAAGATGCCAAACTGCATCTGAGGCTGTATCTCTGCAAAGCTTTGACCATATAGACACCAAACTTTGTATGTGCCATTGTCACCTCACACTGACCACTTCACATCAATTTGGTAACAGTGCCATCTATTGGTCAAAAGTAATAAACCATTCATTAACCATTAATAAGGAAATTTCCATAAATTCTAATAACTTTTTATTGCATTAGCCTATTGTGATGAAAAAATATTTGGTCTCAAAATATCCTTGGGTCATGCTGAAAAACATGATTACCAAATTTACCATAGTCGGGCCGAGAGTTCCGGTCCACCATTTGATTATTTGAATAACGTACTTTCAGAACTCCTCTTAGACCGGTGTCCAATTTCACCAAAACGAGTCAGATCATCTTCAGACTGTGCTGACAAAAAGTTTTCGTACAGTGCCGCTACAAATTTGATGCGTGGTGCCAAAATGACTCGAGGAGGAGTAACGATTACCAGGTTGCGTAAATCATGATACATATATCCCCAGTTAGTATTACATTTCATCTTTAATTATCATTAAACGTATTAGATTACGCTAATAAAACTGTCAAGGCATAAGCACAGTTTAAGTAAACAGTCTCACGGGCGAGGCATGCAGAGTAGTTTCGTTTTGAGTGAAAAAAGGGCGGAAAAGCTGGGAGGTTTTAAAAGAGTGCTAAAGGAATTATACAAATGAATATATGAATAAATTAATTATATGAATGTACCTCTGAAAGTCCTGACTGTCTTCAGAAACGATTCGATGGCATTTTGTTTACATCTTCGCTCCATGTAATACCTAAAAGAAGTGTTCTTAATCGCAATACTGTTTGTCCTCAAAGGTTACGGAAACGCTGTAATTCGTTCCATAAGCGCCACATGCTGTCAGAGAGGGGATTGCCAAGAGACTTATATTTACATTCAGTCTGTGTGCAGTTTCTGTCTGGCCAAAAAAACGGACCGAATTTGCATGCCCTACTGTAAATTCTAACCGGTTGATGAAAAACAAGTGGATTCTACCCATTTAAACAATTCAGATAAGTTATCAAGAATTATTTATTGACCAGATAAAATACATATAATCATGTATTAATCAATTATAATTTTGACTTGACCCTTCTCTTTATTTAAAGGCTGAAATGTGAGGTTTACCTTTTTATTAAACTTTTTCAAAGCTTTATTTGAACATTTACATTAGATATTTGAACATGCTATTAAACTGTTGTCAGTCAAGTTGTCATTTAAAATCCGAACATCATTGGTAATGTTATTGTATTAGTGATTATGCAAACAAAAAGTCACTTCATTTGTTGTTTGTTGATTTTTAAATAAGTGATTTATGTGTCGGTACTTTTTTAACATCTCCAGCACATTTCAACAATACCGTGATAATACCGATAACCGTGATAATTTGTCACTATAATCGTGATAAGAAATTTTCATACCGTTACATCCCTACTCTGAGGCTATATCTCTGGAAAGCTTTGACATAATGACACCAAACTTTGTGTGTGCCATTGTCGCCTCACACAGAACACCAAATTGATTTTATTACAGCGCCACCTGTTGGTCAGAAGTGATAAGCCATTAAATCATATTAATAGAGGTGTTATTTATGATTTTTTTCAGCCATTTCAATTACAATCATCCTAAAATTGCTTTTATTACTCATTGTTGCATTTGGTCTGATGCTCCATGCCATGCTTGGCTCCTCATTTTGCCTCTGTAGTGCTTGGCCCCTTAATTGCTGCTTGCAGCTATATTATTCTGATATGCTAGTTGATATGATACTTTTTCCTGTCATTGTGGTGTCTAATAAATGTGTTTTTATGTGTGTGAAGTTGGAGAACATGCTAGGAGGTGACGAGATCTACAAGACCCACATTACCAAGCATTTGGTGCCCTGTATTGCCCAGTTTGCTGTTGCCTTGGGAGATGACTCCCAGTGGAAAGTTCTCAATTATCAGATTCTGCTCAAGACACGACACAGTTCACCTAAGGTACACAAATGCTAAATTAGAGGTATAAACATACAGAGATAGAACTGAAGTGATGTTCCAGTGTATGTGGCACCCAGAGTTGGGTATAATGCGTTACATAGTAACGCGTTACTGTATTCTAATTACTTTTTCTAATAACACAGTAATGTAATGTAATGCATTACATTTTAAATTTGTCATTTGATTTAAGTTACTAATGTCAATACAATTACTTTATTTAAAATTACTTTAATTTCAAATGCAGTATTAAGAAAACATATCAACTAAAATCACTAAATGCATATGTTGCTTGAATCTGCTCGCAAGGTTACCATAGAAACGTAAGTGGTTTGCCATTGATTAGCGTTGTGACACTTAAACACCGCACCGCATACGCGTTTTTTTTATTTATTTGATATACAACAAAGGAATTGTAATTGTATTTTCTGTAGGGAACTGATTTCTAGTGATGGTTATATTTCTTAACTGTAATATGTTAGTGAAGGGAGACAGCTGGCGAGCCACGTCATTTTTGTCAATGAGCCACAGCCTCCCGACCACTGTGGTAAATGAATAAATGAAAACCAGTGTGCAAAGAGAGCAGTGTTCATTCAAAAACACTGATTGAAGAATTACAGTTTGATAGGCAAATTTATTGATTTAATTTGTTCATCTGTGTGGGTTAATTTACTCATTCTAAATCTATGTATTGTACCGTACTCTGCATGAATTGTCAGGGATGTGATTTTTCCATATTGTCCTACGTGAGTTGCGTTGCAACTTGAGGCTGTGGGTGAAATACCCTTAGCATCTCAGCCAGGATCCAAAATTAACACTCGACAAGTGCCAAATAAGAGTAAAAATTGATGTTGCGGAGTATATGAAACGGTGATACTCGCCAGCCAGCCAATCACTGGCCACATGCTTCAGAATGAAGGGCGACATTGTATCATCATGATCCGCAGATTTGAGGTCTCCCAGATGTTTTAACATTTAAAAGCAAAGAAATGAAGGCAGGTATAAATATTAATAGGCTATTGTAATTTTATTGTTTTTCTGTACAATAAAATTGTTAGTGTGTAGTGGTATTGAAATTTAAATTAATTTTGCCTGTTTATAGCTGATCGCACATCTGATTATGTGAATGTCCTGCATTATGAAGATCAGAGTTTGTGGGAATGATTCAAATTAGTGCCCATTAGTTCAAATTAGTGCCCATAATCCCTTAATTTTAGGCCTCGCTCTAATATGTGGATTGATTTCTCTTTGCCTACATTTATTTTAAACCGAAGTGAAAATAAATGACCATATTTGCCTTTTTGTTCAGGTGCGTTTCTCTGCACTTGTCATGTTGCTGGAGTTGGCAAGCAAGCTGAGGGAGAACTACATGGTTCTTCTGCCAGAGACTATCCCATTTCTGGCTGAGCTTATGGAGGGTAAGAACATTACGTCAATATTTAATCAAATGGGAACACATGATTCTGTAACTAAAGTACACTGGGTTACCTAGTGTTATCTTTGTTGTTGCTAATGTTAGTCTTGTTGCATTTTAAGAACACTTAAATCTGTTTCTTTAACAGTCAGAAATATTCCGAATTTCTTCCTCCTTGTTTTACAGATGAATGTGAGGAAGTGGAGCAGCAGGTGCAGAAGGTCATTCATGAAATGGAGACTATCCTCGGTGAACCACTGCAAAGCTACTTTTAATTCCACCCGGGACTGATTTCACACCATCACAGGCGCTTCTTACACCCTTTTAAGTGTGCATTCATTATCCGTGTATAATATTTAGTGATGAACTGTATTAATTACTAATATTAGTCAGTCTGCCCACCAGTTCCACCTGTACACCTTATAACTGACTGACAGCTTGGCCCACTACCTTTGTGTCCATGTATATGTAAATGTAAAAAAGCCACAAATCACTGGATGCCACATGCTTTTGACAGTAGGGTTATATAAAAACGACACGCATGATGTTTAAATGTCCGTTTTTAAAAATGAAATGGTTTTATATTGAATTTTCGAATGCATACTGATGTACCTCTCTGGAATCTGAACATCATAAAAAGATTTGGAAGAGTGAATTTGTGTTTGGTTGAGAAAAATTACAAGGTTGAAATGAAAGAAGGTTTTCAACACTTTGCTTGCATTAACAATACAGTTGTAATATGCTACTACTCTTTGGACAAGTTTGCTGCATACATGCGATATCTGTCACTCACACTCGCGCCCTAAAGAGAACAGGCCAGAAAATGGAGCGCTGCTGGAAGAAAATAAAATGAAGTATTTCAAATATTGTGTAGAAGGATAAGGGTTTCTGCCTGTAGAAAGACCTTAAGAACTATTAGATTGGCTTGCTTTTTGACTCTTATAGAAGAAAACAAACACAACTACAGGTGTTTATTTGATACAGTGGCTAAATTAATGTGAAATGGAGCTTCAACAAGTTCAGACATTTCCCAACAGCACAGCAAGAAACAGAGAAAACTATAACTAGTGTTGGGGAAAGTTACTTTTAAAAGTAATGCATTACAATATTGCGTTACTCCATAAAAAAGTAACTAATTACGTTACTTAGTTACTTTTTATGGAAAGTAATGCGTTACGTTACTTTTGCGTTAAATCTTTTTAAATCTGGACAGGGCTTGCTTGTTTGTTTTTAAAATAAAAAAGTTCTTCTTTAACAAATGTAAAAGCCCTTTTCACACCAAAAGTGAAATGAAAAAGCCTCAGGCTGAAGGGAAATGTAAATTTAAGTCTGTACAGTAGAATACAGAAGAAGAAATTTCAACACTTCAGCAATAAAAAAAAAAACAAATGTTTGTCGAATAATTTTTGCTTAGTATGGTTGAACTGGATCATCGAAAGTCAGAAGCAAAGACATTGGTTAATAGAATGGGATTAAATACATAAAGGATATTTGTGTTGTTTAACATTTAATTATTGCAGGTTTGCGGTCATATTCTGAGTTGCATTATTTTTATTCATTTTGAGGAATACTGAATCTGTTTTTTTTGTGTGTGAGTGAGATGAATTAATGCATATTCATATTTATTTTGAACTACAGTATCATCCGATTTCTCTCAACATGGGGACAGGAGAGATGTCAATCAATAAATTGGGGGGGAAAAAGTAACTTGCGTTACTTATTTGAAAAAGTAACTCAGATATTCTATTGTAAACTAAAAAGTAATGTGTTACTTTACTAGTTACTTGAAAAAAGTAATCCGATTACATAACTCGCGTTACTTGTAATGTATTACCCCCAACACTGACTATAACTATGCAGCCATCTGCTACAGTATCACATCATACAGTACATAACAGTCCCCCTGAGGAACAATTGAATTCCTTCTTTGCTGTAGGAGAGGAAGAACTGTCTAAATTTGTTAAAACATCAATAAACAAATGTATGTTCGAACGCTATATACTCAAGGCGAAAGAGGTGCTTCCAGAAGTCATAGATCCTCTTTTTAACATTATTAATTCATCATTGTCATCAGGATATGTCCCAGAAAATTTCAAGCTAATATTATAGTTATTAAACCTCTCGTTAAAAAAAAACACAACTTGAGCCTAGAGAATTAATTAACTACAGAACGATCTTGAATGTCCCTTTCAGAAATACTAGGAAAGGCAGAATCAACGTAATTACGTATCTGCAAGGATTTACAGTTGGGATTTATACCAAATCATAGTACTGCTTTCATTCGAGTTACAAATGACTTGAGCTTATCAATGAATTGTGGTTGTATCTCTCTATTAGTATTACTGGACCTCACTGCATTTGACACTATCCACCAAAAAAAAATGTTAATAGATTCAAAAATTATGTTGCCATTAGTGGAATTTGCGTGGCATAGTTCAAATTGTACTTAACTGACAATTATAATTTTGTAGCAGTAAATGAAAAGGTATCATATCAATTACCCCGTACATGCTACCCTTGAAATAAATAAAAAAAATATTTCTGTCATGACAACTCTCGGAGGGATTGGCATGGTAATGTACATGACAATGTTAATGTATTTGGTATTTGGGGAATAGATCTGCTACGCTGCTGCTACAGCAGAGCAACTACTGAGACTTGCTACTGCCAATACATCCACAACATGCTGCTGTGAGCATGTAAGAAATATTGCTGCTGCAAATATAACATACATGAAATAACCCCCATATAACATACATGAATCACCTCATAGAAGATCTATACAGGTGGAGCTGGGGAAGGTGCAGGGTTTCTTGCTACGGCAAGCACTAGGCTGTATTTGAATGTTGAGCAGCGAGCTCATTGGCTACCGATACAGGAGAGAACCAATCAGCTTTGTGCACATGTTGAATGATGATTGGTCGCTTGCGTGAGACTATCGGGGTGCGCCATCTAGAGTTTCATGCCAGAATTCTGTATACTGAGCCTCTGCATGCAAAATACTCTTTAACACTCAATGGTGGACCTGCACCTAGTGATGACCACAACAGCCCTGAATGTCAGTGGAAACCATGACAACTAGACAATCCCTAGAGACTGATCCCCTGTAAAGACCTCATCGACACGACAGCCATCGGCACAGATCCTCAGCAGCGACCACAAGAACCAGACCTCTGCACAGCCCCTGTAGACAGCTTCAGCTACTCCACCATGTGATATATCGCAATTTTCAAGCAGAAGGAGAAGGATGAATATTCTAAATGAAGCTCAGATGCAAACTATTAATACAAGATTGAAACTGCTGCAATATAATTGGCTAATGGGAGTGTATGTAACTCCAGTATTATTAAACAAATTTAATGAAAATTTCATAAACATATGTCCTAAATGTAGTTTATTTAAAGGTACTTTCTTTCATTGTGTATGGGAGTGTGAAGAAATCTTGAAGTTTTGGAAGGGAGTGCAAAATTTGATAAGTAAAATAATCAATGTTACTATTCCCCTTGAACCAAAAGTTTTTATATTAAATTTATATCCTAATAACTTTAAATTGAGAAGAAGAAAACATATTTTTGTTTATATGTGTACTCTACAAGCTAAACGTCTCATAGCTCTTCATTGGAAAAAGGTAGAGGCACCAAGTATAGGGAGATGGTTAAAGGAGTTGGCAACAAACATGTCATTGGAGAAAATAACATATATTATTAAGGGCAGATATAAGGCTTTTGAGGATGCTTGGAAACCCTTAATGATTTTCTTGGAAGGAGAAAATAATGGAGATGTATTTTTTTTTGGGATGGGAAAATATTTGAAGACCTAATAAAGAAATGTTGACCTTGTCTGTACTAGGAGGCTTTAACTTTATTATTTTATATATATGTGTGTGTGAGTATGTAATATTATATATATATATATATATAGATATAGCTATTATAGATATGTCAAAGGCAAGGCAACCTTTATTTATATAGAGCTTTTAACAGTACAGATTGTGTCAAAGCAACTGTGCAGCATTAATTAGGAAAATAGTATGTCGATAATGCAAAATGGCAATAGTAAACACAAATTTTTCAGTTAAAGACAGTTCATAATTCAATTCAGTGATGTCATCAACCAGCTCAGTTCAGTTTAAATAGTATCTTTGCAATCATTTGGAATCAAGTCAATGATATCGCTGGAAATGAAGTGTCCCCAACTAAGCAAGCCAGAGGCGACAGCGGCAAGGAACCAAAACTCCATCGCTGACAGAAATGGAGAAAAAAAAACCTTGGGAGAAACCGCATACAGTAGGGGGCCAGTTCTCCTCTGACCGAGAAACCAGCAGTTCAATTCACAGGCCGGCAGCAAAGCACATTGTGCAGAGGGACTCATCGGGTCTGTGGTCTTGTTCCAGTGTCTGAGACAAGGTCTTACAGGGGATCTGTATATGGGGCTCATCTAGTTGTCCTGGTCTCCGTTGTCTTTCAGGGCTGTAGAGGTCCTCTGTAGGTGCTGATCCACTATCTGGGCTGTATATGTACTGGATCCGGGTGACTGCAGTGAACATCTGATCTGGATACAGACTGAATTCGTATGGCTACAGTGACCTCAGAATAAGAAAAAAACAGACTAATATTAGCGTAGATGCAATTCTTCTAGTGATGTAGCAAGTACATCGGTTGTTATGGGAAGTGTTCCCGGTTCCGGTTGACCTGATTAATGCAGCCTAACAATACTTTAATGGATTTGTATATTAGAAATGTGTTCGTGTGTTATGTGTAAGCCAGGTTAAAGAGATGGGTCTTTAATCTAGATTTAAACTGCAAGAGTGTTTCTGCCTCCCGAACAATGTTAGGTAGGTTATTCCAGAGTTTGGGCGCTAAATGGTCAAATCAAGTTTATTTGTACAGCGCTTTTCACGATACAATCATTGCAAAGCAACTTTACAGCAAATTAAGTTTTACAATATTTAGTGGTAGCTTATAAGTGGTGACTGTCAGTTAATGTACATATGGCAGAAATGTACGGAAAAATCAATTTAAGACGTAATAAAACAGACCATGAACAATATGTGTATAAATTAGAACTGTGAAATTGGTATGTGTATATGTCTTACTGGTAGATTTACTGTACATATTTTTAGTTATTTACCTTTTATGGTTGATTAATTGTTGTGAAGGTATATGTGGTTGCTTGTACGTTTTTGTAAAATGGCATGTAGTGTTGTGGATTTTGTTATGTAATAAAAAGAATTAAAAAAAAAGAATATTCTAAATGATACCAATCCACAAACATGGACTGTGATGCAGGCCTTGGAATATAACCAACCATTGTTGGTTGTTTGGCCAGAGGAGAGCTGTCCCATCGATTGAGCAGAGTTTCTCCCAAGTTTTTTTTCTCTCTCTCCATTTCTGTCACCGATGGAGTTGGGCTTCCGGACACTGTCACTCTGGCTGCGTAGTGGGGGCACTCATTAGTAGCAATATTACTTGACTGCACGGACAATATTGGATGAGAACTGAACTGAGCTGGATTATGACATTATTGTCTGCAACAGTGCTGCTTTACAGCTGAATTTATCTCATTTCATAACTGATAACACAGTTTTTGAACTAAAATGAATCAACACTGAACTGGCCTCAGCTGAACAATGACACTTGTTTTTTTGTTAGTTTTTTTAAGAGCTGCTTAACATCAGAATTGATCTCTATTTGCATAATTGATTAAAATTCCTTTTAATCCTTGTAAATCTAGCACTATATAAAGGTGACTTGACTTCACATGCAAGTGTTGAGTAAAGAGTAATGAACAAATAACATGAACATGGACTTTTTATTCAATATCAGGTTTTTAAGAATAAATTGACATTTTTAGGAGTGCATAAAAAAAGCAAAATAAGTGAGGGGGGGGGGAGGGGAGTGGAAAACATTTCGGCTACCAAAATATATGAAAACGTAAAAAATATAAAACCTTTCAATAATTGTTTAAACATTAACTATACTAACACACACAACATATATATAAATATTATATTATAATATATAGATATTACGGTGCATCTTCATAAATTAGCTGTTCGAGGAAAAAGTTCATTTATTTTTTTTTTTTTTTTTCCCCAAGGGTAATCTAAACTCAAATAATGTGAAACTGGATAAATAAAATTCAATGCACACAGACTGAAGTAGTTTAGGTTTTTGGTTCTTTTAATTGTGATGATTTTCGCTCACATTTAACAAAAAACCCACCAATTCACTATCTCAACAAATTAGAATACTTCATAAGACCAATAAAAAAAAAACTTTTAGTGACTTGTTGGCCTTCTGGAAACTATGTTCATTTACTGTACATGTACTCAAAACTTGGTAGTGGCTCCTTTTGCTTTAATCACTGCCTCAATTCAGCGTGGCATGGAAGTGATCAGTTTGTGGCACTACTGAGGTAGTATGGAAGCCCAGGTTTCTTTGAAAGTGGCCTTCAGCACATCTGCATTTTTTGGTCTCTTGTTTCTCAATTTCCTCTTGACAATACCCATAGATTCTCTCTGGGGTTTAGGTCTGGTGAGTTTGCTGGCCAGTCAAGAACACCAACACCATGGTCATTTAACAATTTTTTGGTGCTTTTGGCAGTGTGGGCAGGTTCCAAATCCTGATGGAAAATGAAATCAGCATCTTCAAAAGCTGGTCAGCAGAAGGAAGCATAAAGTGCTCCAACATTTCTTGGTAAATGGGTGCAGTGACTTTGGTTTTCAAAACACACAATGGACCAACACCACCAGATGACATTGCACCCCAAATCATCAAAAACTGTGGAAACTTAACACTGGACTTCAAACAACTTGGGCTATGAGCTTCTCCACCCTTCCTCCAGTTTCTAGGACCTTGGTTTCCAAATGAAATTCAAAACTTGTTCTCATCTGAAAAGAGGACTTTGGATACTGGGCAACAGTCCAGTTCTTCTTCGCCTTAGCCCAGGTAAGACACCTCTGAAGTTGTCTGTGGTTCAGGATTGGCTTAACAAGAGGAATACGACAACAGTAGCCAAATCCCTTGACACGTCTGTGTGTGGTGGCTATTGATGCCTTGACCCCAGCCTCAGTCATTCCTTGTGAAGTTCACTCAAATTCTTGCATCAATTTTGCTTGACAATCCTCATAAGGCTGTGGTTCTCTCGGTTGGTTGTGCATCTTTGTCTTCCACACTTTTTCCTTCCACTCAAATTTCTTTTAAGATGCTTGGATACAGCACTCTGTGAACAACAAGCTTCTTTAGCAATTAACTTTTGTGGCTTACCCACCTTGTGGAGGGTGTCATATTGTCTTCTGGAATGTCAGATCACAGTCTTCCCCCCATGATTGGGTAGCCTAGTGACCCAACTGAGAGGACCATTTTGAAGGCTCAGGTGACAACCTTTGCAGGTTGTTTGAGTGATAGCGATTGGTATGTCACCAGATGCTAATTTGTTGAGATAGGGAATGGTGGGTTTTTGGTAAAGGTGAACGTCCAAAAATCATCACAATTAAACGGACCCCAAAGACTCTTAAACTACTTCAGTCTGTGTGCCACTGTATTTATTTAATACACACGTTTCACAATTTGAGTTTAATTACTGAAAAGAACTTTTCCACGACATTCTAATTTATTGAGATGCACCTGTATATATGGCTACAGTTAATTATAACTAAAACCATAAAATAACTGTTGTTACTTGAAATAAATAAAATAAAAAACCTTGTTTAAAAAAAATGTCATTGTTTAACTTGAGTACTATAAAAACAAAAACTGAAATTATATGATATATATATATATGAGCCTAATAGAAATAAGTGTAATTTCTTGATCCTCAACAGACGTTTATATTTTCATATGTGCTTTTTATGTTGAGTTTAAATTCAATCAAATTCATGAATTGAGTTTAAATGAATTCCACTTAGTATGCAAATTAAGCGATGGTGTTATCTAAAATCAGTTCTTCCCCATTTACTTTCCTTGAACAAAACAGAAAAGAAACCCCAGGTTAAGACAGAAGAGCGCGAGCAGCCCAATCACTGTCACCGCACAGCGTGTCGTCACACGTCCTGTAATCTGCTTTGATTTTAGAGCCGCTTGCTCAGACTGCCGCTGGATACATTGTAACAGTGATGAAGAGCTTCGGCGGATTACGAGCCGCTTTTCACATATTCAGAAGAGACCTCCATCATCATCACTGTGTGGGAATAATAGGTGCACCTTTCTCTAAAGGACAGGTGAGATATAAAGCCCCCAAACACGTCCTCGTCTCTTTTCAAATAATGATATTCACGTATTAAAAAAAGAATATGTTTGCATAAAAATCCCTGCATGGTGCAGTATGGTAGTGGTCCAGTGCTCATGTTACTGACTGTTACTGCAGCAGAGGGATGGTGTGCAGAGAGGAGCAGACCTCATTCGAGTTGCTGGATTGGTGCAGAAACTTAAAGAGGAAGGTACCACTACTACACCTCCTGATATTTACACTGCTTTTATAACTATTGGCGATACTTGACCTCTATGCACTTAGTACTGAATAAAATTAAGAACATTTACTTACTCTAGAGTTAGGGTTAGGATTTTGTTTAGGGTTGCATATAATTAAGCGTAATTTCTTGCTATTACAATAGTAAGTACATGCAACACGGACACTGTAAAATAAAGGGTTACCATAATTTCATATTCAGAAACATTAATTTTTAATGATATAACTATAGGGTGTAACTTTATATTAATTGCAGCGTAATTATGCATGTAAGGGTTTGGCTTATAGGGTTACTTGCATGGAATAGCAAACTAATGGTAGGATTATAGTAAGTGATGTATGTGTAACAAGGACACCTTTTAAAATAAGGTACCAGAAACAGTCAAAAAAAAAAAAAAAAAAAAAACCTTAAAAGTTACCCTTATATTATGATAATCTATATATATAGATATATATATATATATATATACCATGGGATGTTGTGTTTAAAAAATGTAAAAAATGTGATTACATGTGGTTTTTAAACAACTGGATGAAAAATATTTAAATTATGCACTAGATTATAGCATCTAAAAAATATAGACTGTACAGTATATGAATTCATTTAAACTTTAACCTAAATCTTGATGTAAAAATGGCAATTTGTCAACTAGCCATTACACAATACCTGCAACTGCTAATATGTATTTTAAGGTCAGGTAACATGCAATTGTTATTTATCATTGCCATTTTTGTAAAAAGGGTCTTTATTTGATCTGTCTAACTGTCTGTTGTTGCATAAATGTTTTATGGCTTTAAACAAACAGCTAGAGGGACTGATGCAAGGACAGTAGATCAGTGCTGCCATGTGTGGTTTTTATTTATTTACCTAAGATGCGATCTCATAGGAGCAGTAACACTGATGTTGCACCATTCCCCTTTTTGTGTGTATTTGTGTGCAATATTGTGGATTGAGTTCTGTTACTGAATAAGAGTGAAGCGTGTATTTGCACAAACAAACCCAGTAATGTTTAATGCTGTTACTTCAAAACTTGAGTTGAAAGTAGAACAGAGAACTCTATAGGTCTTTAAAGTTAAATCAGTGACAGACTGGCTAAAATGAGTGATTTATTTAAATATTCATTTCAAGATTTTTGACATATTTGAAGGATACTTTTAACAGCGTTCATTCAATAACTGAATAGCACACTCCCTAAGTGAACGTTCAGTTTTGTTTTGTTTTTTAACAGCTGTTTAACAGCAGAATTGATCTCTATTTGCATAATTGTACCATTATTTTCCTGTTTGTCTTTGTAAATCTACTTTGAAACAATCTGTATAAAGCACTGTATAAATAAAAGTGACTTGACTTCACATGTAATGGGGTCACTGCACAGTGTACTTGTTAGTGTAGTTATATCATCAAGTATTGAGCAAAGAGTAATGAACAAATAACATGAACATGGACTTATTATTCAATATCAGTCTCCAGCCTGCCAGTTTTTTTTTTTTTACCTTTTAAATAAATAAATAAATAATATAATATAATATAATATACTATTTTCTTATGAAGAGAGAATTAGTATTATATACTATAATTGTTTTATCTATAATTAAATAGGTATACTTTATTACTATTTTCAAAATATAAGAATAAAGAGGTGAGAGAGAAACACTTCCACAAACTCTCAACCTCATGCCACACTTTCCCAGTGCCGAAGAAATGGATGAAATGAACGGATGAATAATAATAATAATAACCTTACTCTAATTCTACCTTCTTTGTTACTGTAATATGATCAATTAATTGAGATTTATTTTTCTTTTATATTTTTGGTGTAATAATAATGCTTAGGCAATATTGCATGTACACACAGTCATGCCAATAAAGTATTTTAAATATATTAAAAAGGGAATGGAAAAATGAATGGTAACTCAAACCTTATGCTGTGCATCAAAACAATATATTATGGATATATGTTTAGTGAATGACTTACATTTTGGTGTGTTCTTCACATAAATCATAAGATTTGTGGAAACATAGTGCATAAGTCATTTTGGAGCCCAACAGCCAACACGTTAAAAAAAATGTATGTATGTATTTAAGCCAATCTTTCGTGTTTCATTTATTTATGAGTGACAAATATCCATCACATTAAAACTGTGTAATCCAAATGGATGGAAACTTTATATTGTAATGATTGTATGTATAGAAAAGAATGGTCAGTACACGTTACTTAGTGTCGTGCTCTTCTAAAAACTATCGTTTGTGTAAATGATGACAGAAAGCCCTTTGTCCCTCTCCAGGTTGTGTAGTGAAGGATTATGGGAATCTGACGTTTGAGGACGTTCCCAATGATGAGCCAGTGGCAGACTGAAGACGCCGAGAGCAGTCGGCCGTGCCAATGAGCTGCTCGCAGGAGCTGTGCAGAAGGTCAAGAGCGATGGAAACACTTGTGTGATGCTGGGAGGAGATCACAGGTCATCGTGTGCTTTCACTTCTGTTCAATTTCATATTTGGAAGCAGGAAATCGTTGTTGAACCTATTCTCAGAAATGGGTTTGCTGGTTTTTACAGCTTGGCGATTGGTTCGATCTTTGGTCATGCCGCCTCAAGACATGAGCTGAGTATTTATGGGGGGGGTTATTGGATTGCACAGCAGACATCAACACACCTTCACCACGCAACGGGAAACATCCACGGCCAACCGCTGTCGTACCTCATCCATGAACTGCACTCAAAGGTGACTGTGGTCTTGAATCATTTCAGCACCTTTGTTAATGTTGCGTATATGTTACATAAGTTATACGTTACTGTCAGTCTCATTTTGCCACCCAAAAAAAAAAAAACTCCTAAAGAGCTGTTCAACTGTAACATCCTGACCATGCATGGCTCATAACTAATAAACATCAACAACTTACTTCATAGAAACATTCATAGAAAATTTCATAAAATTCTCAGAAAAACACATCAATGTCCTTTAAAAAAATGTTTTATTATTTTGCTTTGTGACATTACTTTTATGCACCAATTAGAACATTTATCCTTAAATTCCCATTAACATAATATCACATTTAACTTTTTTTTTTTTGGCAATTGCTAGTAATTCAAGATTCTCATTACTTATTCTCATTATTTTCATTCTAATAGTCAATATTTATTAATCACCATAAATTAAAACAGTTATAACGCAGATAAGAATGATATCTCATATATATACAGTGGGTACTGAAAGTATTCAGACCCCCTTACATTTGTCACTCTTTGTTAATTGCAGCCATTTGCTAAAATCATGTAAGTAAATTTTTTCCCTCATTAATGTACACACAACACCCCATATAGACAGAAAAACACAGAATTGTTGACATTTTGCAGATTATTAAAAAAGAAAAACTGAAATATCACTTGGTCCTAAGTTTTCAGACCCTTTGCTGTGACACTCATGTATCATATATTTAACTCAGGTGCTGTCATTTCTTCTGATCATCCTTGAGATGGTTATACACCTTCATTTGGTCCAACTGTGTTTGATTATACTGATTGGACTTAGGAAAAGCCACACACCTGTCTATATAAGACAGCTCACAGTCTCACAGTGCATGTCAGAGCATATGAGAATCATGAGGTCAAAGGAACTGACTGAAGAGCTCAGAGACAGAATTGTGGCAAGCCACAGATCTGGCCAAGGTTACAAAAAAATTTATGCTGCACTTAAGGTTCCTAAGAGCACAGTGGCCTCCATAATCCTTAAAAGGAAAACGTTTGGGACGACCAGAACCCTTCCAAGAGCTGGCCATCCGGCCAAACTGAGCTACCGGGGGAGAAGAGCCTTGGTGAGAGAGGTAAAGAAGAACCCAAAGATCACTGTGGCTGAGCTCAAGAGATGGCAGTCGGGAGAGGGGAGAAAGTTGTAGAAAGTCTGTAGAAAGTCAACCATCACTGCAGCACTCCACCAGTCGGGGCTTTATGGCAGAATGGCACGACGGAAGCCTCTCCTTAGTGCAAGACACATGAAAGCCTGCATGGAGTTTGCTAAAATAACACCTGAAGGACTCCAAGATGGTGATTAAGATTCTCTGGTCTGATGAGACCACGATAGAACTTTTTGGCCTTAATTATAAGCGGTATGTGTGGAGAAAACCAGGCACTTGCTCATCACCTGTCCAATACAGTCCCAGCAGTGAAGCGTGGTGGTGGCAGCATCATGCTGGGGGTGTGTTTTTCAGCTGCAGGGACATGACGACTTGTTGCAATCGAGGGAAAGATGAATACAGCCAAGTACAGGGATATCCTGGACGAAAAAACCTTCTCCAGAGTGCTCAGGAACTCAGACTGGGCCGAAGGTTTACCTTCCAACAAGACAATGACCCAAAGCACACAACTAAAATAACAAATGAGTGGCTTCACAACAACTCTGTGACTGTTATTGAATGGCCCAGCCAGAGCCCTGACTTAAAACCAATTGAGCATCTCTGGAGAGACCTAAAAAAATGGCTGTCCACCAACGTTTACCATCCAACCTGACAGAAATGGAGAGGATCTGCAAGGAGGAATGGCAGAGGATTCCCCAAATCCAGGTGTGAAAAACTTATTGCATCTTTACCAAAAAGACTCATGGCTGTATTAGATCAAAAGGGGTGCTTATACTAAATACGGAGCAAAGGGTCTGAATACTTAGGACCACATGATATTTCAGTTTTTCTTTTTTAATAAAAAATGTCAACAATTCTGTGTTTTTCTGTCAATATGGGGTGCTGTGTGTACATTAATGAGGAAAAAAAATTAACTTAAATGATTTTAGCAAATGGCTGCAATATAACAAAGAGTGAAAAATTTAAGGGGGTCTGAATACTTTCCGTACCCACTGTATATATATATATACACACACATACATACATACATACATACATACATACATATATATAGAGAGAGAGAGAGAGAGAGAGAATTTGTTCACATTACAATAATGAAAATGAGACTTTGAATTATGTTAATAAGAATTTATGTAGGAAATCAGCTTATTCTGCAAGAAAAGATACCAAAACTTCAACAGTGGTAAAATAGATTTTCATTCCTTTTTAGCAAAATATAATTTCCTGTTAATATATTCTATTCCTGTTTGCTTTTTAGGTAAAATATTACTATAAATAGGTTCCTCCTGTCCTTTAGCTTTACTTGAGACAACATTTTATGATTTGAAACATTGATAATATTTTGTACTTTTTTTTCCCTAATGTTTCTTAGATTCCCATAATTCCAACTTTTTCATGGTTAAAACCTTGTGTAGCAGCTAAGGACATTGTCTACATTGGGCTCAGAGATGTGGACCCGGGTGAACAGTAAGTTTGTAGATTCTACAAAATCATACATGCATCATATCACTATTTCAAGATTCTTTTTGAAGTTCAAATCATATTTTACGTCACAGTTATATCCTGAAGTACCTTGGAATCAAAGCCTTCTCCATGACAGAAGTTGATCGGCTTGGAATAGCAAAAGTCATGGAGCAGACATGCGATCACATGTTTTCAAAGTAAGTGTGTGACTTATTTTCTATTTACCATGACCTAATATTGTATTGAGGAAACAATCTTTCTGGATCAGGGTGAAAAAACCCATCCACCTCAGTTTTGACATTGATGCACTGGACCCATCAGTGTCACCTGCAACAGGCACACCTGCAGGGGGAGGCCTGACCTACAGAGAGGGGATCTACATCACTGAACACATCTGTCAGACAGGTGAGAACATGAGGATATGTAGATCTGTCGTTGGAAAGAGATTTCTAAAACTTCCAGGCTAATAAGCCGGCAGCTGTTTGGCCTTTCTGAAATTATTAAAGGGGTCATATGATGCGATTTCAAGTTTTCCTTTCTCTCTGGAGTGTTACAAGCTCTTGGTGCATAAAGAAGATCTGTAAAGTTGCAAAGACTAAAGTCTCAAACCCAAAGAGATATTCTTTATAAAAGTTAAGAGTCAACCAGTTAGTGTTGAAGCAGCATGTCAGGGAGATGCTGTGTGATTCAGTGCGAAAGCAAAAGCACTTTATTTGGCCTTCCGGAAGTAGATGCAATTAGGAATCATTGGCTAAGATTTATTTACAACAGAACAGCACAACCCAGATGTTCGAATTTGTGCAATGCATTTTATGGACGACAGTTTTTTTAACCTAGAAGAGTACAAGGCTGGCTGTGCACAAAGGCATACTTTCTAGAAGAAGAACAAAAAAAAAAAAAAGGGTAAATTCAGGACTTGCTAGACCATCTGACGCCTTCTGAATCAACGACTGTAAGTATGTTTTGTTATTAGTTTAAGTTTCATGGCGGTTCAAGGCGGAGTTTTGCGCCACGGCAGGAAAGATTCTGTGTGCTGTGTGGTGGAGAGGGGAATCAGGGGTCACATCACAGGAGAATGAACTGCCTGTCAGAAATCATAGCACATCAGCTGTCTTAACCGCGGTTTGTGTACTGCATCATCTCTGTGTCTGTCACGTGACTCTGTTGCCCTTTCGGGCTTGAACTGATGGTAAAACTAACAACATTATGAACTGTCTTGATATTTAGCTGAAGCTCGCGATTATGGTAAGGGGCGTTACATTTCTGACACGTGCTTTTTTTGTTCGGCCAATCACAATGCACTGGGTCAGCTGGCCAATCAGAGCAGACTGCGCTTGTCAAAGGAGGGGGCTTTGACACGTTTGAGAGAGGCGGGGCATAGAGGACCTACAATAATGTACAGTATTTGAAAAATAATGTGTTTTTTTTGAACATTTAAAGCATGTCAATATATTCTGTTACACCAAATACACAAAATAATGATCTTTAAAATAGCATCATATGACCCCTTTAACCAAAAATCCGAGCCCACTTTGCTGCTTAACAAATGTGTTAGCTCCCCCTTGTGTCAGTTTCAAAACCTACCAACAACCCAGTTAATAAATAAAAATATAGTAGAAAACAACAGTACAATAAGTGTTTAACTACTTTTGTATGCATCTCAGTAAAGTGAATTTAATAAATCGACATGATTCTCTCTAGAGTGTACTCTAGATCAGCTATTAAAAGCCATAGCCAAAAGCCAAATGCTAAATGAACAAATTTCATTATCATAATCCTTTGTGGTCTTTGTTTGGCATGTTGATATGAATGTATGTTCTCGACTTCCCTCCAGGACTTCTCTCTGCTGTGGACATGGTGGAAGTGAACCCAAAGCAGGGCAAAACAGAAGATGAAATTAAATCAACAGTAAATGCTGCTGTGGATCTGTTATTGGGCTGCTTCGGACGGGTCCGTGAGGGGTCTCATGAACCAGATTACAAAATCCCAAATTTATAAATCACAGGCTTTATTATTATTTATATACAGTGGGGCAAAAAAGTATTTAGTCAGCCACCAATTGTGCAAGTTCTCCCACTTAAAAAGATGAGAGGAGGCCTGTAATTTTCATCATAGGTATACTCAACTATGAGAGACAAAATGAGAAAAAAAAAATCCAGAAAATCAAATTTTAGGATTTTTAAAGAATTAATTGGTAAATTCCTCGGTAAAATAAGTATTTGGTCACCTACAAACAAGCAAGATTTCTAGCCCTCACAGACCTGTAACTTCTTCTTTAAGAGGCGCCTCTGTCCTAAAAATGGTTACCTGTATTAATGGCATTTGTTTGAACTCGTTGTCAGTATAAAAAGACACCGGTCCACAACCTCAAACAGTCACAATCCAAACTCCACCATGGCCAAGACCAAAAAGCTGTCAAAGAACACCAGAAACAAAACTGTAGACCTGCACCAGGCTGGGAAGACTGAATCTGCAACAGGTAAGCAGCTTGGTGTGAAGAAATCAACTGTGGGAGCAATTATTAGAAAATGGAAGACATACAAGACCACTGATAATCTCCCTCGATCTGGGGCTCCACGCAAGATCTCACCCCGTGGGGTCAAAATGATCACAAAGAACTGTGAACAAAAATCCCAGAACCACACAGGGGGACCTAGTGAATGACCTGCAGAGAGATGGGACCAAAGTAACAAAGGCTACCATCGGTAACACACTACGCCGCCAGGGACTCAAAACCTGCAGTGCCAGACATGTCCCCCTGCTTAAGCCAGAACATGTCCAGGCCCGTCTGAAGTTTGCTAGAGAGCAGTTGGATGATCCAGAAGAGGATTGGGAGAATGTCATATGGTCAGCTGAAACCAAAATAGAACTTTTTGGTAAAAACTAAAAACTCAACTTGTCGTGTTTGGAGGAGGAAGAATGCTGAGTTGCATCCAAAGAAACCATACCTACTGTGAAGCATGGGGGAGGAAACATCATGCTTTGGGGCTGATTTCTGCAAAGGGACCAGGACGACTGAACCGTGTAAACGAAAGAATGAATGGGGCATGTATCGTGAGATTTTGAGTGAAAACCCCTTCCATCAGCAAGGGCATTGAAGAAACGTGGCTGGGTCTTTCAGCATGACAATGATCCCAAAACACACCGCCCGGGCAACGAAGGAATCGCTTCGTAAGAAGCATTTCAAGGTCCAGGAGTGGCCTAGCCAGTCTCCAGACCATAATCCCATAGAAAATCTGTGGAGGGAGTTGAAAATCCGTGTTGCCCAGCGACAGCCCCAAAACATTACTGCTCTTGAGGAGATCTGCATGGAGGAATGGGCTAAAATACCAGCAAAAGTGTGTGAAAATCTTGTGAAGACTTATAGAAAACGTTTGACCTCTGTCATTGCAACAAAGGGTATATAACAAAGTATTAAGATTAAATTTTGTTACTGACCAAATACTTATTTTCCACCATAATTTGCAAATAAATTCTTTAAATCCTACAATGTGACTTCTGGATTTTTTTTTCTCATTTTGTCTGTCATAGTTGAGGTATACCTATGATGAAAATTACAGGCCTCTTCCATCTTTTTAAGTGGGAGAACTTGCAAATGGGGGCGACTAATACTTTGTTTACCCAAACTGTATCTTTAAGATATTATATATATATTTATTATGTTACATTTTTAAGCCATCATGCCATTGAATTAAAATTGGATTCCATTTATTTTATTCCTGTATAAAAATGAATTCCAAAGATGATTTTACAACAGTATACTGCAATGTGCAGAAAGTAACAAAAGCGGACATAAGGTCCGAGGTTTTGTTTTGTTTTTTCAGATGCAACATCATTTTAATTAAAAGGCCATTGTTGGCAAGTAAATAGCAAAAGTAAAAATATATTTAAAAATGTTTTCCAAAAGTTTTTTTTACACCAGTGACAAATCATTTTATGGGGAGAAAAAGGAAAAAAAAAGTCATTTATTTTTCTATGATATTAATAATAGTGTCTGACACTATAATAGAAATGTAACAGCTGTCAACCACTTTACTAAAACAAGGGTTTGACATTTTGCTGGTTATGTGTGGATTTATAAGAAAAGCACACACAAAAAAGTACAGAACATCTTCAGTTTGCCTGGTATCAACACAGTAAAGCTGTTCACAGACTAAATCACAGGCTTTATTTTTGTTATTTTGGCTTTTTGTTCTATTATTTTTACTTGATGTCATCAAGTAGGCCATGTTGAATTTAAAAACTGAATTATAATTCAGCTGTACATAAAGTATGTTTTTCCAGAGGCAACATTATTACAATAAAAAAAAGATTGTTGTAGGTTAACAATAAAGAACTAAAACTAGAACTATAATGTAAAATGATATTTAAAAACAATCAAAATGTTTTCCACTAAATTCATACAAGATGCCAATTGTAATCATTTTTGTAGAAAAATATTTTTTTTTTGTTATTTTTCTGTTATATTTATTATTGTGTCTCTGGCACTCTCCGAGTCATCTGTCACCTACTCAGTTGTCAATCAACCACTGCACTAAAAAATTAGCAGTTTGGAACAAGTGTTCAAACTATTTGCACTTTCTTATTTACTTTTAAATAATATAATTGCCAAAATTAAACCATCAATTTTTTAACTTTTGGAATGCAAATGATGGAGGGTGTAAAAATCACTAGTACATTTTGGGACCTTGCCACAATTTTTGTGATCATTTCCAAAGAGACGGTGAAACGAATGCCACGGGCACTCATATAAATATAAAATATGAATTCTAACAATTATTTATAGTTATATATAAGTTGTTATTATAAAAGACAAGGGCACAAGTGAAGCAAAAATAATTTTTATTCGACTGTCTCCTATCGTTCTGTGAATGTTGCGAACAAGCATTTTGTGTTCTTTCTGGCATTTGTCACTTTGGTCTGGCTGTCAGTCAGAATAAGTGTTTGAGATATGCTGATATGATGCCATTATACAATAGCTAATAGCTAAATGCCTGTTTGTAAAGGAGTGTTGTCAGGAATAGCTCCATCCTTTGAAGCCCTGGTGTGCAATGACAAAAGGCACTAACAGAGGTAATGTAACTGTAGGCTGGCTCACACACACATACTTTTCAGTTAAAAATAAATGTGACAGGTCACACGTTGGCTGCTGCGGACATAGTGGACATGAACAGCAGTTCTGTTCATGTTTTCAGAGTCCAGGGGGAGGAGTGCGTGAAGAAGATGGTGGAGGTGTTTGATCAATCTGTCTCTTTCAGGCCGCATGGTCTCCTGAATTCCTGACCTCTTTCATGGATCCATTTATTTGACACTAACGGACAGACAATGAGAGAAAGAACAAACGAAAAAGACATTAGACAGATTGTTCTATAATATTTCTGTAAGAAATTCATCTCAATGGTGGCTATGCCTTCAGAAAAGTAACAGGGTTGAAAGTTTATAATGTTTAGGAAGCTTTAGATTGTTGATATTTCAATACTAACTATTACCTTATAAATTATTTTTAACATTTTTTATTTTAACAAGGGATAATTATGATGGTAACAGGGTTGACACAACATGACTTCAAGACTTTTAAACGATAGATTATGCCAGCAGGAAATACTCATGAAAAAAGAGGTTTTATTTTGACTAACTATTTGCTGAAGTGCATAAATTAAGAGAAAAAGATATGTAGTGCTGATGGTAACATAGTTGACATTTTAAGATAAAGCTTAAGATGAAGACTTATGTGTCTTCACTTCCTGAAAAGATAGTGAAGTCATTAAGAGGGTTTTTTTTTTAGTTATGGGATAAAACATTATTTTGTTATGATGGTAACAGGGTTGACATATATACATATGTCATATGTATATATATATACATATATAAAACACTAATACAAGAGTTTTAAATGATGGATTATGTAGACTTAAATGTGCTTATTAGCTAATACAGCAGGAAATACACATGAAGAAAGTAAAAGGTTGATAGTTTAATCTGACTTTAAAAAAAAATTATTAGAAAAAATAAATGTAATGAAGGTAACTGTTTATTATTTAAGATGTGATGTGATTTAAGAAATGATAAGATGTAATGTTATTTAAGAAATGATGATAAAGTCAGTAAGAGTTTTTATTTTAATTTATGAAATAATTATTTTAATGAACGATAATTATGATGGTAACAGGGTTGACACATAACAGGTTTTCAAGACTTAAATGAGAGATTATCAGCTAAAATGTGCTTTTTTGTTAACAGCAGGAAATACTTCTGAAGAAATAAAAGTAAAAGGGTTGATAGTTTAATCTGACATCACTAACTATTTGCTCAAGTGCATGAATTATTAGAAAAAATAAATTTAATGCATAGTTGACTAGGGCCGGGGCGATAGACTATATAATCGGATGGATGAAATAAAAAGTCTATCGTTTCATATTATAGGGACTACCTCTTAGTAATGGACCACGTGTTTTTAAGCATGTGCAGTTTTAAAACAACCGATTTTAAGCCGTTGAAACACAAACAACAGAGCTATATGCGTGCGCCGTCTCTGTTTCTGTGTGAGAGGAGTGTGCATTTTTTGCCGCTTTACTGGCTTTGAACGAATACATAAACACACTCTCAAATGCGTCAGAATCCCCGTTTTTGCAAGTATCCTCATAAACACTAAAGCTTATGAGGAGAGTAAAAACAGCTGAAAAAGAAAACGCATATTTAACAGTATATTGGATCTGGACTTCGGTCTTAAAGGGGAAGCTGTCCCATATTCGTCCTGTCTGCCATTCATATTAATCAAACAACAGTGAGAGAAAATCTCTTACTGCTCTTGACTAAATAACTTTTGTAACTTTAATAAGAAGAAATATAAAAATAATATAATGATATCATTATTACATTGGAAAGTATTCAGACCCCCTTAATTTTTCACTCTTTATTATATTGCAGCCATTTGCTAAAATCATCTAAGTAAATTTTTTTTCCTCATTAATGTACACACAACACCCCATATTGACAGAAAAACACAGAATTGTTGACATTTTTGCAGATTTATTAAAAAAGAAAAACTGAAATATCACATGGTCCTAAGTATTCAGACCTTTTGCTGTGACACTCATATATTTAACTCAGGTGCTGTCCATTTCTTTTGATCATCCTTGAGATGGTTCTACACCTTCATTTGAGTCCAGCTTTGTTTGATTATACTGATTGGACTTGATAGGAAAGCCACACACCTGTCTATATAAGGCCTTACAGCTAACAGTGCATGTCAGAGCAAATGAGAATCGTGAGGTTAAAGGAACTGCCTGAAGAGCTCAGAGGAAGAATTGTGGCAAGGCACAGGTCTGGACAAGGTTACAAAAAAATTTCTGCTGCACTTAAGGTTCCTAAGAGCACAGTTGCCTCCATAATCCTTAAATGGAAGACGTTTGGGACGACCAGAACCCTTCCTAGAGCTGGCCGTCTGGCCAAACTGAGCTATCGGGGGAGAAGAGCCTTGGTGAGAGAGGTAAAGAAGAACCCAAAGATCACTGTGGCTGAGCTCCAGATATGCAGTCGGGAGATGGGAGAAAGTTTAGAAAGTCAACCATCACTGCAGCCCACCACCAGTCAGGGCTTTATGGCAGAGTGACCCGACGGAAGCCTCTCCTCAGTGCAAGACACATGAAAGCCCGCATGGAGTTTGCTAAAAAACACCTGAAGGACTCCAAGATGGTGAGAAATAAGATTCTCTGGTCTGATGAGACAAAGATAGAAAGTTTTGGCCTTAATTCTAAGCGGTATGTTTGGAGAAAACCAGGCACTGCTCATCACCCTTCCAATACAGTCCCAACAGTGAAGCATGGTGTGGCAGCATCATGCTGTGGGGGTGTTTTTTCAGCTGCAGGGACAGGACGACATGGTTGCAATCGAGGGAAAGATGAATGCGGCCAGTACAGGGATATCCTGGACGAAAACCTCCAGAGTGCTCAGGACCTCAGACTAGGCCAAAGGTTTACCTTCCAACAAGACAATGACCCTATGCACACAGCTAAAATAACGAAGGAGTTGGCTTCACAACAACTCTGTGACTGTTTTTGAATGGCCCAGCCAGAGCCCTGACTTAAACCCAATGTAGCATCTCTGGAGAGACCTAAAAATGTCCACCAACGTTTACCATCCAACCTGACAGACTGGAGAGGATCTGCAAGGAGGAATGGCAGAGGATACCCAAATCCAGGTGTGGAAAACTTGTTGCATCTTTCCCAAAAAGACTCATGGCTGTATTAGATCAAATGGGTGCTTCTACTAAATACTGAGCAAGGGTCTGAATACTTAGGACCATGTTATATTTCAGTTTTTCTTTTTTAATAAATCTGCAAAATTGTCAATAATTCTGTGTTTTTCTGTCAATTTGGTGTGCTGTGTGTACATTAATGAGAAAAAAAATTAACTTAAATGATTTTAGCAAATGGCTGCAATAGAAAAAAGAGTGAAAAATTTACGGGGTCTTAATACTGTTCCGTACCCACTGTAGATGTAATAGAATCTATACTTACGCACCACGTGTTTAAGTATATCTATCTACTATCTATCGAATAAATCGATATATAAAGGAACACAGTGAAGTCTAATTAATTTACACATTGTATGTAGCGTTTCTTATTTATTGTAGTTTTTTGTCCTATTGCTTTTTTATATAGAAATACCTAAATTACTAAAATAAGTATGATACACTCAGAGCATTAAGAAAATCTCCTATTAAAGGCACAATATGTAAGATTTTTTTATTAAAATATCCAAAAACTACTAGAACAGTGCTATATATTTTGCTGACTATTTTGTACTTACATTATCCCAAATGTTTTCGAAGAATGTTTAAATCCAGAGAAAAAAAAATTTAACTAGTGACACGGACCGTGTCCACAGTGTCATTGTGTCGCCTGCCAATGACATAACCCCTCAATAGGGATGTAACGATTAACCGCGAGCTGGTTGAAAATCGATTCAAATTTGTGTCAATTCAAATCAGTTGAGATGCTAAACAAATTAAATTAGGGGTAGGCGTTTATATGAATTTATGTCTGAGGGGAACTTACTGTCTTTAGAAAAGTTTAGTTGGTATTTTTTCTTTTCATCTTGCCTCTTTATAATGCATATTAAAGTTCATAAGTGCAGTGCTGCTTTGTTTACAGTGGAAACCAAGGAAATGCTTTGAGCGCCACCTGCTGGCAGAGAGTGATCTGCGTCTCATTCAGCTCGTCTGCTGTTTCTGTTTCATGCCGATATTTATATGTATAGTTTCACAAAACTGAAGTAAAACCATATTGTTTTTGCTTCAAATTTCGAAATTACACAATCTAATTTAGATTAAAAAACTGCTCATGTTTGGCATTTATGCAGCATCTTTGTTTGGATCATGTTTAAAATGCAGTGGTTGCCTCTAATTTAATTTTAAATGGAAAGAGCACAGACTAAGCCTTAGTTTGTTTATATGAAGATTTATTTTATTTGTGTTACTTATTTTGATTTGGGGCTTGCTTTTAAAATTCAATTTAGTTTTGTTATTTACATTAAATAAAAATTTTGTCATTTAGCAGACACTTTTAACCAAGCGACTACAAATGAGACCATAGAACAATAAAAACCCAACAAAAGAGTCTCAATATTGAAAAAAAAAAAATGGCAAGTGCTATATTAGTTAGATTATTAATAGTGATATATTTAAAGTTTCACTAATAAAACATTGCAACATTTTATCCCAGTCCAAGCAATAATAAGAAGGAACCATTTCATTTATAATTTAGTCCTTAATCTCAATTTGGTTAAAAAATCGTGAACGAATCGAATCGTAGTGAATCAAAAAATCGTGAATCGAATCCAATCTGTGAGTTTGAGTAATCGTTACAACTCCTCACCCCTTGTTTTGTTTTGTAGAAAACATGGAAACACCAAAGACGCTTTAATATGTTGTGCGTTTTAAAAGACCGTGACGACCGCACAGAGTAACATAATAACAGAACTTTCAAATGTATCTAGTATGATAAAACAGCGCTGCTTTTTTTCCCCCACATACGCACGACCAGAAGGAGCGGAAGCAGTCGACTGTGGCATAATAAAAGCTCCACTGCTTTCGAGCCATGTGTCACGCTCGTTTCGCTTCGACGGCTTTCAGCCTCACCCTGCTTCATTCTACTACCTTAATAAATCATTAGTTCATCCATGAACATAATTTCTGCCTCGTTGGAGTCCCGTTGGATTGCATCGGCTGTGGGGATGAAGACGACAACTCCCATGATTCCACACTCAGTCACGGAGTCATCAAACTACGCCTTTGTCTCTTTGTTTATTTTGAAAATTACATATTGTGCCTTTAATACACTTTGTCTGAGACACTCACCCCACTTGTTACCCAGCAGTACTGGACAAGCTGCGTGTCTCGTGCTGTAATCTCCCTCTCCACTGGAAAACAGATTATACCAGAATACTGCTGTACCCTGAACACAGACACCAAAGAATGAAGTGACAATTATTAATTGAAAAGTCAGCTGTGTCATTCAGTTTACATGTGAATATGATTCTTTCCACAGTAAGTACTAATTTTAAAATTATGCGAAAGTGTATTTCATCACAAGGGCTTGTAAAATATTAATAATTTTGGCATCAGATTTCTAGCAAAAATAATTATATTGTGGTATATATGGTTTCTGTAAATAAAATGACTCATAGAATGATATAACATTTTTATAAAACCTTATTCCATCAAACATATAAACAAACAGCACCTTCATTGGCTTTACTACAGCTCCAACTTCTGGAAAGACTGTGGCACCCCCTGCTGTTACATCACTCATCTGCAACAAAGCCAATGTTTTACAGGAAATTTTATACCAAGTGATGAGAGAGCAGAAGAGCCAATCCTGACAGGACAGATCAAATCCTACTTACATAGAAGAGCCAGGTTGCTATTCGATTCCCTGTGCCCAGCGCTTTAAAGGCATCTGGTTCATCTTTCTGGTGGAAAAACGTTAAAATGATCCATGATGAATAACTTGCATGTGACCAAACTGCATACTTGATTTAACAGGGTAACGATTAAAAAGCTTTGTATTTACCCGTCCAAAGTCAAAGTGGGGCTCATATTGTCCACCAAACACCGTAATTCGCCACCTAAGAATAAAGTATAAATTGTAAAAAAAAAAAATGGAACCAAACTTTTTAGTCTCATGCATTAAATGCCTCATGAACCTTACCTGTAGTTCTTCTGCTGTTTTGACATCGAGGCCTGTGATGTCTTCTATGCGCTGGTTTATGCGATCCACAACCGGATGCTCGTAGGCCGCCAACCATGCACTGAGAGAAGAGACAATAATAAAATAAACTTCATATTCAAACTGAGAACTATTTGAATCAGTATAACATTTTATAATCTTTCAAAACAGAACAAATCCAGCTGCAGAATTAGTGTTCAGCAATAAAGTAAAGCAATGTTTAGTATGTGATTGAAATTTTAGTCCTGTTAGTCAGCAGCATTCAGGTAATAAAGACCTAGATTTAGATAGACTGAGCCCCGTGCGAAACTCTGCCACCGCCAAGCAGGTCAAAATTGCCCATCCTTTAAATTAGGTTTATGAGATACTGTATATTCATGAACTTGTGAATCGGTCTGTGAGTTTACAAAGGCAGCATGACCTTAGTACTAGTAACCTGACATGTAGAATTTTCTATAATGAGAGGCACCCATGCAGTCCACAGTATCATTTCAGAGGTTATGCAAATATTGCGAGTTTTCTCCAATTTTACAACAGCACGTGAAAGCATCTTCATTTTTTAATATGAGCTCCTCACAAAGCAACAGAGGTGTTTGTTATGCGATAATAATAATAATGTAAAACATAGGCAAAATGAGTATTTTTTTAAGGACAGAATATCATGATTTTGTGCAACAACTTTACTAAAATGTTATAAAATAATTTTTTAATGTTCAAATCAACTTAACAATCAAACATTAACAATATAAAATAATTTAAACTTACAATTAAAAATATACTCAAAAACTGCGCGATTAATATAGTATGTATTTATGTAAAGACATCTCCGACCCCTGAAGTGGTGATTTAATAGTTTCTAAGAAATTCAACCATCTCAGTAACTCATTTACTTCCTATTTATGTTGTTCCAAACCTGTATGCATTTTTTTTTTGTCTGAAGAATACCAAACTGATATTTGAATATCTGTTTCATAGACTGAGGTCAAAAAAGAGGATTCTGGTTGGGGGGGGGGGGGGGGGGAAGGGAGTAAAGAAGGAAGGTAAAAGCAGACAGATGTGACCTCTTGCCCTTTATCTTTGACCCCTTACTCTGGAGACTCGGACTGGGCCCGCTGGTGGATTGTTGCCATTTTGAGGGTCATGCCGGTGGCGCGCCTTATCATAGAACCACACAGAGAAAAATAAGAAATAAAAGAGAGAGGTGAACGTGCTGTCACTAATCTGGTTGAGACACATCTTATACTGAACTACACCATCGTGGACCCTGGACGTTGCACTGGGTGGTGTATATTAACCTAGACTTTTATGTAACATGTGCACGTTGCTTCGCCTGGGTCTAATTGCTGCAGTTATAATCTATAGGAACTAGGCTTCACTGAATATTTACCCCTTGTGTTAAAAGCAGCAGTAGAAAAAAGCAACATTCCCAAGAAATGCCAAAACAAACAGGGATCTCTATTTATATGCATGGTATAATACGGTTATCTATGGCTGGTGGCTAGCATGTACTGGTGCAATAACATAGAATATCTCAAATTATAAAATGTATTAATAATAAATAAAAAAATTACATACATATATATTAATAATATATATATATAGATTATATATATATGTATGTATATGTATGTGTGTTGTGTGCATGCACTGGTTTGGGTGGTCTAGGAGGACCACCTTTGTATAATGCATTGGATGACATAGTATTTACAATAGAAGTCTTTTTATGATGACACTACCTGTGTCCCCGTACTTCAAAAGAGCTTACAAAACATACTAAATGGTTTTTTTTGAATCTAAAAATGCACAAAGTTTTCCTGTGAGGGGTCGGTTAGGGAGGTTTGTGTAGGGCAGGGGTAGCAGTTCTGTCCTAGAGAGCGCAGTCCCTGCAGAGTTTCAGCCCAATCCTGAAAAATAACCTCACCTGCCTAAGCCTTAGTAACCTTAGACATTGACCAAATTAGCTTGTTCAGGTGTGTCTGATTAGGGATGGAGCTGAACTCTGCAGGACTGCGGCTCTCTAGGACCGAACTTGCCTACCCCTGGTGTAGGGCGATAGAAAATACATTTTGTACAGTATAAAAACCATTACACATATGGAATGTCCCCATAAAACATGGAAAACACAACGTGTGTGTGTGTGTGTGTAAACTACCATTCAAAAGTTTTGGAAATAAATAATAAAAGTCTGCAAAATACAGTAAAAATTGCATAATATTATTGCAATTTAGAATAGCTGTTTTCTGTTTTAATACATTTTTAAAAGTAATTTAGTCTTGCGATGGTCTAGTCTTCAGTGACACATGAACCTTCAGAAATCATTCTTATATGCGGATTTGATGCTCAGAAACATTTATTATTATTATCAATGTTTAAAAACAGTTTTTGCTGCTTAATATTTTTATGGAAACCATCATATATTAGAAAGCTCATGTGACACTGTAGACTGGATCAGGCTGCTAAAATTCCTCTTTTTTGCCATCACAGGAATACATTTAATTTTAAAATTTATTAAAATAGAAAACAGTTCTTTTAATTTGTAATGTTATTTTACAGTATTACTGTTTTACTGTATTTTGATCAATTAAATGCAGCCTTGGTGAGACGTCTTTCAAAAACATAAAAAAATATAGGATTATTCCAAACGTTTGACTTTGGTCATAATATGCATGTGATATAAATCCCTTTTGCCTGAGCTCTTGTTGCTTTTCCAGCATGCAGCAGAGGGAAATGGTGGGTTGGCAGTGCTACAGGCCAAAAGGAGCCTTACCTTTTACTGATGCGATACTGGGCAGTCTCTAGAACACCAGTAACGGGGTTGGAGATGGTGGCTCGGCGCAGCTGTTGAGCCAACCGGCCAAGAGTACACAAGTTACACAGCAGCTGTAGTCTCAATGACCGACTACAGACCAACACGCTCTTTCTGTTTTCTAAAGAACTTCTAACTCTATATGAGCCCTTGATTACATTGGGGCAGCACATGCAAAGCATGCAATGACTGTGGCAACTTTAACATTTGAAAAGATACTATGGCAAAGTTATTGCTTTCCTTATTCAAACTGTTTTTTTTTCATGAATATATGGTTGACCTGAAGAATGAAAGCTATATCATACACTTGGAAAATGATGAGCTATATCACTGTTTATCGACACTAGGGGTGTAACAATACACTTAGCTCACGAGATGAGACAAAATACAGATACTTGGTTCACTAGAAGACAATGACAATGTTTTAATACTTTAAGAAATATTTGAATGACAATATATTTGTCTTTTAATTACAAAAATTAAAACAATGCAGTTGTATTTTGAAATATTTTAACTAATCTAGGGCTGTAACTAATGATTATTTTGGTAATCAAGTAATCTACTGATTATTTTGACAATTGAGTAATCTGATATTTTTTAGTAACAAAAATAGACCTAAGTGAAAACCAGGCTTTAGTATGACTATTTATATATAAACTAACGATGAGGCAATAATAATTGGCTCAAATAAAGTATCAAAACCAAGTAATTACATGGTTTTATGGTTTTACTGGTAAATTACCATTAAGAGATCATGTGTGAACAGGACCTTTTAAAAAATCCCGGTAAATTTGTTCTGGCATTCATATCGTTCATATGGAGATTACATGATTACTCTGAGCTGTTTACAAAACTCCGCTGCTTTTTAATTAGTTTTTCTATGTAAATATGACGCTAGATTGCAGCACTCCTGACATTGCGCCTCGCAGCTTTTTCAACGTGTCGCGGTTCCCTTCATCAGGGCTGCGGCTCTGCAATTGGACACTATTATGCGCGTCTCATGTTTATAAGAGCAAAAAATTCTGATTGGCTAGTAATGTTAGTTTGGTAGAGAGTGAAAACTGTGCTCCTCTCATACCATTGGTAGGCGAACTCATGGACTCAAAAGTGAAAAGTTTTTTTTAAATGTAGGATTATTTTTTTCCGCAGCCAAACGCAGCACACTGGAGATCCGGCACTGTGCCGGAGAACTTTAAGCCCTGATTAAATTATTGCAAAAATGAAATAATAAGCTACTTTTTTAAATATGAAACTACAACTTCCAGTAGGTGGAAGCAAGTAACTCTTGTTAGTTAAAATCAGTTAGTTGCTCAGTCACGCAGCGGTTCGGAGCAAAATTGAATTTTGTGTCTGAAAGTTACTCAGTAAATTGTTTATTTTACATTTGCGATCATGCAGATATTCGGAAAAACAGGACTCTTGTTTGTGTGATAGGCTAACTCCTATATCATAGGCATGTTATAAAAACAGAAGCTCATTAAATGGCTGTTTTTATTTTTTTATAAATAATTTTGATGATATTTCTGCCCCACTATGTGTGATGGCAGTGAGATGGGAGAGAGTGCACAAAACTCTTCAGATTGCATAATTTAGTGGAACATTAATATAATATAGAATCATCCTCTGTAAAGAAATGAGGCGTGAACATATGAGAATTCATCATTATGTTTCTAAATGCGCACTCTTTTGGGCTAAAGGCTTAATGCAGCTGTTTAAAGTAGCCACGTGAAGACAAATTTATCAGCGCAGGTTGTACTTTCACATATGTGACCCTGGACCACAAAAAACAGTCTTAAGTCGCTGGTATCTTTTAATAGCCAAGAATACATTGTATGGGTCAAAATTATAGTTTTTTCTTTTATGCCAAAAGTCATTAGGTTATTAAGTAAAGATCATGTTCCATGAAGATATTTTTGTAAATGTCCTACTGTAAATATATCAAAGCTTAATTTTTGATTTGTAATATGCATGGCTAAGAACTTCATTTGGACAATTTTAAAGGTGATTTTCTCAATATTTTGATTTATTTGCACCCTCAGATTCCAGATTTTCAAATAGTTGTATCCTAAATATTGTCCTATCCTAGCAAACCATACATCAACGAAAGCTTATTTATTCAGCTAGTAAAAATGATGTATAAATCTCAATTTGAAAAATTGACCCTTATGACTGGATTTGTGCTCCAGGGTCACATATATACAGTGGGGCAAAAAAGTATTTAGTCAGCCACCAATTGTGCAAGTTCTCCCACTTAAAAAGATGAGAGAGGCCTGTAATTTTCATCATAGGTATACCTCAACTATGAGAGACAAAATTAGAAAAAAATCCAGAAAATCACATTGTAGGATTTGTAAAGAATTAATTGGTAAATTCCTCTGTATAATAAGTATTTGGTCACCTACAAACAACAAGATTTCTGGCTCTCCCAGACCTGTAACTTCTTCTTTAAGAGCTCCTCTGTCCTCCACTCGTTACCTGTTTTAATGGCATCTGTTTGAACTTGTTACCTCAAACAGTCACACTCCAAACTCAAGTTTGGCCAAGACCAAAGAGCTGTCAAAGGTGACACCAGAAACAAAATTGTAGACCTTCACCAGGCTGGGAAGACTGAATCTGCTATAGGTAAGCAGCTTGGTGTGAAGAATCAACTGTGGGAGCAATTATTAGAAAATGGAAGACATACAAGTCCACTGATAATCTCCCTCGATCTGGGCCTCCACGCAAGATCTCACCCCGTGGGGGTCAAAATGATCACAAGAACTGTGAGCAAAAAATCCCAGAACCACAAGGGGGGACCTAGTTGAATGACCTGCAGAGAGCTGGGACCAAAGTAACAAAGGCTACCATCAGTAACACACTGCGCCGCCAGGGACTCAAATCCTGCAGTGCCAGACGTGTCCCCCTGCTTAAGCCAGTACATGTCCAGGCCCGTCTGAAGTTTGCTAGAGAGCATTTGGATGATCCAGTAGAGGATTGGGAGAATGTCATATGGTTAGATGAAACCAAAATAGAACTTTTTGTAAAAACTCAACTTGTCGTGTTTGGAAAAGAAAGAATGCTGAGTTGCATCCAAAAAACACCATACCTACTGTGAAGCATGGGGTGGAAACATCATGCTTTGGGGCTGTTTTTCTGCAAAGGGACCAGGACGACTGTTCCTTGTAAACGAAAGAATGAATGGGGCCATTGTATCGTGAGATTTTGAGTGAAAACTCCTTCCATCAGCAAGGGCATTGAAGATGAAACGTGGCTGGGTCTTTCAGCTTGACAATGATCCCAAACACAAAAGAGCAAACAACATCAAACCTCGCCCGGGCAATGAATGAGTGGCTTCGTAAGAAGCATTTCAAGTTCCTGGAGTGGCCTAGCCAGTCTCCAGATCTCAACCCCATAGAAAATTTTTGGAGGGAGTTGAAAATCCGTGTTTCCCAGCGACAGCCTCAAAACATTACTGCTCTAGAGGAGATCTGCATGGAGGAATGGGCCAAAATACCAGTAACAGTGTGTGAAAACCTTTTGAAGACTTACAGAAAACGTTTGACCTTTGCCATTGCCAACAAAGGGTATATAACAAAGTATTGAGAGAATTTTGTTATTGACCAAATACTTATTTTCCACCATAATTTGCCAATAAATTATTTAAAAATCCTACAATGTAATTTTCTGGATTTTTTTTCTCATTTTGGCTCTCATAGTTGAGGTATACCTATGAAAATTACAGCCCTCTCTCATCTTTTTAAGTGGGGAGAACTTTCACAATTGGTTGCTCGACTAAATACCTTTTTTCCGCCCACGGTATATATATATATATATATCTAATATACACCACACAAACAATATAATAATAATGTGTATAATGTTGAACTCCTCACCCTTGGTTTGGCCAACTCCTTCACCTTCTCCATTTCTTTTTCTGTTATAATATCATGGTAACGGATGATACGTGGACGGTCCCATTCATCCTCTTGTTTCACCGGGCCGATCATGTAAATAGGATGTCTGTTATTGTCATAGTAACGGCAGAACAAACGGCTCTGTCTGCGAGGGGTCTGTAAGGGTGAGATTATATATATATATTAGCTATTTAATTTATTCTTGTGCAAGACAAATAAATGGTTGGTATTTCATGTTCTTTCACAGCATTACTAGTTAGTTTCAATGTGATGAACCAGCTAGGCACTGTCATGAAAATACTGATTCACTGACTCCTTAAAGCTGTGTGTCATCCTCTCTAATTGTAGCATTTGAGTTTTTATGGCTTTTGTGGGCAGTATGCCAGCTTTGGTGGACTGAATGGATAAAAATAGAGCTTTGTGTTATGGCCGTATTACCACCATGGGTGTGCATAAATAATTAAAAGTCCTGTCTTTAATAATTAATTACCTCATATACAGAAATCACTACTTTATAAATAAGTCAAGTTACATCAATGCAAAGTAAAAAAACAGCAGAAACGGCTAAATTAGGTGGCTGTGGATATAGAGCTGCACTGATATATTAAAAATGACTCACATCAGCTAATGCATCAGTATTTCATGCTTAATATGACATTCCAGTGAATATTTATATAATTGCAGTATTTAACAGTATTTTATTATTCACCATTCTGACTCCTTGTCCTCTACATAACTGCTCATATTTCCTCTTTTCAGGGAAATATTCCCCTTTCCCAACCGTCCTTTCCTGTTCTTTCTTGCTCTCTTCCTTGGCACTCGGCTCCTTCTCATCCTTCTTCTGTTTGGCTAGCTGGTAGTCAAAATACTTTAGGTTCCCAAGTGCTCGCTGGTGCTCAGGATCTTTACAGCAGAGATAAACGTGTTAAACATTTTGCAATAGTTTGGAGAACTGCTGAATGTCTCAAATGTTAATTTGACATTCACAGGGTCAATTTCATAGGTCATGATACGATATTCTGGACTCCTTTCTTCAATGGCATGTGAAAATGCACAATTCATGTGCACTGGAAAAAAAACTGACATTGCAGTAATTCATTTTTCTGTGATATATATTGCAATATGAAAAAATACAGGAATTTTCACCAGATTATTTGAATAGATAAATTTAGAATGAAACATTATAGAATTAGTGCGATGATTTTTTTGAGGAGTGTGTCAGTATAGAAAAATACAGAAACTTACATTTTGACTCTGTAGATTGTGTGTGTGTGTGTGTTTGTGAAATCCTTTTAGGACTGCAAGATTGGGGAAAAAATGAGGGTGTTCATACTTGGGTTTACACAGCTTGCTGTCAAATAAAAATATGCACTGCCGGTGTGTAAATGCCACACTTGAAACCAGTAAAGCATATATTTATTTAATTAAATCACAGCCAGCACAATTTGACAATCGCACTAAGACGCGATATGGAGTTCAGCTTTAGTGTAAATATTATATTATAGTTTTATAGAGCAGACTAACCCACACTCAGCAGTCTCTTGGTTTGTTCCAGAGCTCTCTCCAGCTCCCCCTGCTGGTAGACTGAGTAGCTGAGGTAGTCCAGCAGGGTAACAATGTCAACACTGGTTTCTTCTCCTTCATCCAGTTGCTTGAGTGCCTGGGCCATCCATAACTCTGTGTGGTAGTAGTCTGCTTCAGAGTAAGCTACTTTTCCCAGCTCAAAACAATCCTCTACCGTCAGGGTGCTTTTAAACGGCGAGCTTGTAGTAACACCTATAAGAAAACATGCAATGAGATGTCATACAAATGCAGAAAAGGTATATCTGAAGTATGTTTGGACAGAGGCAAGGTCACACTCACCAGGCAGGTCTCCAGAGGAGATGGTTTGTGTGTCCAGTTGATAGGTGTCCTGCAGTCGGAGAAGAGCTTTGGCTGCACCAGTCTGGTCTTCATCATTAGGGAAATACTGACGCTGAATGGTCAGGTTTGAGATAAAGCCTAGAAGAAAATTTGGTTATCTTTTCATAAGAAAAAAAAAACATTTACAGTTTACAATCACTGCAGTATGTTACATGGTTCGTGTTTACATTAGAGTACAAAATTATTTCCCCCTTTTGTATTGATGGTAATGAAATTGAAAGACCAACATGTGTAGGTGACAACTCATCATTTTGACAGCATCTCATTTTGTAAAATTTGGAATATATTTTAATGTGGTATTATGGAAGAAATGTGGAAACTTCTGTATTGTTATGTGTTGAACTTGAATTTGAATTTTGCTTTTTTTTAAGTGACCTAAGTACTGAGAAATATGAAAAATTTGTCATGATGTTTGTCTTGTATCATTTCAAACTTTTTGGACTTTTCCATACAACAAAAATGTACAGTAACCTGAATTGTCAAGCACCAAAAGATACAAAGCAATGACTGTAATGTTGGCTTGACAAAGCCTTGTCTGAAATTTTTAAGTAGTTTAAAAGCTTTGAAAAAAAAATGTCAAAGAAAGGCCAAAAAAACCAAAACCATATTTAACCATATAAAGGGCCATAAAACCCTTGTAGACACCTAGAAACCACATTCAATTTACTTCAAGTCATTATCAGAACCCCCCCGCCACACCCTCCACCCAGAAAACAGAAATCATAAAATGTTAGAACATTATACCTTAAAGAATGTTTCAAGGCTTGCTTGAATGTTTTTTAACATTTGCTGGTGTTTGTTTAGCAATTTTGTAACTTTTCAGTATTTCTGAATTTTCCGTTGTGTCCCTAATTATTGATATGTTTAAACTAAATATTTCATAACAAGGTTGTCAGCTGTAATGCTGAAGGAAAGACGTTAATTGAGTTGGAATTCAGTGATACTACCGTCGACATGTCCTTGATCACAGGTCTTACTTCCACTTTCACACCACTCTGTGTTTATCTCTTCATGATTTAAGGCGTGTGAAGTGTGCCCAAAACCCCTGGTTCCTGCGTGGCTGTGGCTGTTAAGCATCCAGCTTCTTAGCCCACCTGACTACACACACACACACACACACAGTGTCAGAGCGGCTTAGTTGTCATTTCAATCACATACAGCTTGTACAGAGTAAAACGAAATGTTACTCCAGGATCATGATGCTACATGAAACAATGCCACACTACAAGACATAAAAATTAAAAATAAAATGGCTCATTAATTGTCTGATGACAGTTTATCACTGGCTTGTGTTGTGAGATAAGCAATCTGTGCTCTCTAAAATGTTCACATCTAGTATCCCCATTAGATCATAAACAGCAAAATTATGTACTTTAAAAAAGTACATTTATGCAGAAAAATAAATATAAAAAAGTAATTTTAAAAAAAGGTTGTGAAACCATATCACATATTCAATGACAGCTCAGTGAAATGCAGTTAACAGTCATTATACAAAAATATTTGGCCTCTCAAGTGAATCAAGCTCAGATAGCTATGTAACAGTTTACAATCTAAATCAAATTTTTTCTCTTTTACGTCGTGTGAAGAAATAGGCGTAATGGTTTATATACTGTACAAACAGTATAATTTATCACCCTACACCAATCCTACACCTAGACCTACCCCTCACAGAAAGCTCAAAAAAACCAATTCTGTATGATTTATAAGCTTGTTTCCCATGGGGAATCTATATATTATAATATTATATATATATATATATATATACTTATATTATATCTTATATATTGAACGTCTTTTAGTCAGCCCATGTTACCTACGGACACATTCTCATTTAGTTTTAACTTGATCACTCAAATAACTACACCTTCTAAAACTATATAAATGACAAAATAATAATAATAATAATAATTACTAAAATTTTGACTCAAGTTAAAACAAAAACCAAAAAATAAAAACTAATGCAAAATATGAATAAAAATATAATAGTATCTCAATGATAATATAATGACATATTAACGATATTATTACACCCCTAGATATCACTATAGTCAAGTTTTATCAACATATAATTGGAATTGAAACGTAATCTTAAGCATTGAATTGGAACAAAATCAGTCACTGCCAATTCAAACAGGTATGAGTTATACTTGTTATACTTGCTACTCACTGTTTCACTTGCTCCAGTTTGCTCTCCTCTGCTCTGATGTAGTCTTTCAATGACGTCACCAGGTCTTTTTCTGTGAACAGCAAATCTGTCATGTGACCTGCCAACACAGAGCCCAGGTTAAACCGAGCATCGGTGATTAGTGAATGACCGGCCTACTTCTCCACAACACCTGTCAGCTGCATCTTCTAATGTTCTATTAATAGCATAACTTGCAGTGGTAAACATTCATGAACACAGGGGTTCAGAGGCTTATGCTGCCTGTTAGAATCTGTAGGAACATTTCAAAGATAAATGTATAAAAAGGTGAAATGGCTGCATACCAATGGATGTGAAGAAGTCACCGTGAGCAGAGGAAGACTTTATCAGAGAGATGAGTAAAATACAGCACACACTCCTAACTCCCATCTTCACCCTTTTCAACACACGACATAAAAGAGAAAAAATTAGATTTAGATACTCTTACAGAGCTCTCTGAGCTTGATTCTGACTGATCAATAATGTGACTGAGAGGCCAAATATTTTTGTATAATGACTGCTGAACTGTATATTTGAACGTTGCAGAGTTATCGTTAACTAAAACTATTAAAAACATTATGTTCCACTGCAATGACTCACTGAATCAATAAAATTAAAATAAATCAATAGATAAATCAGAATGTTCAGGTTTTTTTGTAATTAACTGTGTCTACTCAAGTACAATGTGTTGTGTGTTATATTGTTTGGTTTGTTTGCTCCTGTTTAGTAGTGTAAAATTTTAACCGTTGTACAACAGCTTGTAACTATTCATAATGTTACGGGGCGACAGAGACGTGAGACGTGCGGATCCATCTGCAAACTTTTATTTAAAGGCGTGGTCTAAAAACGCAAGGTTCTGGACACTGGCAAACTGTATCTGAGTGCAAGACAAAAGAGGAATCCAAAACAAGCAAAAATCCAATCGAGGTGCAAACACAGTCCGAAACAGCAAGGCAAAGGGTAAATCCAAGACAGGCTATAAACTTCAGGGCACGCAGAAATCAGACAGGACGAGATAACAGGCTAGGATCAAGACACGGGAAGACAGACTATGAACAAGGCTAGACTCATGAACTTGGAAGGGCTCCGTAAAGTAGCTATCCCTAGGTGAGCGATAAATGCTGAACATACGCGGTCCGACTAGAGCAGGATCAGGGTAGGTGTTATATAGTGTGTGTAATAGCATTCAGGTGAGCGTGTAATTGGTTTCTGATGATTTGTCACCAAAATAAAGTTATCCAGACGGTCAACACAAGTTTGGTCGAATTTGCATAACTGAGTTGAGACAATATTGAAAGCATCAGTAAGAATGTGTTGAAAACAACAAACCAACCAGTAATGCTTAGAATATGCTATCTATCTCCAGCAGAAGTGTGTTTGTGAGCCGAGTGCTTTTCAGCTTGATGTGCTTCATTTTTTCTTCAATGTTTTTTTTCCCAAACTATTTTTTTTGGAACTTATAAAGAACCTTCTTTAAAAGAATGCTTCGTGCAAAATATAATAATGCATGGCTAAAAATAAAAATGTTTTATTATTTTGTGCTGGAGCCAGTGAAAATGTTGGCAGGGCAAGTAAAAAAAACAACAACAATCCAGCAGAAATTAAAGCAAACCTGATCATTTACAAATCAAATAACAAATTCCTATGGGAAAAGGCTTGGAAGTGGAAGTGGTTAATAGTTTATGCGAAAGATGGGCACATTACATCTAAATGGAGAATCAAAATCATTCATTACATCTGCATGAAAAGCCTGTAAAGTCAAATGTACACACAGCTACAAACAGAAACAGTGTAAATCAGGAACTGACAAAGAAAATCTATTGAGTTCAACAAATCATTTTCACAAAAAACGGAAGTTTATAACCCATGTGTAAGTTGCTCAAGCGTTCATTAAAGGGACAGTGCACCCAAAAATGAAAGTTTGGTCATTTCAAACCTGTATTGTAGAAATAAGATATTGTGAAGAAAGTTAACATGATCCAACTAACATTGTGTGTGAGAGGAAACAACACTGAGACATTTCTCACAATATCTTTTTTTAATGTTCCACAGAAGAAAATAGGTCATACAGGTTTCGAAAGACTTGAGGGTGAGTAACTTTAATTTTTGGGTGAACTATTGTAATACCTTAACAGAGTAATACATTTCTCACAGCTGCTCTATGTATTTCAGCAGTTATTACTCAGCAGTGAAGCACACAAGAGCATGATGAGTTGTTCTGAGCCAGACAGATTGTTTACTCAAAACCCCACTGGCACTGTGAAACAAGAAGGGGCTGCCAGCTCACCGCCATCAGCTTGACTGCATTCAGTTAGCCTGTAGCTTCAATTTATAAATAGAGCAGAACAACCAAGCAGACTGCACAAACTTCTTCCTTCTATAATAATTTTGCTACACTCTAAAAAATGCTGGGTTAAAAACAAACCAGTGCTGGGTAAAATAGGGACAAACCCACAATTGGGGTTGTTTTGACCCAGCGGTTGTGTTACTACCCAGAAGGTTGAGTTAAACTTTTAACCCAACTGCTGGGTCAAAACAGTCCAATTGCTGGGTTTGTCCCTATTTCACCTCGAGATGGCAGCACTGGGTTGTATATAACCCAGCATTGTTTAGAGAGTACCTTTTTTTTTTGCATGTCCATCCATCATAATTCTAATATATATATATATATAACATATATACACACTTGCTCATTTTTTTGATGGCATACACATGAAAATGCTTTGTCATTTTCAGCACATTCTTTCTGATGTTTTCAAGACTATATGGCTATATAAGTCATTCTTGCAATTTCAACAAAACTTCATTGCATTTCATTCTACCACGATACATGCAAGTGCAAAAGACATTTTATTCCAGCAGTGAAGTGCATACTTTCAGTATGTGAACAGGATTAAAGCCACTTCCTGTGATTTGAGGGCATGTTGAATTATTCTGCACAAGAAATCTTAAAACAGATTATTTCAAAACCATTTTGGGTGGATACTTATTAGTGGTGTTCACTAAGGCATTTGAACAAAACCCAACCCACCCTAGCATTATGGCTAAGTACATGCAGACATTGCTCATATATCAGTTTCAGTTTAGCCCGCCAATTTAGTATGACCTCTATTCGCTTTTGTTTATAAGTGGTTTGAACCACAGCAGAGACAGAGACAGCAGTGTATTTAGGAACAATTCATCGTGTTTTAGTAGGTTACTCATACAATGGGTGTTTGGTTGGGTTGAGCAACTCACTTTATTCACATCACTCATTTTATCGGTTCAAAAAGCCCCAAGAGAAAGTAGAAACTAACAGCTTTATCTGTCAGGTTGTGGGTTTGTAAGAATATGGGCTTCTTTTAACTTTCCAAACCAAAATGATTAACTGAAACAAGACAAAACAGCTGTTCCTCAATCGTTAACATGTAGGCTATATCTAGGAAAACTGTGTTCTGACCGTCGCTTGACCGAAACGTCACTTCAGCTTTGGTGTTAGAAAAACTCGAATACGAATGCATTTCCCAGCCATTTCCAAAAACTCGGCCATCTGTTGGGGGCAAAAACAGCTGCTAAAACAAGCACTACAGGAATTCACCCAAACACAAATAACACCTAAATAGTAGCACACAAACCATTTCAGATTCCTCCAGTGAAAACAAGTGCCTCTTAAAAATGTTATGCTTTTTCCTAACTCAAAAAGACAAGAATGTGATCAGAACATGTGACTTGACTAAACCTTTGAGGAACTAGTATTAACTTGTAGAGAAGGCTTGCCTAAAATCCTGCAGTGAATACACTAAAAAAGCAATAGCTCGGGGTGAAGTCAAGGAAGGTTACTAGATGTGGTCACCATAATACAGAAGGACTACACCCCTGGGCCAAACCGTAACAAAATCTAAGTTTGGTAAAACCAGTAAATGTATAGCAAGTTAGAAATAATTAACTATTTGGGGATTTCTGGAAAATGATCACCGTGATAAAATATTGTAAGAGAATATAGCCTACTGCTTTACTTTGGATAATATACACTCTAACAAATGCTGGGTTAAATACAACCCAATACTGGGTTAAATAGGGACAAACCCAGCAACTGGGCTGTTTTGACCCAGCGGTTGGGATACTCCCCAGTGTTGGGTTAAACATTTAACCCAACCGTTGGGTCAAAACAACCCAGTTGCTGGGTTTGTTCCTAGTTTACCCAGCACTGGGTTGTATTTAACCCAGCTTTTTTAGAGTGTACTGGATTTGACACCTGTGCACTGTGGTAACTGTGGGGTGGGGGGCAACAATACAATGTCAATTAAACTCACACATGCTTCCCTCATGAGCCTAAATTATCAGTCACAAATAGGCCTGTTGTTTAATGTGAATGTGCATGCAAAATAACAGCTTGACTTTTTACGGTCTAATGTTAAAGGACAGAAATACATTTTCAATGTCCATAACTCTGGCAAAAAGTATAGTAGTAATAATATATATATAGTATGTTTTGTCGGTATGCACCATGGTAATACCATGGTACAACAAGAGTGCTTTTTCTAAGTACAAGTAAGTGTACTTGTGCAAACACACTGGTCTGCTCTGATGTTAACCCAAATGACAAAATGACTTGCATTATTATAACAGGTTATCACCAGTGTTCGGGAAAGTTACTTTTTAAAAGTAATGCATTACAATATTTCGTTACTCCATAAAAAAAGTAACTAATTGTGTTAGTTATTTTTTATGGAAAGTAATGTGTTACGTTATTTTGAGTTACTTTTTAAATCTTGGCAGGGCTTGCTTGTTTGTTTTTAAAATAAAAAAGTTATATTTATACTTTGGCAAATATAAAACCTTTTCACACCAAAATGAAATGAATAAGCCTCAGGCTGAAGGAAATGTAAATCCACGTCTGTACAGTATACACAGAAGAAGACATTTCAACACTCTTCAGCAATAAAAAAAAAACACACAAATGTTCGTCTAGAGTAATTTTTGATTATTAGTATTAGTGGTTACTAGAGCATTGTGATTAAATACATAAAGCTATGTGTGTTGTTTAACATTGAATTATTGCAGGTTTGCGTCATATTCTGAGTTTGCGGTTCTCTGTTTTAATTCATTTTGAGGAATACTGAATCTGTGTTTTTTGTGAGTGAGATGAATTAATGCATATTCATATTTATTTTAGATCTACAGTAACATCTTATTTATCTCAACATGTGGACAGCAGAGATGTCACTCAATAAATTAGAAAAGAAGTAACTTGCGTTACTTATTTGAAAAAGTAACTCAGATATTCTCTTGTAAATTAAAAAGTAATGCGCTACTTTACTAGTTACTTGGGGAAAAAGTAATCTGATTACGTAACTCGCGTTACTTGTAACGCGTTACCCCCCAACACTGGTTAACAGACGAATACCTGTTATATTACAATGTTTTACGGTAGTAAGCGGGATATTTGTAAACGGAGGAGTGCCACGTCCCTTCCCCTCCCCCAGTACATCACCCGAAACACTGTAACTTCACTATACTGACTTCTTACTTCATTCTTATAACTCGTGAAGTTGTAAACGTGTTTTCTGCAGCTCTTCACGCTGCAAATGATCTTTAACCCGTTCATACTTTCAAAGCAGACTAAAGAGACTCAACTCTTCTCATTTTAAAATGAACTGATTCTAATCAAATGGAACTAATTACATCATTTTGGTACTATGGTTTAAATAATAAGCGCACTTGACTTTATTATCACCTTATAAATATTAGTTTATATATTAGTTATTAGATTTTATGATCGCAGTGTTTTGTTTTTTATTTAACCAAAACGCAAGATGGTTTTCCATCAACTGGTCAAATCTACGCCCCCAAATCCACGAGAAAAAAATTATATAAATATAGGGAAATATGTTGACAACCGGTTTTTTTACAAGGAAAGCGAGCAATGGTAGCACACCGAACGGGAAAACTATGGAAATATGCGGGGAAATTTCTAGAGTGTCTCGAGCCGCGTCTGTGATAGTGAGAGTATGCGATTATCTCTAACGTTAGATATGTTTACTGCAGCGTAATAAACAGGTCTACTTACTGTTCCTCCCTGGAATGAGTCGATATAGCAAAATGGGAAAATGTTGTTTGGTCAGCTCCTCTCCCACTCTCGCTCCTCAGCGGCTCGTTCGCTACAGAGCTCAGCTGAACTCGGGAAAATCTACAGAGGACAAATGATTGAACCGCAGCGCCATCTGCTGTTCATAAAGAGCAACTGTACAACAGTCCCCCACTGTCACATAAAAAGCTGAACTACTGGAAAGTATAATTTCTTCCAGTTTTGTATGTACTGTAAAGTTTTTACTTTTAAACCATTCCCTCCCAGCCTGACCAGCTAAAGAAGTGGTCATACTACACATCATTAAAACAAATAAAAATGAAATAAAATGATACAGATATTTTAAAAAGTAGGCTTCTGTGGTACAATGATGGTAACTATCACATGTCATCAGAGGCGGACAAAGTACACAACTCCATTACTTGAGTGAAAGTACAGATACTGCTGGTCAAATATTACTCCATTACAAGTAAACGCTGTAAAGACAGATTTTTACTTAAGTAAAAGTACAGAAGTACTTGCTTTAAAAAGTACTTAAGTACCAAAAGTAAATTTCTTTTTTTTTATGTCAATGCACTGTTTTATTATGGTTGTATGTACGCTGTAAAAAAATTACCGGTTGAATTTAACGGTAAAAGACTGTAAAAATGCTACAGTAAAAACCTGTTAAATGGTTAACGGTAAATTGCCCTACTATATACGGTGAAAAACTGTATTGGACATACATGTATTGGACATTAATTTTACAAAAGTATACCGTTTTTTGGAAGTGAGAAAGACTGTATAATTTACAGTGAATAACCCGTCAATTGACATTCCCTGTATTCCCTGCGTTACATTTCAAATTTGATGTTTTTGTTGAAATTTTCAGTTTTGTATATTAGGGGTTGTGTGTTACACCTAATGTTGTTAAATGAATTTTTATTGCATTATTTCAGTTTCATGTTTGTTACCGTGATGGTGTTTAGTGTTTCTGTGAATGACACTGTGCACCTTCTATATAATGTTATTATCTAAAAGCTGCTTGTGATGGGCTTTGGTTCATCATACGACTTTCTCATCACCACCTGCATTTGATGGTTATCAGTGTATCACAAAGGTACAAAACATTTCAGTACTTCCATAGTTTGGTATATTAACATTATATCAGTTATTGAAATTACGTATTTAACTGTAAATTTAAATTAAAACCGTAAAACCTAAAACGCTACCGTATTTTTTATGGTAAAATTCAGGCAACCACAGCTGCCGTTTTTTTACAGTAAATTTTACAGAATTTTTTTTTACAGTGTAGTCTTGCAATACCTCGAAGCAACTTAAAAGATATTACACCTGCTGAATACACTGACTATCTTGTAGTATTCTTTGGAATAAAGAGCTTTTAGAATGTTAAAAACCTATAGGGGGAAAAAAATATACATATTTTTTAACACCCCTACAGCCCCACAAAAGCAGGTTGGTAGTGATCTCACACAGCTCTGGAAACATCTATGTGTAGCCATTCATCCACATTGGAACAGAGTGGACAGTGAAAATGGCTGTACATACAGACTGATAAGGAAGAAAATAAAAATCAAACCTGCTTTAAAACCCAACAACACAACTGTAGATGTACAACTTTACAACAGCAACACTGATTTAACAAAAAAGCAAAACTGCAAGACTTATTTGACATCAAAACAAAAAATTAAAAAATGCTGTCTAATCGCTCTCGCGGTACTTTGATTTCACACACAGAACAGTCTGCAGTGCTGCTTCAAGTCAAATACCTTTTGTGTTTTATTAGGAGACGCACAACAGTTCTTCTGTGGCTTTATAGGTAATATTTTCACGTACACAATTTAGCAAAATCAGAAAATATTGTGTCTAATATAAACCACAATATTAACTTCTTCTTATTGAATTGTTGTAAATAAATATCACATTTGCAACTGGTCAGTGTTAAAAAATGCAGGGAAATCACTTAATGTGGCCCTACAAGAGTGATTACTGATAAACTGTCTAAAAAAAAGAAAGTCACGTTTTGGAAGAAAAAAACCACCCACTGACTTTCAAAGCTGCTACAGAGTAACGACTTTCTACTTTGAGGATCTTGATAGAAATGTAGTGGAGTGAAAAGTACAGTATTTGTCTTTCAAATGTAGTGACGTTAAAGTCATCAGTTTCCAGAAAAAATAATACTCAAGTAAAGTACAGATACCCAAAAAGTGTACTTAAGTACAATACTCAAGTAAATGTACTTAGTTACTGTCCGCCTCTGCCTGTCATAAGTACCTTGACTAGGGGCCCTGAATAATTGTTTATATTACATATATAGTGTAAATAACATGGTATTTACATATTTCAAGGTACTTCAATGAATTCCATAGTTTTACCATGTTACATGTCCAAAAACTCACATCACCACTATATCCCTTGTGAAAAATTGTACACTTTAGCTTTAGAATTAGCATTTTTAAAAAGAGTATTTAGTAAGGAAATAATTTACATTTACATTTAGACACTTTTATCCAAAGACTTACAAATGAGGACAATGGAAGCAATCAAAATCTACAAAAGAGCAATGATAAGTGCTATAACTATATATGTAAATATATGTATAAATATAAATAAGTGCTATGTAAATAATATACTTTATAAGAAAATACTTATACAAACTGAATGTTTTCAGAGATTTAATCGCAATTGCATTTACAATGACAAGAAAATGTATTTTAAAATGTATATTAATTATCATTTAAGCATCAAATTTAAATGCAATATAAAATAACAGTTAAACTTGTACTTTAGTTCGTTAGACAGCACATCAAAATAAAACAATGAATCAATCAATTATTAAAACAATGAATTAAAATGTAGGCTAATGAAACGTTTGATTTCTTTCTTAAGTGTATTTAGTCAGGGGAGTCAACCTATTATATGCGTTTAAGCCAAATGCCCTTTTATTAGTATAATGATTATATTACCTTCTGCCAGGTACATTTTTTAATAACTTTTTTCAAAAGATTATCACGTCCTTAAAAATTGCATCGACTCCCTCCATATAATGAGCACACTTCTTTTTCAGAAGGGATATCTAAAAGCACAGTAATAGCATGGCACTTTTGGTACCTTTTGTTAGTGTAATCATGTACAGACATAAAGAGCATAAATAATGTACATTAGAGCTCTTTGTGTAATCCCACATGTATATCGACAGAGGGATAAATAAGCTTGTGACTCCAAAATTTTAGACACCAGTAGTACGACGATGTGCTCTGTTACAAATAACTTATATATGTATTTTTGTGACATTCGCCTTTGGCCGTGCCTTTACACAAATAAAATCAAAGAAACTGTTATTTACAGGAAACGGTGATACTGAAAGAAGAGTCTGTACTGCCAGTTTACGTCTGTTTCAAGGGCAAGTTCTGTCTCGTACACCCTGCATTACTGTTGAACAAGTTTCATTTAGGTCGAGCAAATGTGAACGTTTGTTAAAACCTTTGTATTGAACATACAGGCATTATCCTCTGGAGCTTTTAGACATGCTGCAGTCATTCAAGCTTTTCTTCAACTGTAACCTGGTGCTATCACGCTCCTACTCTGGATATGTCTCTCGAGTGAGGTCTGTCTTCTTTAAAATATATCTATTTATAATATGAAATAGGATGCCACTGTAGTACTGGAAGTATAATGTACTGACGGACTGGAATTTATATAACTTTTTATTGGTGTTTGGATGAATCTCACAAAACCTGTCAAGAACATGTCCAGGTCAAAAGAAAATATATTTTATAAGACGTAAGAAAATGAAAATAGTTATGTGACATAAGTACACAAATAGTTAACTCTGTTGATTTAAAAAAAAAAAAAAGTTTTTCATGAGTTTAAAGTGCAAACAGTCCTAAAACAGCTATTATTTTCTTTATCTTTTTATGTGTTGATGTTTTGAGGTGAATGACCTAATTAACAAAAATTAACAATCCGTTAAACATTCTTTGGTTTCTTATGAATTCTTATTCATGTTATTTTTTATTATTATTACTACTACTATTATTTAAAAAAAATAAATGGTAGTATTATTAAGCGTTATCTATAATATTTCCTAGCATGAATTATGGACAATTCAAGTCATTTTTTTCTTAACTTCTGAATATAAAATAAAATATTCCTGTTTAGGTACCGTAAGAGATTAAAGGAGGACGATGAGGCATGTCGAGAGGCACTGAAGTCTGGGAACTTTCTACTGTATCATAAGCTTTCTCCTCTACTGCGAAAGACCAGCAGTGGCATTTACACATTGGCTTCTCTAAAAACGTCAGGTTTCAATACAACTCCATTTAAACTCTTCCATTACGTAAGTAAAAGGATTTTGCATATGCATTTGTATGCCCATTTCTCTAGATTTGGAACACATGGAAAGGACAAACACTTTGTTAACGAATCTTTTCTTCTGGGATGCACTGACAAGGGTGAACCCCAACTCTCACTGGAAGTAGGTCAGTTAATACAGCCATTACTACACAATACTATGAAAATAAAGCCCAACATTCTACAACTGGAAAATGTATCAGTATATGAAATTTCATTTATACACCTGGCAAGCGTTTTTATCCAATAAAAGGAATAGACTTATATTGCATTCGTTGACTTACAGTATATTGCTTTGGTGTTGCTAGCTCCATGCTCTACTGTTTGAGCTACAGGAACGCTATAGGATTGAGAATGTGAGTGGTGTTTGATTGTTCCTGGAATTTCAATGACATTTTAAATTCTTTATTCATTTCCAGGCCTGGAAAACAATGTTAATATTTCCAGGTGACCATGGAAACCCTGTATACTATACTATTCTGTAAACTGTATATTATTTTATACACTATATATATCAGCTCATGGAGATCTCTTCTCATTGTAGGTGATTTAGACCGCAGTGCATTGGAGCAGGAGTGTAGAGGTATGTTTGTGGACCTCAGGAAAGCTTTCTTCATGTTACCTGGACCAGAGTCTCCTCTTGTGGCCAAAGTATGTACTTTAGGTTTCTAAATGATCAAAAATGCTAGTGCTTTGTAATCACTTTGAATTATCATGTTGATTTTGTGACTGATGATATTTGATTTCAGTAAACATGGGGTAGGTAAGCAGGTTGCAGGTTCAAATACAGAGTTCTGGCATGAAACTAGATGGCACAGTCCAATAGGTCTAACTCAATATGACCTAATGACATCATTATCACATGCACAGCTGATTGGTTTCTCATTCTGTATCGTTAGTCCAAAGGAGCTCGCTGCTCGCATTCAAATTTATGACTAGTGCTTGCGTAGCAGTGCGCTTGCTCAGAAACCCCCCACCTTCCCCATCTCCACCTGTATAGATCTGCTATGAGGTGATTCATGTATGCTATATGGGGGTCATTTCATGTATGTTATATTTGCAGCAGCAATATTTCTTACATGCTCACAGCAGCATGTTGTGGATGTATTGGCGGTAGCAAGTCTCGGTACTTGCCGCAGCAGCAGAAGCAGCGAAGCAGATCTATTCCGCCAAGACCAAAAACATTAACATTTGCCATGGACATTACCTGCAATCTTCCGGATTGTCATGAACTCCCGAGAGATGGCATCATGCGCCATTCATGCCATTCCTGTGTGCCAGGATTGGCCCCCATTCAAAAGTAAGCATTCCTTTAATGCTTAACTTTTCAGTAAGTCAGCATTAAATGAAAATTTGTGCTATCAATTTCCTAAATGCATGTTATTGTTCTTATTGTGAACGATTCACCCATGAATATGTTTTTTGACCTCGTAATTTTTAATCAAAATGTTAGAACTGGATCTACTGGTGAAACGACAGACTTCTCTCTAGTGATGTATTCAGTACTTCTCCAGTCATCTGCTAAAACTCCACCTCTTTATTACAACTGACTACAAGCTCACATTCAGATCTGCCTCCATACAATCAACAACCGATGGATAGAACCAAGTCCCCACCCTACTTTTTCAATAATCTGAAACCTTGATAATAATTTGGATTTGGAAATATATTTTCGCTACGGTCTGTTCCAAAAGCAAAAACGAAAGATATTCTATATGAATAAAGTTGGAGCCATTCGTATGTTGACCATCTCTGAGAAGTTATATGGTGTTTGTTTTAGCGACAAGCTCTCCTTCGATGGCACCAGACCAATTGCTTTTGCAGTGCCACTGGGCAGCCTACCATCAGGAACCAATCAGGAAGTTTCAGAGTTTGCCACAGCAGTGGCATCACCTACTACCCCAAAGTAAGCATGTGCTTTTCACGATGCCAGACAACACTACAACTGCCACAATATGCACATACATGGCATTTGACAGAAAGCATTGTCCGATTTTTCAAATAATTTCTGTTTTATCTGATATGTTTCACTGACGCAGGTTTGAATAATATTAATGTGCTGTTCTAAATAAAGATATATTGCCATTTTCACAGTATCTAAATAGCTATTTAGACATTGTTTCAGGCTACTACTGTATGTAATAAAGTCTAATATAGTAATTTACACAATAATGGCAGTTAAAATTAATGTAATAAAGGCTATGGCAATATCAGCAAACAACAGATTTGAACTAGATAAAAAAAGTGAATCAATACAAACTTTGAGAAAACTTAGCCATACATTTTGGAAAAGTTTGAAGGTTTTAAGCTTTAATTAAGTAGTTTTAAGTTTAAAGCAGTTTTAAGTTTAAAGTAATTAAAAAAACTAAAAATTGTGAAAGTTTTAAGGCCATGCAGTGTCCCAGACAGTAGATTTTATAAACAGGTCCGAATCCATTCTGGTATGGAATGCCCACTTACTACCCAATTAATTCCTGATTAATCAATTTTCGCGTTGAATATCCTATTTTGGAGTACAATGAATTGCGAATGCCATTTCTTGTTGTCCTTAAATTATGGTACACAATGAAAACATTAGCATGAAGCTGTTTGTCCTTGACTTGCAGATGGCACCTGCTGTGATCGTGCTGGTGTCTGATGGGAGCAGATGTTTGCTGGCGCGCCAGACCATGTTTCCTCTAGGCATGTACAGCGCGCTCTCAGGCTTCTGTGACATGGATGAGTCACACTTTATTACAAGCTGCTGTGCACACCATATCACTCTGTGGAGTTACCTAACCATTTTGCTCTATCAAAACATTTTGCAGGAGAGTCAGTGGAGGAGACCCTGCACAGAGAGGTGGCAGAAGAGGTGGGTCTAGAGGTGGAGAACATTCAGTACTCTGGATCACAGCACTGGCCATTCCCACAAAACTCCTTTATGTTAGCCTGTCACGCAACTGTAAACCCAGACAAAACGCAGGTGAGACTTGGATGATCCCTTAAACTACTTATTAGTGAGACACTACAGATTAAAGACCTACATTATAGTTATTTTAAAGGGTTCATATGACGTTGCTAAAAAGAACATTCTGTTGTGTATTTGGTGTAATGCAATGTCGTTACGCAGTTTAAGGTTCAAAAAACATTATTTTTCACATAATGTACATTATTGTTGCTCCTCAATGCCCCGCCTTTCTGAAATGCGTAGATTTTTACAAAGCTCATCATTCTGAAAAGCGAGGTGTGCTCTGATTGGCCAGCTATCCAGTGCGTTATGGTTGGCCGAATGCCCATGGAAATGTTTACCCCCTTACCATACTTTGATGCCCTGTCCGGCCGGAGCGACGTTTCAAAAACATTAAAACCCATTATAACCTAGGCATTTGTTGCATCCAGTGGGACATAATTACTGATTATAATGAAGTATAACGGTCCCCTTTGTACGCCGTTGCATATTGTGCTGCGTATACATAAAGCCCATGTCTGAATTTGTGATCGGAGAAACCACAAACAACAAGCGCTACTCTACACTGCCCAAAAAACTCGCGTTTGAATAGTCAGTGGCAAATTATTTAAATATGAAAAAGTACTTACAGGCTGTGAGGCAGAAGCGCCAGCTGTCCTTGCAAAGTTGGAACTGCCCCACTTTATAGAAACAACCTTTGAGCACAGACGCATTGTAGGCTACTCTGCAGGATCAGGAAACGGTCCTCCATAAATGTGCTGCACACATCTGAATATTTGGGTTGACTGTTTCTGGAACAGTGTTGTAAAAACAACTTAACCACTGATTCTAGTTGTGTCCTCTTTTGGAAGGCCAAACAAGTTTCGCTTTCACAACGAAACACAGCGTCACACACGGCGGGCTAGAGTGAGCGGCGGCCGGCGGGCTTGAGAATGGCGCGGCCGGTGGGCTTGCGGCAACCACATGTGACTTTGCAACTTTAGGGATCTTATCTATGCATGAACAGCTTGTAACACTCCAAAGAGAAAGGGAAATTTGAAATTGCATCATATCCCCCTTTAAAGGGGTCATCGGATGCCCATTTTTCCACAAGTTGATATGATTCTTTAGATTCTTAATGAACAGTCTGTAACATAGTTTGGTTAAAATATCTCAATGGTAGTGTAAAAAACACTGTCAAAAACAGCTCTTTTCAGAGCAAGCAGTTTTTGTAGCATTTTCCTTTAAATGTTAATGAGCTATGCTGACCCCGCCCCTCTCTTCCGAGCTGCTTTCAGAGAGTTTATTTTATTCATTGTGATTATTCATCGCATTCATCGTGAAACTTGCTAATTAGCACATTATTAGGAAAGGCCATTTGCAAACTATCAAACTATCGTGGGAGGGGCCTGTCTGTGTGACAGGCATCTGAGATCGGCTCGATTGGAGAAAGGGGAAAACATTTAACCAGATTAATAAAAAAAAATAATGGGTGGATTTTTATCATTATAGGGTGGTTGTGTACACACACTTCCAACACACATTTCAGTACAAACAACTTGTAAAAGTGCATGTAGCATCCTATGACCCCTTTAAGGGAACTGTATTTAAAAAAAAAAAAAAATTTAATAATTGCCTTCAGACACATGTAGGACTCTCTAGTTTGAATCTCTGCTTTTACATTAAATTATTTTCTGATCATTTGTAATGAATTTGGTAAAATGTGTATACAGTATTTCTCTGTCAGTTATAGAACATGGATGAGAATGGGTTCAGTCATTAAAATGTGAAAATGACTGAATGAATACTATTTTGAGACCCTGGAAAGCATTCAGGCATATCAAAACATACTTATTTAACCCAATGACAGCAGAGTAGAGATATTGCTGTTGTTATAAACTTAAACTGCTTTAACTGTGTTCATGGATAGGTGAATATTGACAAGGCAGAACTTGAGGATGCTCGCTGGTTCACTTATGAAGAAATAACAGAAGCACTACGGAAACCGCCACTTGACCCCAGAAGAGAGCCACCTGTGTTCTGGGTCCCGCCGGCTTATGCCATCAGCTCATTCAAGAATGGGCCAATCAGCAACAACTATCAAGAAAATGACATGGACTTGAGTAATCATGTATCTAATATGCATTATGTTACCACTAATTTAATAACTTGAAGATAAAATAGACATGAAAACCTGAACCTGTGATAACCAGAATACTTTCGAAGGGATCTTCAGTGATATTCAGAGGAGGACTTTTATTAGAGTATGCCTGGATTGGAAAAAAAATGTTATAAATCGAAAATGATAATAGAAGATAATTATGATTGTAATCATGATTTTTATACAATGTAATTATTATGCATATATATTATTCTTGTATAAATAATTATGTTTGTAAGTGCATCAAGAAGCGTCTGAATTTGGATTCCAAGGACACACTGCACTACCTCAAATAGTACTAATCAATCAGTACACTGTAGCCGTTTTTGAAGAAAACATTTGAATGTATGTTTTTACAATTATTTTTACGATTTTTAATGATCTTACAATAAAATCAGTACCAAGAAATAGCTTTCAATTGTTTTTTTAAAAATACTTGTATGTTGTTTTTAAGGATGTACTGTTTCTTTTTTAAATTTAATGAGACATGTTTAATAAGATGTTGTTGTTTTTTTAAAGACAATTTATATTTACATTCATAGTACTTTGTGCACGATTAATTAATTATTTTTTCGTTGACTGAGAGAAAAAACTCACCGACCAATCAGATTCAAGCCTTTCCTTTACGTATCCGATCCCGCCTCTCCTCCACACTTGGTGGCGCTGAAGCGGGAAATCCCGCAATAGAATCGTTAGAAGAAGAATGGTAGTCAAGATGGACGCGGAGCTGTTGCTGTTTTTGGTGTCTGAGAACAAGGAATTATTTGATAAAAACCACAGTGAGTACAAAAACACGAAGCGGAAAGAAGTTCTCTGGCAAGGAATAGCAGACAAAATGGGAGTCGATGGTGAGTTTTGTTGGTGTCGCTTGTTATGTAGCGTTACTGTCAGCGCGCCTAACCACCACCAACGTGTGTGTGTGTTTGTATAGTGGAAGAGGTGAAAGCTAAATGGAAAAATCTAAGAGACACATACACCAGGAAAAAGCGGCTGGAGCAGGATGGGAGTCGGGGTGGAAGGGCAGCTAAGAAAAAGAAGCAATGGAAATATATGCGAGTGATGGACTTTCTCGATCCCTCCACAGAGCACAGAAGGTATTCGAGTGCGTTTCATTTAAGTCTGCTTGCAAGACTTCAGAGTTTGAAAAAACTAAAAATGTCCCATTTTGATTTCACTAGGGATGGGCGATACCACTTATTTTGTTTTCGATACGATACCGATATTTTTCAAGGCAGTATCGTCGCTATCGATACCGATATTTTCCAAGGCAGTATCGTCAATATCGCGGATTTTTCAGGCATACGTCTCGATATCGAATTTTCAAGGGAGTATCGTCGAATCGATACGATATGTCAAGGCGTATCGTCGATATCGATTACCGATACGGTACTTATGAAATAACTTTAAATGTAAATTCTTAAATTACTAAGTGTAAAATGGGTAATGATAACCACTTAACTTTTTTTAAATGCATTTTTAACATTCAATACGCCTTAATTGTAAATTTTTAGGTTATATTTTTGTTTACACATGTTTCAAATATGTTTTTTGTTTGCACATGATTCAAATCTACAAATACTATAGTTGAACTACAGTCACTTTAGTAAAACCATGGTTCATTTTCATAAGAGACTGCCAGTGACAGGCTGTTGCATGCATAGAATGCAACCTTTTTGTTCTGACAGTGTTGCTTTCTAAACCATCTACAGAAAGAACATGATCAAATTATTCTTTCAACCTTCAATTTTAAATAATGCTAATTGCACCCAAAATGTAGCATACGATTTCATGGTATTGTGAAATAACTCAAACATATGTTTTTTTTTTCTGTCTTCTGATAAGCATTGTTCAGGGCTGCCTTTCCCAAAAGCTTTAATGCTTTCTTATTATACTTTTTGGAAACGCAGCCCTGTTTGAATGCAATGTCAGAAGTGAGTGAACGCTCTCTGTGATTGATTAGTTCATGTCTTGCAACATTTGTGTGTCCAGATGAGCAGGAACATAGTTATGTCCTACACAATTACTCGCTAACAAAGTTTATTCGTCCAATTCAATGCATATTGTACGATTTTTTTTTTGTTAAATTAATAAAATCACTGGTAAATAAAACACTCCTTAGTATCGATATTTTTAGTTTGAGTATCGATACTTTCGATACTCGTGTCAGTATCGATACTTAGGATCGATACGCCCATCCCTAGATTTCACTATATGTTCGTTATTAAAATCCAATAGACAGCTGTGACGTCATTGCAACTTTTTTGTTTTTTTTCCCACGTGTGATACTGGTCCTTAAAATACTGGTTACTTTTTTTTTTTCTTGTTTCACTTGTGTATCAAATTGTGTTTTTGACTGCCTTTGTGATATTTAAGTTATGCTTGAAATAGCATATTACTATACTACTAAACATTTTATGACATTTCTCAATGCGGAGCACACTAAAATCCATTTCCAGTGTGATATCATTTTCTAGTTTATTATTAGATTGGGCTGGCAAGTATGCAGACATATTCATACAAAATTGGATTCAATGTTTATAAATAAATTGCATTTTTATTTTGGAGATGACAACTGGATGCTGCAGGCAGAATTAAACACAATATGGCATAGTAAGTTAATATTTGAAATATTTAGCATTGCATAATGCATACTTCCACATTCCTGTTTTCTAGTAATAATACACTCTCACACTGTATACTGCAAAGTACGTTAGTATTCCTCTATGAACACCAATGTCACATTGCTAAAGTGTAATAAAAGCATGAATTCCATCTTTTTTGTAGTCTGCCCTATTAGTAGTATTTGATCAAATGAAAAAAATAATTTTTATGAAAATCTCAGGCCACCAAGATGTAGATAAGTTTGTTTCATCATTGAAACGGATTTTGACAAATTTACCATTACATCACTTGCTCAGCAATGGATCATTTTCATTGAATGGGTGCCGTCAGAATGAGTGTCCAAACAGCTGTTAAAAACATCCAAATCATCCACAAGTAATCCACACGATTCCAGTCCATCAACTAACGTCTTGTGAATATAATCTGTGATTGTAGTAAATACAGTAAGGCAGTTGACATTGAAACTCCCGTTCTGATCAAATATGAGTTCATAATCCATAATAATGTTTAATCTAGTGAAAATGTCCATCTCTTGTTGTCCTCTCACATTAAAATCCAACGGCATATTTGTTTAGAACTGTTTTGGGCTGTTTTCACTTGTAAACTCTGCTTGATCTGTGATTTCTCTCCTGATTCAGACGGTGACTGATTGAGACAAGAAGGCAATATTATGGATAGAGGACTCTTATTTTAGCTGGAAGCAATGGTTTGATGTTAAAAACATCTTAACGATGGATTTGTTTCTTACAAACACACAGCTTTTGATGTCTGGAGTTATTTGTGGATTATTGTGATGTTTTTTTTATCAGCTTTTTGGACTCTCATTCTGCCGGCACCCATTCACGGGCAGAGGATCCATTGGTGAGCAAGTGTCGTTGTCATGCTCAAATATCCCACATCTGTTCGATGAAGAAACGTATCTACGTCTTGGATTGCATGAGGGTGAGTACATTTCCATCACATTTTCATTTTTGGATAAAGTATTCCTTTAACATAAAACATTTGTCTAGAACAACTTGATGATCTTGACTATATCCAACAATCAGAATTAATTAAAAACATTAAGTATTTATGTGAAGATTTTCATCTAATGTCAGTTTAATCACCCACACCAGTTCCTTCACAACTGCCGCCATGTGCACGTTTTTGTGGTATACCAATAAATATGTAAAAATGGTCCGATTAATCTTCTATTAACTTAATCAGGTAACATCATTTAGTCTTTTTGTAGCATAGTGGGAAACTATCATTTAATTGTATTTAAATTTTAGCAAAAGTTTATCTGTACTGTAATGAAGCATACAAAACTCATGGTTATTCACAATGGTTTTTAATCGGTGTACAGTGTTCTATTGGACAGCCTTCCCAGCAAAATCGAGGATGATGAGCCAGATGAAGACAGCGGGGCCGAACCAGCCAGCACAAGTACAGGAACATCAGTGACAAGTCCAGGAGCTGACATTGTAAAGAGAAGGCGATCAGAGACACTAGAGCTGTTGGAAAGGTATCTGGCATCCAAAGATGCAAAAGACAGAGAGAAAGATGAACAGCAAGATGAAGTCGATTTATTTCTTCGGAGCTTAGCACCTGCTTTAAGACGCCTTCCTGCTTCAAAGCAGTCCTTGGTGAAGCTTCAGATCCAAAAAATACTTCATGACGCAGAGTTCGGACAGCCCAGCTTTCCTCAGATATCCTCAGTGTCGCCAAGTAATCAGTTGTTACTACAGTGTAGTGTCGTAAAGCCCAGTTGAAATGCTTTTTTTATTGAAAATAAATGTAACTTTAAAAGAAGTGACCTTGTGCTGGTTGTTTCATATTTTCAGTGTTGAGTGTTCTATTCTATATGACTAAAAAGAAGTATATTAATACAAACCACAACTTTCATATCGATCGAAACAAGTTTATTATATTCAGATTATCATGAACAATAATACATCCAACACTTACGAAATGGGAAAACATATATATACAAAAAAAAACTGTTAAAGTAACACTTAATTTTTCATTCTTATTTGATCCACAAGCTGGTCTGGACAAGAACACATGAAGCAGATTCACACTCTAATAAATGCTTGAGAATGTGTCACGTTATTAGTCTCAATATGCTTTCTTAAACCGGGTCAGCATCCATCATAAAGCATCCTTTGATTATTATTTACAAGATGGATTTTATAACATTTGGTAGAAATAGCTCAGTATTATGAATGTCTAATTTTTCTTGCCCTTCTTTTCTGCTGCTGGTTTCTTGCAATATTTCGCCTCCAGATCCGGGAGTTGAATCCGTTTTCTTTGGACTTTTGTCTTTGCTAAATAAGAAACAGAAGCCATAAAGTCAATTGTAATACTTTTAAAGAGGTTGTGATTGAACTCCAATACTTTAATAATTCAATATTTGCCTTTTCAGCATGCAGCTTATGGTTACTTACTAATTTCTGATAAAAACTGGAGGTTATTGTAGGTCATGTACTAATTCACAGTACATTAAATGAAAGATGAACGAGACAAACTCAAATGTCATTTAGAAAACTAATTCCATCCAAATGGTCCTTTATTTACCTTTGTACAGATTTGCACATGCACTACCTTTCAAAAGTCTGGAGCAATGGCTGCTGGAAATTCAGCTTTGCCATCACAGGAATAAATTACTTTTAAAATCGATCATATAGTTAGAGTACACATTTGGCAGATTAATACAGCCTGTGACATCTTAATGGTTTTTACCTTAATCATAGCTACCAGGCTGCCCTCACTGTTCAAGCCCATCTCCTTCTGCATTTCCTCTGCCTCCCTGCACTCTTTTTCCGCCTAGAATGTCAGGATAATTCATCAAAGACTCAAACCTTATTAAAAAAACAAAACAGTATTTCGTAGCAAAACTTTAGAAAGTGAATCAGCACCTTTATTTTGCAGTTCTTCTTGGCACTTTCATGAGTGAAGGCTTTGTAGGCTGGCACCTCTTCAGCATCAATGGCTTTCTGTAGTATGTCTTTGACACGTGGCTCATCTTCAGAAGTACTCCATGATCAGATCCATGTCACCTTCATGCTGTAGGTACAGTCTCTTCAAGTCTTCTACCTCTTCATCAGAGCCTTTATACTGCTTCTCAAAGTCCAAGATATCTTGCAATGTGATCTATAGCAGATAATTTGTCATTTTAGCAACTGCCTTTGAAAAAACCCAACATAAAACAATACATGGTACAAAAAAAAAAAAACCTTGGGAAACAATCTTCTCCAGTGCTCCTCCCAATTGCGATCTTGATCAAGGGTGTCTGGCTCTTCGTCCACTATTCCCCGTTCATCATAGACTGCCCTTTGGTCCTTGTCAGCCAACACTGCATAAGCCTTTCCCAGCATCTGTGGAAATATTGAAAATGTTAGGTTATAGGATGTATTTATGTAATTATTTTCTTTTTTAATTTTATGATTAAATTTTAAATGTAAACCTCTGTACCCAAGTCACTTCTGCTTATCGGCCACTTTTGCACAGCTATGGAACACAAAAAAATGCTATGATTCAAAAAGGGAAAAAAAAAAAAAGTTTATTAAAGTCCACTTTTACTTAGCGGTCAAAATTGGAAATGAAGAAAAAGAAATTAAATGAAATGGAAATACAAATAGAAAAATATAGAGAACTCATCTAGTGGTTACACGATGGAATTACGTCAGAATATATATTTTTCCTGCCACAAGATGGCTCTAATTTTCCTCTGCACTGGATTTGAAATATTTTTCATTTGAACCTTAAGATACTATAAAAAAAAATTATTAAACAAAAAAGTATTAGACGGAAATACATTGAATATAATTATTGCATAAATAACATTTAGTAGCATAAAAAACCATTTTCAATCTACTCAAAATGCTAATTATAAAATATTGAGCTAAAATATAGTACATTAAAAATGTTTCTCAACAGCTACCTGTGTTTGTGTTGCTTTAACAGAGCAACCATACATCTGTTTTTCTCTTTTTGATGAGTTAATTAAAATAATGATTTCCACTTCATGATATAATCACTTATTAGTTTTTTTTATCATATTACTTTACTTGTTTTCCCTTCTCTTGTAGTGCTTATTTAATCTTATTAGTAAAGTTAAACCGCGTAAGAGAAGAATTTCTCCATTTAAAGGTTTTTAATTTGACAGAAAATTTAATTTTATGTGCACATCTGAGGCAAAAAACCTCAATGAGGGTGCTCAGCTATTGTAAACAATGAGAAAAAAATAAATATAGGTTTGCACACCACAGCTCCAAAAAATGCAAAAATGTTTAGTTCATGTTCTCACCACAGGTGAGGTTTTGAGCCTGATACTGTTTTGAACACATACTGAACACACACACACACACAAAAATAATAATAATACAACTACTGAACAAATTACACAGTCAAGAACAAGTCACAACAATCTAACATACACACCTGATCAAAAACACACAAATACAATCAGCATCATGAATGCAAAAAAGGAGGAATATCAAACTCTTCATTAAGACCATTAGGTGATAATGTGTTCAAAGTATAATTCCGATAGGCTACACGGTTTAAAAGCAAATTGTTAAAATCACCCCCTCTACGAGCTAATTTGACAGCTTCAATGCCAATGTAGTGTAGTGTGGAAACCGAATGTTTAAATGTTGTCATTTGTTCTTGGTATTTTATGTTTTCACTTTTATTTCAGCTATGTAATTTGTTTTCCCGAGTGTTTAGTTGTTGGGTTTCTGTCATGTGGTTTATCATGTGATGTCATTTCTGCTAGTAATTAAGGGCTCATTAGTATACGTGTTCATTGTCTGATAAAGAGCCATACGGCTCAAAACGTCACCTGTAGTGAAAACAAGGAAATAAACATTTTTGGGGCTGTAGTGTGCCAACCTTTCTTTTTTTTCCTTTTAATTTTACAGGACAATGTTGTGAAGCGGTCATTTTCCATTGCTTTGGCATAATGACATCTGTTGGATTCGAACTGGTCAAAGTCCAGTCTGGACGAACATACACAGCTAAGATTAATCCATAAACACAGCTCAGTTTTCATAATCAATCACTCGGTTTCTGCTCTTCTTTGGCTTCCTTTATCAACCTCTTAGGCTCATAGAAGACTTCTAGTTAAAACAGTTTTGGGTACCAGACAAAACACTTTTGTTAACTGATTCTGGGTATCAAACAAGACCTGCGTATAACTGGTTTAGCAGACAAAACAGGATCAGGTAAAGAGACTAGATCTAATATTCCTGGAGTGGAGATCTGATCTAACAAGGTGTTTGGTGAGTTTTGATCGTGTCAGTTCGGGTCGTAAGTAACCCACCAGAGTGTTAATGTTGATTGTGGATCACGTTTGAAATCGCTTCCTACTACTTTAGAGGCCACCAGACCATTCAAGAAGGTTCTAATAGAATTCTGGGCAGAAGTGCTGCATTAGAAATACAGTGGTTACCTGGAACTTGGTGGTGGCTAACTCATCACCAGGAGCTCCATCTGGATGAACCTGCAGAGAGACTTTATAATATCCGCGTCTGACCTCCGAGTCAGATGCTTCTTTACAAACACCCAGAACTTCATACAGGTCAGAGGTCTCGAAGAGCTCCTCACACTGCTCCAGTAAACCCATGACTGCGTGAGGGAGAAAAAACACGGAATCATCCATTCATGTATTAACTGCACAACATACGAAAGAATTTTTATTTTATTTTTTACGTGATTTTATATGAACGCTAAACATTGAAAAATTACCGAATTTATCACTTCTCACTTATTTAAAAAAAAAAAAAACAAGTTTAAGATTAAGCTAAAATGTTTCGAATACGAATACAGAAATGCATATGCGTGATTAAACACTCGCACATCTGACTGACTTTGCAAAAAAATAACAAGGTTAGTTCAAAGCAATTCAACTTAATGTTTTATTAACGCTCTTACCAGAGATGACGGTCACGTTGAAACTGTTCAAATATGCCAGAAAATAACACTATCATCTTCTTTTAATTTTATTGGCGGTTGGCAAACCAACTTAAAGGTACATTTACCGCCACCTACTGGACTGTGGGCAGTACTTTGAAAGAAAGGACAAGGAGAGAAAATAAATTAATTCATTTAAAATTAAATAAATACGATTTTGGCGCTTTGTGTAAACGTCACAAAATGTCATGACGTAGGACAGCTGTTAGTTAAATTAATAACTACAAATTTATTACCAAAAAAGCCTATTTTTCAGTCGTTTTCGGAATAATTTGAAACTACATGTATATTAAAATTACAAAACACACTGTACAAAAAAACTAAGTCAACAATGCACTTTTATTATGCATTCTAGGACCCGGATTATAATTGTCGCATGCTGTTGTACTTCCGTTTATTACACCCCACCGTTTCCTAAAGTATATTTACTGTCGTTTGCGTACTTTAATGAGCCCTCAATGCGGAGTTGAGTTTTTAATTAAACCCAGGACAACAGCGAGTGAGTTTTAGTAGCAGGGACTATGTCTCGCTGCGTTGCGTTACAGACGCATCTGGCGTCCGTGGTGGAGGCGTTAGTTCACGCCGCGATCGCCGAAATGTGCAAACTCGTGAAAGAAGAGACGCTGTCATTTTTGAGCGGTGATATTTCTAGAGCTCACTGTGAAAACGAGGACGTCGAGTCAAGAATGAAGATGGAAAAGGAAGAGAGAATGGTGAGCATATAAGATTATGTTGCTTCGCTGCGGCCTGTAACCTTAAACATGCGACGCGTTTGTGCGTCTAGTATAAAGATCAGCGTATGTGAACGCAGCTGCTGTCAACAGATCACATTTAATTTGTGCTTAACTGATACTGCGTTTTTAAAAGCCAATAGAGATCATGCAATTTAATAATAATAATAGCAAATAATAATTTTGGAATTAAATGTAATTCCAACAATTAATTAAATGTTTTCCACAAGGCTGTGAAAGATTTTGAAACCGACAATAGATGGAATTAACTTGCCAATAATCTCAAAATTACCACATAGTGCAGGGGTGTCAAACTCAGTTCCCTGCAGAGTTTTGTCCCGACACACATACCATGTAGTTTTCAAAAAAAGCCTGCGTTCAAGTCCTACTGCAGACGCTCGTGCTACGATTGTTGACAGTCGTAATACGACGGCAGGTGCGTTCAAGTCGTTTAGTCGGCACAGGATGCCGGTTTGTGTACCTTCTTTGAATAAATGACAAGAAAATCACAAACAGGCGTACTGTTATACTTGCTTATAAACTGAGGAGCAAAGAATCGCATCAGGTGTGTTTTCGGTTTTATATTTGAAAAAGTAATATGAAGCCCAACTTTAATCTGTTGGCATTTAAACGTGTATTGTTATTACACGCCATGTGCACAAAAAGAGTAATTTTTGTAAATAAAAAGCCTGACAATGTCACCGCTTAATACCTATAAGTATTGTGATTTATGTTTTACTTTGGCTATCTATATATAGGACAACTAAACTATCAATTTAAACAAAAAATTTACCGTCAACTATACGTTGCATCCATCGATTCCGCCATGATTCTCATTGACACGCCCCCAACTCGGAAAATCGGGGCTTAAAGAAAATTTTGAGTTTACCCACTCATAATAACGACTTTGTGGTGACGTTCATATGCATTCAACTTGTAAATACGATCTATCCGACATGAATTGAACGCACCATAAGACTGCAGGACTTGATTAGTTGGATCAGGTGTGTTTAATTAGGGTTGAATCTAAACTCTGCAGGGCTCCGGCCCTCCAGGAATTGAGTTTGACACCCCTGGCGCTTTTCCACTGCGTGGTTCGGCTCGGTACGGCTCAGTACGGTTCGGTTCGGTTCGGCTCGGTTTGCGTTTCCACTGCACTTCAGTACCACTTTAGGGTGAGTGGGATTATTCACATGTGGTTATAGTTGCTCCGCTTCTACTACCACGACTCCTAAAAAAAAAAACTTTTTCATTCCGCGTCGCCCCATCAAGCTCTCGCTGGATCCGCTCCTCTGCTATCAATGGAGGAATGTCTGTACTTCCTCAACAGACAATGAAACAGTCATTTTTTTGGTTGTTAAAAAAGGTGCGCTCGTTTCAAACAGTTGCGTTCGATCCTTCTTCTTCTTCTTTTGGAGTTTTATGGCGGTTGGCAAACAAACGATAGGTGCATTCCCGCCACCTACTGGGCTGGAGTGTGGACCATTGATGGAATAGGAAGAACTAAAAAAAAATAATAATAATAAAAATAAAAAAAAACACCAATTTCTTCTAAATCCTGTTAAACAGATCTACCTTTTTTAAGAATGTAATTAAAGCATTATATACTTTATAATGATTCAAGCCATTATTCAACAAAGTTTTAAGTGTCATATTTTCTATCCCTATTTCTTTTAATTCTTCCAACAGAAATGCTCTTTCATTATCATAAGCAGAACAACACAATAGTGCATGCTCTACTGTTTCTGGTAATCCACACAGACTACAGTTCCCAGACTCATGCTTATTCATTTTATATAGAGAAGAATTTAAAGCAGTATGGCCAATGAAGTCTGGTAATAATTGTATCTTCTCTTCTACTACCAAAATTAACTCTTTCAACCCCAACTTGATTTTGAATATGATAAAGATGTCTTCCTCTCTCCTCCTTATTCCAAACTTCTTGCCATCTCATTTTTATTGCTGTTCTAATTTTAACCTTAACTTCTTCTTTGCTTAGTGGTATAATCATTTCTATATGTGATCATTTCAGTGCCTGCTTTGCTAAATGATCCGCAACCTCATTTCCATCCACTCCCACGTGTGCTGGAACCCACAGGAAACATATCTTAATTCCTATCTTATTCACTCTATACATGCATAAAAGAATTTCATACAAAATGTCTTGTCTTGAAGATCCGCGTTCGATGCTTCGCTGGCTGTGCTGATTTAAATCTAGCGGTTCTTTTGTGTTTGTGTCGCAAGTTCAGTGACGCAGGTAGTGACGATTCTCTCCGGCCAATCCGTGATCAGCAGGGTTTACACGTCACGTTTTGGTAACGGTACGGTACGCTTGGAACCCCAAACGAGGTGGTACTAAAAAAAGTACCAGGTACTGTACCCAGTGGAAAACCCCCCAAAAGTGAACCGTACCGAGTCGTACCGTGCCGTACCATGCAGTGGAAAAGCGCCAATAGTGCCTGATTAATCGGATGGTATATTGATCCACAACAAGTAGGCTAATTTGTAATTATTCATTATTTCAGAAGCAGTTTGCATCTGTCATGGAGGTACTGGGTAACGAGGCTCTTGGGAAAATAATCAAACTCGTTGATGAAACCAAATTTCTGTTGGATCTGGAGTGCAAAACATTTTCAGGCAAGAGGGCAAAGCGGCCTGGCAGCATCTTGAATATTCTGTCTGTTGGAGGACTTGGTAAGAAATCTTATTCAGTGGTTATAAGCATACAGTGTGTAATGTTTGATATAAGGTTTTTTTTTTTGATAATTAGTGTCATGTGTACGTTTTAGAGGAAGGAACATTCTTACGATGAGTGCGTAGAAGCCTGGAAACAAGAACCAAGAAACGAGGGAAACGAACAACTTGTTAGTCAAAGTATTCATATTCAAGACTATATATAGTAGTGAATGAATTTATTCCTGTATGCAAAGCTGAAGTTTCAGCGAAAGCTCTTACTTGGTCTTCGGCTTCACATTACCTTCAGAAATCATTCTAGTATGCTTCTTTGATGCTTAAAAATATCGATATGTTTGTGGAAATTGTGATATACTACCATTTAAAAGTTTGAGCTCAGTAAAGGAAAGACACATTCAGTTGATCAAAAGTGATAGTAGGGACTGCGACATGTGTTTCAAATAAATGCTGTTCTTTTTCACTTCTATTCACACAGAATGTATCAATGTTTCCAAAAAAATATGAAGCCGCAAAACTGTTTCCAACATTGACAATAAGAACCATATTCATATGTGAGACACAATAATAATAATGATCAAACATGAGCACCAAATCAGGCATAGCACCATAAGAATAATGATGACAATTCAGCTGTGCCGCACAACAATAGACATTTCATAATATATTAAGAGCAGGTCATATGGGTTTTCGAAAAATATCTCTTTTGCCATTTTAAGGTAGCTATCCTTCAATGGAAAACAGTCTGCAAAGTTGTAATCAAAAAAGTGCCAATAAATAAAGATATTGTCTACTCAAAGTCGACTCAGAATCGCCTTGAGTCGTTATATTTTCTAATCTTCTGCCTGTTATCGATCTACGTCACTGGGTAACACATTAGCATAATTCCCGCCTGCCCACGAAATACGAACGCTTTCTGTGTCGAGAAGATGCTGTGTTCCACGATACCACAGCAATACAATTCGAACCTTTTGTTGTGCTCGTCATTTTACCGAGGACTGCTTCTCTAATCTTGCCTTTTATCTTCGTTGGCTTCTAATCTTCTTTATTTGGACCAACAAGCATCTCCGAACCACAACCTGTAAGTACGATTGATACGTTATGTGTACATTTTCAATTGAGTGCTCAAAATATCTATTTATAAATATTTTTGTGTGCAATATGGGATGTATGTGACCGCTTTAGGTTTCCAGGTTAAAAGACGATTTACTGGTTTTTACTGAAATAGTTCTGATAATTCGCTGTGAACCCACTATTTCCTAAGAATGTGTCGATTAATGTAGTCTGTCGTTGTTCTAATTACTTCGTTTAATAATAAAGAATGTAGTGTAGCGCACAGACTTTATAATCATTGTGAAAGTGCTGTATGTAAGGAATAATTGACGACGGGCCGTTGAATTATTAGAAAAATAATGCACACCCGAGGTGGTGATGCGGCCACGAGTTTTATTTTTTTTGAATTTTCTAATAATTCAACGGCCCGGAGTCAATTATTCCGCTTATACTACGGTTACTACACCTCAAGACATCGATCAGATGGTATATTTAAAGGGATTTGTCCGGTTTCTGTACTTAAATCGCTATTGTGAGTAGGATTATTTCTTCCGCATCTCATCCAGTGCCTCTTTTGCTAATTCCAAAACATAATTTTAAAGCTGGTAATGGAGGCTTGAGCCGTTGATAGCATTCTAATGCAGTTGTTATTAGAAAGAGACAGAGACACACAGAGAGAGAGAGAGAGAGCTTGTGTGAATTAGGCTACCTCTGTGCGTCCCTCAACAGTGTTCTGCAGCAGCATCTCTAAACAGTAATGCGGTCAAGAGAGCTGCCTGGAACTACATTCGCCGTGCGTTTCCCTGAAAATAATTGCACACCTCAGAACGTTCGTCAGCCAATCAGATTCAAGCAGTCAATGGCCCCGTAGTAAAAGTAGTTATAGGGTTAATGCAGGGAGTAAAAGGGACAGTAGAGAGAGACGGAGTGCGCCTAGTTCACACTACAGGATTTTAAGCCCGATTTAATTGCAAGTTAACGAGCTCGCCGACAGGTCGGGCTGTGATCGGGGGAAAATCAGCGGGTGATCGGCGCTCGGCAATCTTTATGTGTGAACTACTCAACGATGCATTAAAGAGGCTCGCTGATGCGTCACCGATGCCTCACCGACACCAAATGAATATCTAGCATGCCAAATATCTGGACCCGCCGGCTGACTCGACATCATGTGGTGTCAGGTGTTGTGACGAGCTACAGCCAATGAGAGAGCAAGGCATGGGTTGAGGTCAACGGAAGAAAAACAGCAGCAGAAACATGGCTTTAAGAAAGTTGGGAAGCAACATTTTCATTGAGAAAACAGCTTGCAGCGCGTATTCTTCGCCGACATCCATTTTAAATAACAAATCCTGTTTCACATGGTTTGCGTAATCCCGTTCCAATAGCCGGTGTTTTCATGACAAAACGTGTTTGAAAGTGTGGGTGACAGAGTTGTCGTCAGCGTGTGTTCGGTGTAACCCGGTTGCGGTCATTTACTAGAGCAAGATAGTGTGACACCACAACGACTTAAAGGGAAGGACAATCAGTCATGTAGTCGGAACGGCACAGCGATCGTCGACGTTTAAGTCGTGGAGTGTGAACTGGCTTGAGGGTGGTGACGCATGTGCTACAGTTTCTGCCGTAATTAAAGGTTTGGTTAAGACACGGCATTTTTCAGACATTACAGTAGACATATTTTGGTTTTACAAACTGTATTGTTTCATCAGTTAGTCACGTTAGCACTCGGCTAACGTATCCACCATTATCGTTTTACGTGTTCACAGTTTAGCAGCTAAACTTCAGCTGTGGGCACTTTCGCTTGCAGAAGTGTTAAACAAAATGTTTTTGTCATTATTTTAAGAACTGATTGGAGAACTATATTGTTTTATGTAAAGGTGCATGCTGGGGTTGCCAGTTGGTTTCCACAACAAAACCCGCCCAATTGCTACTAAATATGACGTTATTGGGGTCGCTTCAACCTGCAACATAAAAAAACAACCGCGGACTTGGCAACACGGATGGCAGCGCTCGCTAACTTGCTCAAGCGTTCCTCTTTGTGTCAATCACAACAGGCTTGGCCAGCTGATCAATCAGAGCAGAGTAGGCTTATGGATGGGAGGGGTTTACAGACATTTCACTCAGAACTGAATCGAACGAACCGTTTCAAAATCATGGACAAATGACTATGTATAAATGCATATTCTGGGAAAATTACAGTGTTTTCTGACCTTAGATGCATTTAAACCTGTTGTAGGGGACTCCAACACAATATTAGGACACTTTAAAAAAAAAAAACATATGACCTGCTCTTTAAAAAAGTAGATGGTTATTTTAATTTGTAATCACAATATTACTGTTTGTACAGTAATATTGCAGCCTTGGTGAGCGTAAGAGATGTTTTCCCCCCCCCCCCCCCCCCCCCAACAATAAAAAAAAAATTCTTTAATTATTCCCAGACGTTTGACCGGTAGTGCAAGTCTATAAGAAAGTAAAGTCACTAAATTGCTTGGCTATTTTATGATTAATCACATAACTACTTTATGCTTGCAGTCTGATGAGGCTGTAGAAGAGCGTCCAGAATCCCCGCTGACGCTAGCTGTGACGATCAAAAATGAATTTGGAAAAGTTGACTTGAAGTCCATCACTACTGGTATGTGAATGATATGCAAAATTACAAATGAATGAGATGAGTATCTATTTAATGATCTATCTAGTGTATAGAATGCATGCTGAATCCATCAGAATTTAACTGAATTAACACAGTGATTGATCAGATATTTATATGGCAAAGTCCCAAAAGAATTGTGCTATAATAAACAGATATTTATCCAATGACAATGATTTAATTGCTCTCCTGTCAGGTCACTTAAACGCTTCTCCAGAAGACAGAGTAGCATCTGTTTTGCCGGAAGACAGCAGCGAAGATCCTCAAGATTCTGTTACACTCTTTGGAAAGAGATCCTTTATTTGTTCAGAGTGCGGCAAGAGTTTCTCTTCTCAAAGCAACCTCAAATCACATCAGCGTATTCACACTGGAGAAAAGCCTTTCGGCTGTGTTCTTTGCGGCAAGGCTTTCGCCCACAAACAAAGTTTGTCCGACCACCACCGAGTCCACTCAGGAGAAAAGCCATTTGTTTGTAAAGTCTGCGGCAAATGCTTTGGGAAAGCAGCACACCTCAAAACCCACGAAATAATCCACACTGGCGAAAAACCGTTCGGCTGCAACGTTTGCGAAAAAAGATTCAACATCGCTCAAAATCTTGCCAGGCACCAACTCACCCACACGGGCGAAAAGGAGTTCCGATGTTCAATATGTCAGAAAAGTTTCACACGGGCCATAACGCTAAAGACGCATCAACTTATCCACACAGGTCAGAAACCGTACTCCTGCGTGTCTTGCGGGAAGGCGTTTCGGCACGCCGTCAATATTAAAAACCTCTTTAAACCTTTTGTGTTTCAAATAACTTGTGTTGCTATCTGCGCTGCATTCATGCAGAGAGTGAGATGTGCAAGAGATGTGCCGTGGAGTAACATCATTCATTCTTATTTGTCTAAATATTTTTTCTTCATTACAAATCTTGTTTGCTTTTATTTTGTATCACTGCATGTTAAAACTAATTTATTATGTTAATCAGATGCAGAATGTGAAATGAAATCTTATTCGCAGTCTAGCATTTTATAAATTTGTACAATATATATTCAGCATATTTAACTTAACCTGTTTTGTATATATTTATTATTTAATGCATAAGCGATTTATTAAAACAAGTTTATGAGAGTCATTAAAACAAGCTTATGACTGCGACAATTTAATCTTGATCAACATCAACGAATTGGAGCGACATCGGCCTGTTATTAGATCATTTTAAGGTCAAAAGCCTTCCATTTGCAGTTATAACTATCTTTTTATTTATTATTTTATTTATTTTAATGCGGATCCCACAGCGTTAACCTAATATAAATGTGCTCCAGGCTATTATTCATATTCAAATGATTGTGCGGAAAAGAATTAATGCTCAAGCATGACAGGGAGGCGCCCACGCGATCACTTGCATTTTTTCCTGATAATGAAATTGGGGTGCCTTACATGAGAAATATATCTAAAGAAAGCTTATCTACTTTTCAAATAGAAATCAAATAGGCCTACTCCCTTATTATGTAATCTGTGAATGCACTTCTCTCTAAAGGCGCGTCCAGTGGAGATTTCCTGAATTTCATCTTTGCAGCCGACAAGGACTCATAAAACATTCGTTTATTAATAAATAATTAAAATGTCCCTTTTTTCATAATCATTAGGCTACATTTGCCTGTGCTTTGTGGCAACCTTTATGCGTGTACTTGCATGTATTCATATACTTGAATACATGGAATATGCTCATTATGGAGTATTATGTTAATTTAATATAAACATGCGATTAGTAATGGCTTAAATGAACGACTACTAACTGGAAAAATCTTTATTGGGGGGCAGCCCTAATAAAATACCCTCTATCTCTTTTACAGTTTCTTTTAGAAAATTTGCATTTCCTAGTCGTATAAATTCCGCTTTCAGAACGGTCACGTCCCTATGATTTTTCCTCTGAAAAAAAAAAACACAAATTTAAATAAAATTGATATTTTATGCTTTGTCAACCCTTCTCCATTCGGTAGATATTGTTGCTTCTGGTTTGTGCATTGTAAATCTATTGTAGCCTACGGACGCTTCATATTAATGTTTGCCTTGCTAATGACTGATAAAGGTCTACTGTTGTGTCAGGTTTACCATATCATAACATTTTAGAAATGCATTCATTCTAATAACGTTTTAGAAATCGCTCAGCGGGAGCTTAGCCTAAGCCTAAGGAGGTAAAAAGGTGTAAACACGTATATACTCTCATTAGAATATACTAATAGGTCAGGCAACAACAAATCTTGAATTTAAGCATTTAACGCTGAGGTCAATTTTAAACACTTCCTATTACAAACTTAATATGCAGAGCCATTTCTAGGATGAAAAACTGCGGTAGCATCAAAATATTGCTTGATTTGAAAAGTTCTTACCATACAAACACCTAAGTGCCAGGTAGACTGTCTCGATTATAGTTGAACGCAGAACGAGTTACCAATGCAGTGCATTTGTAATAAAATAATTGTTTCAGACAATTATCTAGAAAACTATGGAAAATAACTAAAGAAACAGATGAGGGGAAGATGCCTTTGCTTTCATCAGAGGTGCTCTTCAAGCTTTCAGCTTACTTACAGGAAAGGCCAGCTGTAAATAGCTCTCAGGTTGGAAAGAGACAGATCATGCCGGGCTCTGGTTATCTGCTGATAAGCAGGTAGGCTGCTGGTCCACATTCTTACCTGTTTCCCACTGTCACTGCTCTCCAGAAAGATCCTCATCCTGACTTTGACATAGAACATGACAAGCCCTGTGACCTGCTGTAAACTGTTTGTTTGGTCACTTGAGCTATTACAAAAAGGAAATATACTTTAAACCCAGCATTTGATTTTAAAATGTTAAATATTTCTGAATGTTAAATGTAAAATCATAAACTGTGCAACATATACTCTGAAATCTGTGTTCAAGTTTGCTAATAGGCCACATAAGCTTCAGCAATTTTAGCCACGTTCTCATTCTACAGCCAAATTATTGATTTGTTCCTGGAATGCTGTCAGGAACATATCAAAAAATGAAGGTGCACAACTCCTCCAGTTTGCAAGGCTGGATGTGCCATTCCTTGGCAGAATGCCCAACTAGGCCGATAAGACAAGATAAATCCAGGCTAGAATGCTATACACTCCTCTCCCTTCA
>JADLZN010010697.1:0-177118 GCA_018155175.1 Sinocyclocheilus anophthalmus | reverse complement strand
CAAGGGAAATTTGGTTTCTCACATCATGAACCCTTTAATGACAGCATATTCATTTTTTAAATCAGTGAACATGTTCGTTTTTTAAGAGATCATTACATGGTGAATATGGTTTTCCTTGCTTTTTTAAAATAAATGTCTGGTACTGGCTATGTAGATACAACCTGTGAAAACTCTGAAACAAAAATGGGTAATTCAGAAATTGATATGGTGTCAGAGGCATAGCCTTGTGAGCGGCCTCAACATATGCTGCAATAACGCTTTGGGCAAATAAAATTTGAGTCCTGACTCAAGATCCTTTCCCAGTCCCGCTGCACTCTCTCCTCTCCCATAGTTTCCATGTCTCTCCGTAACTGTGCTTATTTTAAAACAAGGGCCAAAAAGTTTGACATGGTTTTGACTTAACAAAATAGGTCATTTAAAAAGTTTCATAGGCATTACAACCATGAGCTCATTAACATAACCACCAACCCCTGATAACAAGATGTGTGCTGTTAAGATCGGACTGACATGATCAGGGATTGTTAAAAACACACACCATAAAGCTTGACACATTGAGAGTTCAGAGAATTACAGTGTTTAGTACAGTAAACTCTGTAATATCTTTTTCCATAATATGACTTGTTTAATTCTAAGAGTCCGAGAGAGGGTAGAAAATACTAGACATTAAAAACTGTTTTGTGAAACCTTGACAACAGTATAATTGAACTTGTCTGTGAAGGACATTTGGCATAGAATTTCTAAACAAAGGTATATTAGAAAGCAGCCTAATATTGGAAAAGCCTTTCGAATGCACCTGTGATGCCTTAAAATGCTATCTATAATTAGGCAGCTCACTTTTTTTTCACGTCCAAAATGCCTGTAGATGGCAGATTTGTTTTTTGGCTAATTAGACATTTTAAGGTCATCTCCTTTGTGTTCCATTTCTGCAGAAATATGACGTAGTAGATGGGTTTGTCCTGACCACTGTTTGCCAGAGATGTGATCCACAGCCGTTTATGGTCATACACTCTCTCTCCACACAACCCCCACACACACACACACATCCAAAGTACAGTTAACACTGTGGCTTGACTAGAACAACACTGAATGTTCAGATTCAGATGTTTTCCTTTCTTTAAAAGCCCTCTGAACCTATTGCAGAGCCCTAATCTGTGTAAAGCGTAATCAGGTGGTTGGTGAGTCAGTGCAGGACAGGAGGGGCTTCGTTATTTGAAAAACTAAAGTACGAAGTACAACAAGCTTGACGAAATATGTGGACATTTGGACTGAAAGTCCCAGTAATAGCCTAAAAGTAACATTATATTATTACAACAGCAAACCTTCTCCACATTTAATGGTACTGATGGGAGATTCAGAGACAGACTGAAGCTGGACATACAAACTGGATTTCTGACCATCACAAACATCACAACTAAACACGCGGGACTCTATGAACTAGATATTACTGGAGAGAAACTGTCATCAAAAACATTTAGTGTTTCTGTCTATGGTGAGTAGAGATCATTTGTGACCTTCAATGCTACAAATTCTGTCAATTGAGTTTAACTGGTAGCTTCTGGTTTACTGAAACTGGTTTAACTGTTGAAGTGTTTCATCATTTTATAGTTTGAAATGACACAAACACTCACTGATTGTGAACACACTACACCAAAAATAAGATTGTTGACTAGATTTGCCCAAGTTGTTGGTTATTCTCTCATGTTTTCCAGCTCGTCTGCCTGTTTCTGTCATCAGCAGTAACTCTTCACAATGCTCTTCGTCATCATCTTCATCATCATCACAGCAGAATTGTTCATTGGTGTGTTCAGTGGTGAATGTGGGTCATGTGACTCTCTCCTGGTACAAAGGAAACAGTTTATTGTCCAGCATCAGTGTGTCTGATCTCAGCATCAGTCTCTCTCTACCTCTGGAGGTGGAATATCAGGATAAAAACACCTACAGCTGTGTGCTCAACAATCCCATCAGCAACCAGACCACACATCTGGACATCACTCAACTCTGTCACACATGTGCAGGTATGGCAGCGCTGACATTAATGTTGATTTACTCTCAGTTATACAGTGCTGTTGTTTGATGGTGTTTGTTGTAGATCAGATGGACAGATTCATTCGCACTAATGGCTCATTTTGTCCATTACAGATCAGCCCAACCTTTATTGTACATAGTGCTGATTTCTGCTGCTGCTGGAGCCCTGTTGATCGTAGCTGCAGTCATGTGGTACTGCTTCTGCTGGGAACGTAGAAAAAGAGGTCAGAAAAACAAGCAATTAACGCCTATGTTGAAAGAGTTATCTCTTTGAAGGCATACATTTCCATATAAGATTGAAATTTCTCAACATGACTGTGATTACTGTTAATGCAGTCATAATCAACGAGATATACGGAAATGAATCAACACTGCCTACACCAAAACCTCGAAAAACGGTAAGATCATTAATGACTTTATTGCAAGATGATGTTGCAGTCTGATTAAAGCTTGATGACTGAAGTTTTGTGTGTAATATGACAGACAGTGAACAGATGTGGGGTCAGGCTTGATCATATTACCTTCAGTAAGGACCGGTTCGGGAACAAAAACAAGATTTTTTGCTATTTACACGGTTTGCACCTGTAAATAATAAACATATTGTAAATATTAAACAATTAAGCATAAAGTACTTATTTCCTCAAACTAATGTGCATAAAGCTAGATTTATTATCACGCAGTAAAGTGATTTGTTGTCTTTTGCTCAAAGTACTCACAGTACGTCAGCCTCACTCACCTTTAACATTCATTGCATCTTCTTCCCCATTACTTTCTGTTTTCCACAACCCTTCGTGTTTCCCGGAAGAAAGTCGCGGGTTAAAACAGTAACGTTACACTTCTGTGTGTGCCGTGGTCGGGGAGACTAACGTTAGATGAGAATTGTGCGCTCGTCCGCTTTTTATTTACCAAGGAGTTGTTTTAAGCGATGTTCAGGTGTGAATGATCGGCCGTACCCACGTACACACTCCAGTTTAGTATTGGAAGAAAACAAGACTCCCAAAGATGCTTATAATAAGTGGACATGGCAACACCACATGCGCGCTTGGTGGAGCATAAACTAAACCAAAACAATGGAAAAGTAACGCAGTGGAATGGGAAACCGATATATCGATACACGCTCGTTTACAATATCGTTCACATTTGCAGTTGTAGGCTACTCTGCAACTAAAATAGAACACGGTGTTACATTTTTAATAACTTTTAGGACTTAATTTGCAAGTGATGCTCACTGCAGAGCTAAATGACGTCCAGCACCCCTTCTCTGGATGTAACGGTGGAGCTTAATCATAGCTTAACCTAGTTCAGCTACAGCCATTGGCTCTGCAGTCTTATTTTTGTGGTGTTATATAGGAAAATATAGGCTGTCCTACAGATAAAAATATTCACATCAAGTAAACATCAGCCATCATTAAACAATAGATAGGCTCAGTCATTCTTGAGAAGTGGAACAAAACAGGGTGCAAAAGTGAAAAAATAAAACCTTGTACTCAGACAAATTAAACTACATTTATGTATCTTATATGTACCTTAAACAAAGGGGTTTTACTGAGCCAATGTGTGATACACACCTCCTCCATTTCTGCCTTTTTACCCACCAAAATGTGCGTTTTTTTTACCTTGGACTGTGTTAAATATAATTTCAGCTTACCCACTCTAAGAAATGCTGGGTTAAATACAACCCAGTGCTGGGTAAAATAGGGACAAACCTAGCAATTGGGCTGTTTTGACCCAGCGGTTGGGTTAAATGTTTAACCCAACCTTCGGGTAGTAACCCAACCACTGGGTCAAAACAACACAATTGCTGGTTTTGTCCCTATTTTACCCAGCACTGGGTGGTATTTAACCCAGCATTTTTCAGAGTGTACTTACAGCATTCAAGATGTTTTTGAACATCCAAACAAGCCTGGTTAGCAGACAGATTAGACTTTCACATGTGACCAACAATTCCACAACAAATATAAAATACCATAATGAAATATCAAAATATTCAACTGACAGAGGTGACACATCTGACGGAGGTGACACATCTGACGGTGGTGACGAAAACCTGAATTTGTAGTCATTTTAACTATCAAATACATTGAATCAATCAATTACTGTATTAAACAAACACAACAAACAGTGAGTATGCTATTGTTTATAAAGCTTTTATTCAAGAGTCACATTGAAGTATTTTGATATATCATTGGAACACAAAATCTTATGGTGGTGACATCTGACGGTGTTGACAAGTTTGCCATTTCTTTCACAAAACCAAGTTCATGTAGTAGCCATTTTATTTTATTTTTTTCTGTTGATGCTAGAAGCTAATGGAACCTGCTTCAGGAGAATAAAAATATCTAAATATTTCAAATAATTTCCTCAGAAATTGGAAGATGGTGTTGACATATCATGGCTGTGACACAGGAAATATTAACATTAGGATTTAAAATATTCTAAAACTAAAACTTAGCAGAGCCTGTCTGACACTGATGTACTCTGCAGAGGTGAACTGTGGCGAGGGGGTCCTTTAGAGTGACAGCTGCCCCTGATAGTCCCTGATTTTATTACATTTTATTGAATTTCTGACGGTGTTGACAAAAAGTGGGGACGCAACTTTAAAATCTTATGAAACATACATGTGTCATTAAAAAACAACCTTGATTTGATAGGAGATATTATTAAGTGTGTGACTAAACAATACGGGATCGCTTTTGATAAAACAAGCTTCATCATTAAACATTTTTTTATCCATTTTATTGCATAGGAATGATTGAACCCTTCTCTGTGGACACACTGTTTTAGATGTAGTGAGAGGACATTAAGAAACATAGATTTGGTATAATAATGAGAAAATTAAATTGAAGGTGATAATTGTGTTAAATACAATTCTATTATTAATCCCTCATGACATATAAAATTAAAAATATTTTACATTTTTAAAGATAATAGCAGTTACCCTTGCTGGACCTTGTTTTCCACGTTTCAAGAATGACAATCAATTAAAGTGTTCAAATCTTAAAACCATGATCAGGCAAAGAAATTGTTTTGCAGAAACTTTAATAAGGACTTGTAAAGGTTGGACTCAAGTTAATATTCATTCTGAGTGAATTTGAAGCAAAATTCTATTATATTATAATTTTTTTATTCATTAGCAGGTTCCTGATTGAGTTTGTGTTTCCTTACAGAAATCAAAGGAGCCTGTTTATGGAAATACCGGCAGAAATAATCAGCAATGATCAAATATATTTTAGAGCATATGGACCCACGACTCATACGTTATAGTTCACATCTAATCTCTGCCAGGATGTTTTCCGTCTATCTCTGTTTTTTTGTCTCTCTTGTGTCACATTAAGATTTCATAATTTTTTTTGCACATACTCTCTCTTCATGTCTGAAATGTTGTTGCTCTGTTTTAGTTTAATTGTGTGGTTATCATAGCATCAGAAACTCATGTAAATGTTCTATTTTTTAGCTAATCGCATGGAAATGTATAACTTTATTAAAATTGGTCTCACCCTTGACCGTGTTCTGCCTCTATCACTGTCTACTCCTGGTTAAATAAATATATTGAATATTGCATATTCAAACATATAGGCCTAGCAATAATAAAAACAAACTAAATTAAACACGGAATACCTTTTAAAGATTCTTTTAACACACAGTTTTGTCCTGCAGGTGCAGATCAGTAGGACAGTTTTGACTCATATTTACACCTTTCTACTGGCATCATTTTTATTTATTGTACTGAGTGACGCTATCTGGTGGGTTTTGAATAACACCAGCTAAAAAACATCAACACGTTGTGTAGGTGTGTGTGATTACTTGCTGCAGCAAATACAAAAATGAAGTGAAAACAACTGAGATTTCTCCAAGGGCGTAGAATTTAGTAAAGACGCTAGCTACCAATATTCAGCGACTACTAAATTGTCCCTAGCAATAATTTGAAACATGAGTATGTAGGCTAACGTTGTAATTCACAGAGGATGAGTTGAGCTGACAGAAATGGGGAAATTGAGTAAGTTGACTAAGGGTATGAATTCAGGCTGCGACATAAGATTCATTTGGTAAATGTAAACCAGGGGTGCCCAAACTCGGTCCTGGAGGGCCGCTGTCCTGCAGAGTTTAGCACCAACCCTAATTAAACACACCTGAATTCAACTAGGTTGAATTTAATATTCAATATTGTGAGTGAAAGTTATTTAATTTGTGGAGTCACTGGAATTGAATAATGATTTTTCATTTGAGTTGTATTCAAACACTTGAATCAGACAAGAGGTAACATTGTCATTCTTTTATTTTTTTCTTTCTTTTAAAAAAACAGGGAGTAATTGATGTTGACCTTGGAGCAGTTGATTTGTCCACTTGACATATCTGGAAAAAAGGGGGAAATAAAGAAATGGTGCAAATCACAAGAAGATTTAAACTTCATTGTATATTGTACGCAAAACAGGTATTTCTCCTCAGCAAGTGGAGAGACATTTCATTTTCTTTGGAAACCTTTCATTGGTAGGACTGAACTGACTTATTTTAAACTCACACACTCTTAACTTTTAAGTAGCAATACTGACAGTATTCCCTGAGGCATGCTTCATGCTGTTTATTGACCATTGGATGTACATCTCAGTTGTTTTACCAATTACTATGGTTGTAATCAGAGATGTTGTGATGTATGTGATATTTTACACTAGAGGGATTTTTCAAAGAAAGGTGTACAAACCCAAAACAATGATCAACACTGGCGACTGTACTAACTCTTACCAAGAAGTAGTATACTTCAAGTTTATTTTATCAAGTATACTTAAGTAAAGTTCAAATATACTTTATGTAGTAAGTATACAAAAATCAGTGTACCAGTAGTATACTTGTAAGTGTACTATTACAATACTCCTTGGGACTAAATTGGCCAACTTTCTAGTATATAAAAGTATAATTTAAGTATAACAGTAGTAAACTTTGAGTACACAACTAGTTTACATATTTTTAGTTTGTACTGCAACTATACTAAAAATGAACATAGGTATACTGATAGTTTACTAATTAAACACAGTATTGAGTAGCTTTTTTAGTACACTTTGAAGTATAGTCTTAGTAAACTACTAGTTTAGTAGTTTTATACTGCAAGTATACTCGTAAGTTTTCTTTAAGTGAACTTTACATCATACTTTAAGTATACTACTATGTCCCTATTTAGGTATTAATTTGAATATATTTGTTACATGAATATCTGAACATACAAACATCAAAAGAACAGGGTATCTGCTTGTAAACAAAAAATTGTATTCTAGCTTCATGCATTCTTTTTTTTTTCGTGCAAGTTTCATAAATAAAAACAAAAATAAAAAATAAATTAATAAATAACATTTTGAACAAAAGCTGAAAAAAAGACTATGAATTGAATTCAGAACGATAATCAAAACGTAGAAAGAGTCGATCAACACCCCAAAGCTTGAAAATCATTATTACCTCTTCATTGGTCGACATTTTATTCCATAACGTTACACAGTTTTGATGCTGTTTTATGTCTGATGATCGTGTTAGAATACATGTGGAAGCATCTGTTGTTTCGGTTTCTTCTTCACTTGTGTTTTTTGGAAATTCTGTACAGAAGATGTGTACTAGCACATCTACAGTATAACCATGAAAACACGAATTCTAGGAGCACAATTATAGCTCAAATATATTTAGACTTTTTTTAAGTCAAGTATACTTAAATTTAATTTTAAGTATATTTCTGAGAAGTATATAAAGCCCATTTCTGAGAAGTACATAAAAAGTAGACTAAAAGTATACTTTCCTATTTTTTAGTTTAAAAGAAGTATACTAATAGCTCACTTGAATAAACTTCTTTTTCGTAAGGGTAACCTATAGAATCTGGTCCGTCGCTCCAATATATTGAGGGCAATTGCTGCACTATACTTTCTAGACATGCTAACACAAAATATCTTAGAACTATTAACATGATTGTTCAATGAATTGGCAACATACAGTGTGATGGTAATGTTGTTCACCATGAAATCAAAATCGACAATTCCTTTTCAATTCCTTTTTTTTAAGTCCCATAAAAATCAAGTTTTGTCCTTTTCCTTGTTCAAGAAGCCATTTTACTCTGATATATGCCACAATAGAGAAGATACGATCACAAATTCCATTCAGGCTTTAATAGTATAAAAGTTGTAGTATAGACTCTTAGGATACTCTTAGGGTAATTCGCAAGGGAGGTATGGAGTGTCAGTTAAAATACCTCGAGACAACATCCATTTTCAAGTTATATTTTCACTAATGCCAGTACATAAGTCATTCCATAGGTGTATCATACTGGTTTATCTGTACACAGGCCGCAACACCATATGAAAAGTCCAGAGCAGTAAACAAACAAGTAGCAAGCTGCTGCTCTGAAGCAACCCTAAAAAGGCCATTAAAGGCCACAAATTGAAGTCACAACAGGGTGCAGCTGTCAACAGTGGGCAGAGCTACTGTATATAAACAAGTCCACATACTTGAATGCTGTCAACCATTAGTCTTTCCAACCCTCAGGCACTGATCACATTCACCCAACAACATAAAGGAGTAACCGAAGAAAGCGCCTAACAGGTGTATTTCGGTTCTATCTGTAATCTCTTTTTGGAATAAAAAATCTCTACAGCAAAAATTCTTTCCCACAAACAAAGTGAAAGAAGCATCCTTTAAGCTGATCCATAGGTTTTGCCCTGCGAAGTGGTGCCTTACACTAATTTTGGTCATGCTTCTACTCTCATTAGTTTTGTAACGATATTTTTTATTTTTTTTTGTTGGCAGTTTTGTCAAAGTGTTTGGCCGGCTTTGTTCCGGATCGGTTTCAACTCCGATCCACAAAAGAAAACGTTTGTTTCTTTAACAGGGGAAAGTCACCAAAAAGGAAAATTCTTTCATTAATTACTCACCCTCATAACATTCCAAACCCGTAAGACCTTTGTTCATCTTAGGAACACAAATTAAGATATTTTAGATGAAATCCGAGAGCTCTCTGACTCTCCCTTAGACAGCAAGGGTACTACCACGATCGAGGTCCAGAAACGTAGCAAGGAGATCTTTAAAATAATCCATGTGACATCAGTGGGTCAACCGTAATTTTACAAAGCTACGAAAATAATTTTTGTGCGCAAAAGAAAAAAAAAACACGACTTTATTCAACAATTTCTTATCTCTATCCTGTCTGCCGTGGGTGCTTGCCATTGTGGAGAGGGAGGCCATGTCCACACGTACACAGGTATTTTTATAAACACAGTTTTTCCTTCTTACATTTAAAAAAAAATATCCATCCACATGAAAACGCTAAAGCATGCTATGAAGCACTGTCAAGCGCATGCCAAACCAACAGGTGGCGATATATCCTTAACCGTAAAACCACGTTAGCCAATCAGAAGCCTGAAAAAGTCTCAAGTAGGCGGAGATAACAGCACAGGCTCCAACATCACAAGCCAAAAACTCCGGTTAAGCTGTCTGCACGATAACACTGCAACCAGAGTTTTCGAAAATCTTCACCCTGGCAGTGTTTTTTCCAGAAAATGTGCGCTGTTGGTCAGCGAACGGTAAAAGCTGGTGCCTGCGTGTGGTGTGGACAAATGGCCCAAAACCACGTAGAAAAAAGCTTTGGTGTTAAAACTAACCGCGTTCGTGGCGACAGGGCATAGAAGACACACGTGAGGCCTGCTGCTATGTTGAACATGCACGCGCTGTGCTGTTAACGAGCAGAGGATAGAGCATGCGCATGATACGCTCTCCAATGGCGCCGTTAAAACTCTGGAACCGATGTGCATTTGATTTGCTGGCCTTACGTGGATCTTACGATCACACATTCGTCAGTCTGATTTTAGTCAGAGGGTGTAGTTTGACTAACACCTTTAAGTTGGCCTCCTACTGCTTGCTCTTGACAAAAAGTGTAGTTGACTTAATCTTTTCCCATACAACTTGCTAAATCAGCAGTAGACAGAAATCAAAAGATCACAGATGATTTGCCTACTGCTCCATTCATCCAGGCGCCTTCAGTTTATGCTATCCTGGCCGTAGATTTGAGGTAACATTAGCCTCCACATGATGGAAACGGAGAAAAAGAGTGAAATTTGTCGATCTGGTAGGACCAAACTATATTTGTTTAGAGTTTTTCCAAGTTTTGCTGCCTGGATTTTCCCTGGATCAAACAATCTTTTTCCTTTCTTCGTGGACTGAAATTTTCCACTTTTGATGAACATTGCTATATTTTTTATTTTTTTATTTTTTTAAATGAACTGGACATTGAGACTTTTGACTTTGCATCTGAAACTTAACTGGACATTGAGACTTTGAATTCAAAACTGAAATTTGCAATTGAGAATTTGATCTTTCGTTGGGTGTGGGGGGGGGGTTGGTTGGGGGGAATCTAAAAATCTCATTTTGAAACTGAGACACTGATTTTGAGTATTTGAATTCCAGAAACTTGTTTGGAATTTGGAAACTGAATCTGAACTTTGTTTTTTTTTCTCTTTTCTTTAAATTTTGATATCCTTTTGTTACTTTGGGGGTTTACTATTCAATTGATTTGTTGTTGTGATTGTGCTTTGGTTATTTTTGATCTAATTGCAATTTAAAAAGGGCAGTAATCCAAGTGAAAGGATAATCAATCAAAACAATATACTATTTTTCTAGTAACTGACTATTCTTTTGAACTGTGTTATTAATTGACTGACCCTTGAAATAGGTAATACTCTTACACTTTTTGCTTACCTTTTGCTCTAGTGAGTCGACACTTGTCAATTTGTCTTCTGATTTCTGGTCCAAGCAATCCCACGTAGTTACCGCTGTACCAAAGTTGTGGTCACATAGTAACATAGTAATTGTGAATTAAGCGCTACTCAGTGCGTGTTACCGAAGCCTGCCGGGGGAGAGGGGAGAGGTTTGGGCATAATGTCATTTGCTCTCTTGGAGATCCAGATTTATTAGGAGGATCCAGTTTCCTCCAGATTAGTTTTATCTCCAGAGTCACCCCCCCCCCCCCCGTGCCGCTGCTGACCGTTCATGTGGTCACGCACATCCAGTCTGATGAGCCAGATTCAGTTGTCTCTGATACCTCTCACCACACATCTTACAATAGACATCTGTACAGATCTTACTGGGATGTGCAGTAGCAATGTGAATGGCATTAAAATACCACATGATCACATTATTTGTTTGTTTGTTTTTTTATTACATAAAGTAACAGATTCTCCTTCAGTCACAGATTCCATAATCATTTGATTTACTTCGTCGCCAGGAACACCTGAAACACAAATCAACAGCTGCTGGGGGATCTTTCAGTTGAAAACAACGAGACTTTACAACATCAAAGAAGTACATTTGTTGGCTGTGGACTGTCATAAACATACCCCTCTCTAACAGCTTTGGACCCCTCTGTCACAACTTTCATTCCAGTGTTCTTTGTTTGGAGTGTTGTTGTTAAATGATCAGATTACAAAAAGATTCAATGATTGGAGTTCCTAGCATTCCATAGATGAATATCAAAATTCTTACAGTTTGAATCTAACATGTAAATAACATGTTTCCATTTACTTATTATTCATTTAACAGATGATTTTATGTGACTCACGTTGTATTAAAGGTATTTCAATCACCAGTTTTTTTAGCTATCGGTTCCTTCACGCTCATTTCATGTTTTTGCGAAACGATCCTAGATTGTGTTGTGTTTAAAACCCTCAGTGTTTAACCTCTTAAGACCCGGCAAAACATTTTAGGAATTTTTTTTTGATGTCAATACATTGTTTAGAGCATTAAAATAAAAAATAAAAATATATATATTTCATTCATAAGTTAGTTTTCAGTTTTTTTTTTACCAAACTTTGTATAAAGATAATTCTCAACTATGTTATAACAGAATGATTTGATATACAATTTTTCTTCATGCAAAATGTGTGTAAAATGGCCACAAACGGGTTTTCTCATTATATACAATGTATCTATAAACTAAATCTAATTTGCATATTAATGTGTTTTTGGGGCAACATGTAATGAAAAAAGAAGTGTAATAATGAGAGTAATAATTGACAAGATTTTCATAATAATATATAATATTTCATAGGAATATTGAAATATATTTTCTTTCCCTATTCATTTGTTGTGTCTCCCAAAATGCGTAATAAACATGCTTTTAGTCCCGGTGTCCTCATATGAGGACATATATGAAATCAACCTCCTGTTTCGTAACAGAAAGTCATATTTTGATTTGAAACCCCATAACATTTTCCTGAGATGTTGATTTATGACAAACAGTTAAAAAATGTGTCCGATTTAAATGACAATTACAAAATATTATCATATTTCCATAAGAGTGTCACTAAATTAATATCAGACATTTTTGAAGACCAAGGAGAGGGAGTGGTCATGGTGAAACATCCAAACATTTAGTATCTCTGAAAAGCCCTGAATGTGCTCTGTACAGGACTTCCAGACTTAAAACTGTGGCATGTATAGTCTCAGAGAAATTCACTAAAATATAATGTCCTCATATGAGGATGCAGGGTCTCAGGAGGTTAAAACCATAACAAACATCATGAACGCATTCATTTCCATTTATTAACAAATTAAAACCGCATTAATAAAGAAACATAAATGCATTTCTGTCGAATGCAAAGCGATTAGAGAAAAATGGGAATTTTTGTCGTGCATTTTTATCGTTTATCAGAAGAGAGATTTAACAAATAGGCTAAAATGTCTTACCATTGACCAGTAAAAACAAGATCACTGAGAGCAGATTATTAAGAAGCTTCATTTTCACACGTTTGGACGTAGTTTATAATAGAAAGTGTTTAAAAACTGTACTGATTTAGGATTAGGCTATACAGGCCTACACATGAAATTGTCACAAAAAAGGATCTTCTGTATTTAATAACAAACAAAACACCACACACACCACAACACAGACATATAGACTGTATATATACATATTATCCTAATATATACCTAATACTATATATATAAATATGCGTATATATAAACTATCTTGTTTTAATTTTCTTTCTAACAAATAGCTAAATTTTTGTGGACCTTATTAATCTTAAAAAACCCGTTTTAACCAGTTCTCTCTGGCCAATTTTAATCAGCTGGCAAAACCGTCACTCCAGAAACACTAGCAAAGTCAGTCTGCCCACACCAAACACAGTTTGCATTCTTCAACTTCATTTTGGAATGAAGGTTTTTTTCGTTTATTAATCTTGTTGTATGGCTATGAACTGAATTGCAATCTGAGAGCTATTAAGAGCTTAGAGTAAGCTGAACTGAGTAAAGAAAGGATTTTGCACTTGACCAGTAGCTTACTTCATCAATATAAAGTGTCTATACAGTACTGCAGTCAGTGTGCATACTATAATACAGCGCCATCTAGTGTACTAACAATTTATCGTTCCAAGATTAGCCCCACCATCTGGCATAAAACGTAAATCTGTATGATTCAAACAGCTCAGGAATCATTTAAATATTTTTTTTCTTCTTGTGCTTACATAATACACTTGATTAAGGAACTCTATTAGCAAAGAGGGATTGTTTGGTGTCATGGCTGAAGGGATGTCAAATTAAAAGGGACTGCTGGAAAGCTGTAATATTCACAATTAAAAGTGGAAATTGCTTTCTCAGAAAGAGAGGAAGGTTTTTTTGTTGTTTTTTTAAACTTGTTTTTTTTAAACACTAAAGAACTTTTGGTCCATTAGAAGACCAAAAGGAAGAGCACTGAATATGGACATCCATAATAAGATCCATAGGATCTGAACATGTTGAACTGTGAAAAAAACATGGTTACTATAGTTAATCCATGGTAACCACAAATTAACTATGGTTTTGCTACACTAACCATGGTATTTGCAACACTTTAACCATGGTATTTGTAGTAAAACTGTAGTCATACAAATCAACAACAACACCATATATTTTACTATAAACCATGGTTAATTTTCGTAAGGGATTTGTATTTGTATAAACTATTTTCTTTGTTTTGTTTTTATAACTGTACTGACTTAATGGTTTGATGTTTTGCGCTGTTTAATAAAAAAAAGAAAGAAAAAGAGAATGCGCCCACAATCCCGACTGAATCAAATGTTTGTGCTCCGAAGGTCCTGGACTAATCAAATGATTCACGATACACACTCCGAAGTTTCGATCTGAATCAAATGATTCTCGAACCAGCACCGTCCCAGTCTAATCAAATGATTCGCACCCTATCACGCGTCTGATCTGAATCAAATGATTCCCGAACCCGCACCGAAGTCCCGATCTGAATCAAATGATTTGTGAACACGCTCAGAAGTTCCAATCTAAATCAAATGATTTTCGATATGCGCTCTGAAGTCCCTATCTGAATCAAATGATTCGTGATACGCGCTCCGGAGTTCTGATCTGAATCAAATGATTCGTGATCCGTGCTCCAAAGTTATGATCTGAATCAAATGATTTGCGATCCTCGCTCCGAAGTTCCGATCTAAATGAAATTATTCGCAATACGCATTCCGAATTCATGAACTGAATAATGATTCTCGATGTATGCTCTGAAGTCCCCTAAATCAAATGATTCACGATACACGCTTAATACCGAGTTCACACTGCACGATTTTAGCCCGATTTTTTCAAGTCGCCAACAGTTTTGCGAAATTGCAGCCGACAAATGCCATGAAATTGAGCAATCGTGCTCGGTTCACACCGCAAAAGCGAGTGACAAACAACGCAGTTTGAATGATCGAAACGCATCTGAGGGAATCACGTACTCGTCTCCGACTAACGCGTAAATATTTGACAGCTAAACTCTGAGCTGTCGGCGATTCAACACAATCACGCTGTGTGAATGAGTTCTGACTGAAAAACACATCGGCGATGAACTACAGCCAATGAGAGAACACGATACAGGGTAGCGGGAAGTTCGGGGAGGATTTATATGAAATGTAATTTGCAGACCAGTGTTGCAAAATCCGCGATTGCCCTGCCGTTGTTTATATGTCAGCGTTTGACCTACCCAATAACGTGATATTTAGGCCCTGGAATGTGAATTGTGCCAGGAGAACCTCGCCAAAAAAAAAATTATTTTACCCCTCGCCGAATGCGATTTTTACTGGGGGACCACAACAATTGGGCTATTTTCAGGCTAGTTTTGAGTAGTAATTGGGCGGGGTTTTTTTTAGCAAAAACCTGGCAACCCTGCACCAGACAGAGCTGTCGGCGATTCTTCCTATTGTAAAGTCATGCAGTGTGTAACCTCCTGTCGTCGTTCCATCGTGCAGTGTGAACACAGCAACAACTGAATGCTACTCCAGATAGTCATTCAGTGTGAAACCAACAGTGATGCGACGTCTTTGCAAATCGTGCAGTGTGAACTCGGGGAACATAAGGCCTCTGTTCCCAATGCCACATTTCATTTTCACAAGAGAGCGGTGCTCTTGCGGACTTACAATGGCCGTCGCGTGCGTGTGCCCTATGGGACCATAGGGTGTCATCAGTCATGTTTACACAACACTGTCAGTACTACTACTGGCAACTACTATTTATACTTATTGCAAAAAATAAATGCTGCTACTTTTACATAGTGTAATTAGAATCCACCGCTAATTGCACTTAGTGTAAAGAGCATCTAACGCTAAAGAATATGCTATTCCATGTAGTCTAAATAGCCACTGCGAATGTTTATATATTATATATATATATATATATATATATATATATATATAATCTATATATAATCTATTTATATTAAAACTTGCCAGATCTTGCTTTAAACACTAAAAAACCCTTCATATGATTACACATGTCCCTCTTTAGAAAAACGTTCTGTGTAATTCTCACATTTGTTACAAAGCATGTAACCAATCCATTCAAGATTTAATAAATTAATCTACATGAAAAAATAATAAATCATTAAGGATACAGTGAGACAGAAGCACTTTCTTATTTTGACCGTTTTTAGGATTAATTGTATTTGAATGTACTCTGTTCTGTGTAGGAGGAAAGCCAGACGTAGGTTCCATAACACGGACAGAAGAAACTCTAACCTACAAACTTGACACAACATAAAACAAAGGTCGTCTCTTGCATGAGCGATGTGTCTACCCAACAGATCAATCCTGATTTTGAAGAAAATGACCAGGCCAGGTTTCAATTTGACTCAGATTGTTGAGATGCTTGTGTCTACCCTTTAAGACCCATCCACTGAGAATGGCAGATATTCTTACTATTTACCAAAATTTAATGATTATGAAATCTTTTAAAATCTGTACGATTTATCATTACATTTAGGATGCGACGCCAATTTGTCCACTCTGTTTTTCATAACGACAGCAGTCCCAAAATCTACTTTGTCAGAAACCATCAAAGTAAAAAATCAACTTAAAATTCCAATTAAATAATAACTAAAATAAATAATACAACTTTAAATGGTTGTCTTTTAATAAACATTTTTTGGTTTTTGATACACCCACACACACAACCAACACACCACACCCATATATGATATAATATATATCTATATATATATATATAATATATATTATATATAACTGTATATATACAACACACACTACATAACGTGCGCAGGTGTGTGTGAACTAGTAGGATTCTGTTGAGGGAGGATTCAGCATGTAGTCTTATTAGATCAGAGTCACCAAACAACTGAAGAAGTTTCTTTTTTTCGCTGCACAACTGACGAAAATGTTTCACACGCTTGTTTTGTTCTGTTTGTATTGTCTAATTGGTAAGATACAAATGCATTTTTACATCTTTGTTTATTTTCATTTTGGAAAAATAATGAGCCTGTTATAATGAGTCAAATATAAAAATACGAAGATACTGAAGGTGTTAAATTTTACCCAATGAACTTATCATGTAAAGTCACATTTATTTTAAAACATCTGTCTGTCAATATGTTGACTTTCATTTTGTTTGATGCCTTTGCTGCCGTTAAAGGTTACAAACTGATTCCAGGCTTTCTAAACCAAAAAGAGTATTAATCAGTGTAAAATATATTTGTTCATCAGGTGTTTTTAGTGAGTCGGTGTCAGTGATGGAGGGAGATTATGTCACGCTGAACACTGAACTTACTGAAATACATGGTGAAGATGAAATAATGTGGCATTTTGGAGCTGAAAAAAACATGATAGCTGAATACAACATAGTTTTTGGAATCTGCTTCACATTTGATGTTCCTGATGGGAGATTCAGAGACAGACTGAAGCTGGACAATCAAACTGGATCTCTGACCATCACAAACATCACAACTCAACATACTGGAGACTATGAAGTAAAGATAATTGGAGTGAAACTGTCAACAAAAGAATTTAGTTTCAAAAAAATCAATCATTCAGTTTCTGTCTATGGTGGGTTAAGACATAATTTGTTGAGCATATTCTTTTTTTATTAAAGGAATATTTTGGGTTCAAATATTGTGAACATTTGTGGCCTAAGGTTGCTTACCACAAACATAAGTTTGATTCATTAAGAAAATAATCAAGGTTACATTGAGGTGCTTACAATGTAAGTCAATTCGTTTTTTTATGTTTACAGATTGACTCCATTGACTTCTATGTAGGCACCTTACTGTAACCTCCATTTCTTCACTTCAGTTTTAAAAGAAAACAAGGGATGTCACATTTTATTTGTTTGTGGTAATTCACCATTATGCCACCAATGCTGATGATTGAGATTAACAACTTCTTATATTTCTGCTCATTCATGTTTTTAGCTCGTCTGCCCATGCCTAAGCTTACCAGAGATTCTTCACAAAATCTTTCTTCATCATCATCATCATCATCACAGCAGAATTGTTCATTGCTGGTTCGTGGTGATGTGGGTCATGTGGCCTCATCCTGGTACAAGGAACAGTTTATTGTCCAGCATCAAGTGTGTCTGATCTGAGCTCAGTCTCTCTCTCTACCTCTGGAGGTGGAATATCAGGATAAAAACACCTACAGCTGTGTGCTCAACAATCCCATCAGCAACCAGACTCAACACCTGGACATCAGCAAACTCTGTCAGCCATGTGCAGGTATGTTGGTGTTGATATTAACGATGATTAACTGAGCTGATCTATCAAGTTTGATAGTGTTTGTTGTAGATCAGGCTGACAGATTCACTCACACTAATGGCTCTTTTTGTTCATTACAGATCAGGGGCTACCTTCATATAACATAGGGTTGATAACTCCGTCTACTGGATCTCTGTTGATTGTAGCTGCAGTCATGATGTGCTGCATCTCCAAGAAATGTAGAAAAATTGACAGAAAAGGCAAGTGTTTTCTACTGCTTTTAAGCAAGTAATTTGAAAAATATACTCTAAATATTTTAATCAATTAATAGACAAACTTACAATAAAAACATTTTAAAAATTGCAGTTATATTTTTTAATGAATTGTGTTAATTCAAAAAATGTAAATCTTGTTAATAACACATGTGTTGTAAAGAAACAGATACACTGTAGTTAGGATTGAGTCTAGTTGCTTAATGCAACTATTATTGTTTGAACAGTTCAGACTCGTGAAGAAATGATCACTTATGCCGAGCCATTGTTCAACAAAAGAAAAGCACAATCGGTAAGAACATTTAATCTGTATTTCGTCTCTGCATTAATTCATATGTGTAAAAGCCATAAGATTGACATTCAATGTGAATAACTCTCATATATGTACAGTATATACAGTATGTAGGTAGAGGCACTTTTTCCTTAAGTAAATTAAGTGAACATTTTTACTATTTGACAGCAAAGTAAAGCCTCACAGTTTATGTCAAAAGTATGTCAAGAACTGATGTCAGATGTCAAGGATACTTTGCAGCAAGATGCCACATAACAGACCACATAACTTGCAGGCTAGTAATTCTCGTGTGGAACTCTTCATGTGAACCATTGAAGTCAGAATGTCACATGCTACTTTGCAACCAAAGAAATGGTTCAAAGGTCTGTTCAAAGAGGGTCACACTTCTGCTGTTAATTATACATTTAAAAAATGGCCAATTCTCCTATCGAGCTTGCATCATGTTTATATTTTTGCATACCATTAGAGCTGTCCAGTTCATTGTACACTCACAATTGTACCACAAGAGTACTTATTACTACATTAAAGTCACCAAGAAATCAAAGTGAATGCCACATTTCTAATTTTGCTATTATTATTATATCCTGTGTGATGTGTTTTTACAGAATGTTAAAGAGGAGGACCACATAGAGTATGCACCTGTCACCATGAGAAGATGATCAAACTTTTTCTAAGCACCAGATCCTGCTGTGTGATCACTTAAACTTCTGTATTAAGTCTATTGTTGAGTTTTGGGGAGAATCACCACATGCAACCACAATACTTAATTTGTAATGTTCTGTTACCTTTGTTGTCCATCCATTAAAAGTCTATTTTGTAGCTTCAAAAAGTAAATAAAGACTTACTTGATGTGCAGAAATGATCATCAATACCTGCACGTCAACATTCTAATTCTAATCATAATTCTCCAAGTGCAAAACATAGATGCAAAATACTCATCAAAAATGCTAATTTCCTTCTGTAAAGACATTTTAGTATCTGTTTGTGCATGAGAATGTGTGAATAGCGTGTGGTTGTAGGTGTTTTTTTTCCATTCCTGCCCAGGATACTCACAGTTTGACTTCTTTACAAAAACAACTTAAAACACCAGTTTGTATTTATTTTATACAACAGTTCAATAAACAGTTAATAGTTAACAAAGTTAATATTTACAGTAAAATAAGTTAATATTTAATGACAGTAAACCTACTGGCAATGTTTTTTTTTTCTTTCATAATTTGTATTGTTTATGATTTCATTCTTACTGAAGTTTCCGCAAAGTATTTGTGCAAAATCAACACCCAAAACAAAAGTCCCAATTAAAACTTATTTAACCCAATCAACAATATTCTATCTTTAGGTGTAAATGTTCCTTTGGATGTTGGTACTAGGTAAACTATTTGGTGGTTGGTTGTTTACTGTTCAGAAGAGCCCACCTTAAGTCTGCATGTTGCTGAAGGAGCTTCTGATAAAACATTTGCATTCACACTGGCATGTAGCTGTATAAGAGCCCGAACACCTGCTGCAGCAAAACATCCCCCAAACCATGACACTTCCTCCTGCACCTTTCACTGACTTCTTTACACACTCAGGCTTCAGTCTTTTCTCCGTTTGGCACTGAACAAAATGTTTCCCATCTGACCCAAATAAATTAAACTTGCTTTCATCACTGAAGTGAACTTTGGACCAGTTCTCCTCTCTTCATACAACATGCTCCTCAGCAAAGGTGAGCTTAGTCTTTTGATTCTTTCTGCTGATGAGAGGCTTCGTCGCTGCAAAGTGTGCTTTCGGTCCGACTTCTCTTAAACGTGCTGAGACAGATCCTTACCCTGTTCAGCGCTGAACTGGCAAGCAATTCCAGCTGCAGTGCTGAACCAATTCCCCATTGAGACTCTCTGCATTATCCTGTCTTCTCGCACATTTGTCTTATGTGAACAACCAGCCTTTTTGGCGGACTTGAATGAAGTAGTGTCATTGTAAACCTGCAATTTTCTAGAAAATCACAGATTTGGAATGACCTTTCTCATGTCTTCCTTGGCCTTCCTCTGACCCCTCCTGTTCAGGCGATTCATTACCTTAGAGCACCCGCCATATTCAATCTCAGTAAAAATGGAGACTCTGCATTAAATAGGTTTTGTCATATATGAGGAAATTAGCACCAGGTCCTGATTAACCCCAATGACTTGGAGGTATCTGTAATGCTGAGTTCACACTGCACAATTTTAGCCCCGTTTTTCACTCACCGACAGGCTTTGCGAAATTGCAGACAAATACCCGAAATCTGAGGCAAATCGGTGCTCACTCACTCATTGACAATCACACACAGTGTTGAATTTTCAAGACATGATCTGAGAGACTCACCCAGCAGACGTCACCTGTGGAAATATTGAGGATGCTAAAGATCTATATCGTTCAGCGATTGAAAATCCTGCTGTGTGAAGTGAGTTCTGAGTGAAAAATACATTGGCGATGACCTACAGCCAATGAGAGAGCAAGATATAGGGTGGCAGCAGGAAGTTCAGGGAGGAGTTTTATGAAACATAGTTTGCAGACCAGACAGAGTTGTTGGTGATTCTTCCTATTGTGAAGTCATGTGGTCCCCTCCTGTGCCTATGATCCACATGTATACAGCAGGCAACTGAATGCGACCCCACACCTGTAAAACATGGCTGGAATTTTAACGGTAAAAGACTGTAAAAATGCTACAGTAAAATCCTGTTAAATGTTTAACGGTAAATTCCCCTACTATATACGGTGAAAAACTGTATTGGACATTACATGTATTGGACATTAATTTTACGGTAGTATACTGTTTTTGGAAGTGAAAAAGACCGTATAATTTACAGTGAATAACCGTAAATTGACATTCAGAATTCCCTGCGTTACATTTCAAGTTTGATGTTTTTTTGTTTCTTCTTAGTTTTTTTCTTATCGGTTTTGTATATTATGGTTGTGTGTTACACCTAATGTTGTTTAATGAATGTTTATTGCATTATTTTCAGTTTTTAGTTTCATGTGAGTTACCATGATGGTGTTTAGCGTTTGTGTGAATGACACTGTACACCTTCTTTACATGTTATTATTTAAAAGCTGCTTATGATAGGCTTTGTTTCATCATGTGACTTTCTCATCACCAACTGCATTTGGTGGTTATCAGTGTATTACAAAAGTACAAAACAGATTTCAGTACTTCAATAGTTTGGTATATTAACATTACATCAGTTAATGGAATACGGTATTTTATTGTGAATTTAAGTTTTAAGTCTGTAAAACCTAAAATGTTGCTGCCATATTTTTTTTATGGTAAAATTCTGGCAACCATAGCTGCTGTTTTTTTACCGTAAATTTTACGTAATTTTTTTACAGTGCAGATAGTCGAGCAGTGGGAAAACAACAGTGATCTGAAGACTTTGAAAATTGTGCAATGTGAACTCAGCATAAGTGTTCTCTAGTTTTGATCAGAGCTCTTTTTCAAAGTATTTATGCTGTGCTTCAAAATACAATTAATTTATGAAATATGCCTAAAACTGCCCTTATACTCCTTTTAGGATAACTTAAAATAGGACTAAGCAGTTACCTTGAAATTTAGGAGTTTATAGGTCATTCTCTAATTTGATCTCCAGTGTGTGTGTGTGTGTGTGTGTGTTTGCGCGAAGCGTGTGCCTTTGTTTCCATTTTCCCTCCTCTAGTTTGTTTTCTTGGTTTCTCATGAGATAATTGATTAGCTCTCATCTGTTCCGATTCAATTAATTATCCCTCTGTGTTTTTAAGCGCTTAGTTTGCTTAGTTGTTTGTCTGGTCTTGCTTATGGTAAATGTGCAGCGTGTTGCTCTGTTTTCTGTGTTTATTAAAACACCTTGTTAAAAGTATTATTTTATTTTATTTTGTTTTATTTGTTTTATTTTATTTTATTTGACAAATAGCTAAATTACTGTGCACCTTATTAAAATCTAACCGTTTTATATACACAGTTCCAGAAACACGAAGTCAGTCTGCCCCATCAAACACAGCCTGCATCCTTCAACATCATTTTGCAATGAAAGTTAATTGATTAATCTTGTTGTATGGTTATGTATAGGGTAAAAATTAATCAATCTGAGAGCTAAATTAAGAGTTTAGAGTAAACTGAACTGAGTATAGAAATGCTTTTGCATTGACCAGTAGTTTACTTCATCAATATGGTACATAAAATGTCTATACTGCAGTCTGTATGCATACTATAATTGAGCACCATCTAGTGTAATAACAATGTACCTTTCCAAGATTAGCTCCACCATCTGGCATAAAATGTGAATCTGTATAATTCAAACAGCTCAGGAATCATTTAAATATTTTTTTTCTTCTTGTGCTTACATAATACACTTGATTAAGGAACTCTATTAGCAAAGAGGGATTGTTTGGTGTCATGGCTGAAGGGATGTCAAAATAAAAGGGACTGCAAGAGACCTGCAATATTCAAAAATTAAAAGAAATTGCTTTAAAATCACCTATTTGAAAATGACATGATGTTTTTTTAAACGTATTTTCATACATACCGCTCAGACAACTCAACATTATCAATGTTAATGATAACAAAAGATGGTTTTCCACTATTAAAACTGTTAACGTCTTAATAAGAGCCAGAAGGAGATTTAGATGTAACTTTATGGGTAGATAAACATGCCGCTCATTGCAATCGTGTGACCTAGGATGTCAAGACATCTGCCCACTTGATTAAGTACAAAAGATAGTTTTGAGCTATAGCATAACAAACTACTGCCCGTTTTCAGTTGCTGTTAGCTCAGACAGATCAAATCAAACCAACAAAATACTGTGTGATCTGCTTTACCACCAGGTCTCTGTTTGCCAGACAATTTTAAAATCGTTACAGGCCTGAAAGGCGTGCATGGAAGGTATTAACAGTCAAAGGCAGGGAAACTGGGTCAGGCTCAGAGGTTTAAAAGGAGGCTCAGAAGTGTGTATTATTTATTATTATTATATTATTATTCAGGTTTTAAAACAAACAAGGACCTGCAAATGGGAACATGATGCACCATATGTTCCTGTTATTCTTTTCTGTTCTGTTCTTCCTTGTCTTTCGTTCATCATCTTTGCTTATTTCTTGCTTTACTTCAGGTATGATAAAGATACATTGTGTGTTTGTGGATTTTGGGGTGGAGCAATGTAGGGAGGGTTGATTTTGGGTTGATTTCATATATGATCTCCCAATAAAACACTTTATTTATTTGTGAGTTATGTGTGTTTTTATTGTTTTGGCATGTCTTCACCCATGAATTATGCTTCTGCAGTGATTATATGAACAATCTAAAGGAAAACTGTTCTTACACTACTAATGATTACAATTAATGAATAACTATGTAATTATTATTCATTCAATATATAAAATAAAAAAATGCCGGTGAATTTAAAACAGTAAATAATGTAAAAATGCTACAGTAAAAACCTGTTATATGGTTAACAGTAAATTCCCCTACTATATACGGTGAAAAACTTTATTGGACATTACATGTATTGGACATATATTTTACGGTAGTATACCGTTTTTTGGAAGTGAAAAATACCGTATAATTTAATAACCGTAAATTGACATTCCCAGACTTCCCTGCGTTACATTTCAAATTTGATGTTTTTTTGTTTCTTCTTAGTTTTTTCTTATCAGTTTTGTATTTTAGGGTTGTATGTTACACCTAATGTTGATAAATTAATGTTTATTGCATAATTTCAGTTTCATGTGTGTTACCATGATGATGTTTAGTGTTTGTGTGAATGACACTGTGCACCTTCTATATATGTTATTATTTAAAACTGCTTGTGATGGGCTTTGGTTCATCATGTGACTTTCTCATCACCACCTGCTTTTGGTTATCAGTGTATTACAAAGGTACAGATTTCAGTACTTCAATAGGTTGTATATTAACATTATATCAGTTAATGAAATTACGGTAATTAACTGTAAATTTAAGTTAAAACCATAAAACCTAAAAAGTTGCTACCGTATTTTTTACGGTAAAATTCCGGCAATCCAGCTCCGTTTTTTTACCGTAAATTTTACGGAATTTTTTTTACAGTGTGTATTAATGCTACTGTTCAGGGTTGCATTTCCCAAAAGCATCGTAAGCTTAAGTACATCGTAGACCCATTGAAACCAATGGAGCTACGATCAACTTAGGCTTATGATGCTTTTGGAAAACGCAGCCTAGATCTACACTTACAGATCTCACAGATATGAAACAGATTCAATACTCATAGTATCTCACTTAATAATTGTGCTGCATCCTGATGTCTGTTTGAACAATAATAAACTCTATTAAACACAATTTCTTTGGTGAAGTAGAAGGAAATACATGCTTAGTTGCATCTTTTATATCAATTTCACACAATAAATCTTATATTTTCATCTTGTTAAATCATCTGTCTATAATACTCACAACTTCTGCCCTTGCAACAGGTACACACAATAACACATATTCCTACTACAGCAGCTGGAGACAGACCTGGATCTGGATCAGCTAAAGACAGATGATATAGCATAGCATTTTTAGTACAGCAGCTAAAACAGCATATATAAGTTATAGCAGCTAAAACAGTAGCATAGATAAACTCAGGTTATACATTTTTCATGTTAAAGGGATAGTTCACCCAAAAATGAAAATTGTCATTAATTACTCATCCTCATGTCGTTCCAAACCTGTGAGACATTCATTCATCTTCAAAACACAAATTAAGATATTTTTGATGAAATCCAAAAGCTTTCTGATCCTCCATAGACAGCAAGGGTACTACCACGATCAAGGCACAGAAACGTAGTAAGGACATCGTTAAAATAGTCCATGTGACATCAGGGGTTCAACAGTACTTTTACGAAGCTACTCTAATACTTTTTGTGCGCAAAGAAAACAAAAATAACGACTTTATTCAACAATTTCTTCTCTCCCGGGACAGTCCTCCGCCATTATGGAGAGTACCAGCATGTGTCGTTGTACTCTCCATAATGGCGGAGGAGTGACATAATTTTTTATCCCGCCTGCGGTTAAGTGAGCGGCGCCTCGTAGAGAGGCACAAAATCGTGCTCAAGGATATTTTCGTTAACTGAAATGTTTTTCCCAACCCTATCCAGACAGCTGAATCAATTAAATTACAATATTCAAGAAACAGCTGAAAACTCATCTCTTCTGTGAGCGCTTAAATGTAAAAAACTAAAAAAAAAACATCTATGCTTTCACTATTCCTTCATCTATGCTCTCATTTTCCCTCTATTTTCTATCTTGTACAATACTGGATGACTGAAACTTTGCATTACTTGCACTTATGTGTTTATAGTCCTTAACTTTAAAGGGATACTCCACCACAAAATGAAAATTTTGTCATTAATCACTTACCCCCATATCGTTCCAAACCCGTAAAAGCTTTGTTCGTCTTCGGAACACAATTTAAGATATTTCTGGAGAATTAAACCGGGAGGTTTGTGACTGTTTGACTGCCAAGTAACTTACACTGTCAAGGTCCAGAAAAGTATGAAAGACATCGTCAGAATAGTCCATCTGCCATCAATGGTTCAACCGTAACGTATATTGAGAATACTTTTTGTACACGAAGAAAACAAAAATAACGACTTTATTCAACGATTTGTCTCCTCTGTGTCTCTCCGCATCACCGTAGCGCCATTTTGGAGAATATGAGATGAACGCAGGCAGCTTATGCTATTCTGTGTCAGCCGCGACACAAGGGCCTTGTGTACTTTTCTGGGCCTTGACAGTGTATTTTACTTTGCAGTCAAACAGTCAGAAACCTCTCGGTTTTCATCAAAATATCTTAAATTGTGTTCCGAAGACGAACAAAGCTTTTACAGGTTTGGAGCGACATGGGGGTAAGAGATTAATGACAAAATTTTCATTTTGGGGTGGAGTATCCCTCACTTTGGACAAAAGCATCTTCAAAATGAATAAATGTAAATCAGTAATAATAATAATGTTATTTAAGCATGTATAACCTGTTTTTAAATGTTAAATAACCTACCCCAAACAGCAACATTGAAGATCTTTTGAATGTTGCAGCTTTTGCTGATGATCTTTTGTTTATAAACTCCTGCATCTGAGGTCCAGATGTTTGTGATGGTGAGATCATCTGTCTCTGAATCTCCCATCACACTGAGCATTACAGACCTCTTTTGCGAATGTCATTTAAATACCATTCAATTCTGGCATGTTTGTCTCACATGATTATTTCTAAATCAGTGTGTCCAGTGACAGAATTTCCCCTTTATCACAGACACATCATCTGTTTGATCACCTGGAGAAGAAACAAACTGTTAATCATAGCCACTTCTGGGACTGTGGAGCAGAAAGAATTTACAACAGGAAAGGACACACTTTTTTAATTGTTTGCTGGAAGAGACATTGTAACAATGGTTCGTGGCCTAATGGTTAGAGAGTCGGACTCGGACTCGTAACCCAAAGGTTGCGAGTTCGAGTCTCCGGTCCGGCAGGAATTGTAGGTGGGAGGAGTGAATAACCAGCGCTCTCTTCCTCCTTCAGTACCACAACTGAGGTGCCCTTGAGCAAGGCACCGAACCCCCAACTGCTCCCCGGGCGCTGCAGCATAAATGGCTGCCCACTGCTCCGGGTGTGTGTTCACTGCTGTGTGTGTGCACTTAGGATGGGTTAAATGCAGAGCACTAATTCCTAGTATGGGTAACCATACTTGGCCACACGTCACTTCACTCGCTCACTCACAAATAAATGCCTGCCATAATGCACACAATGAGAGCAAAAATAAGGAGCCTCAATTTTACCGTAGATTAACAAAATGCTGATTCTGTGGAAATAAAGCGTTTCTTCATTTAAATGCAAACCGAAAGGAGTTTATCACTATTTATCACTGTACTTGTTTCAATGACGTGTTCTTGCTCAACCCATTTTACCAAGGGCTCACCTGGAGATTTAGTTTTTTGAAGTCTTAATAAGAACCAGAAGAACATATATGCTTTATACATATACATTTCTTGATATTTCATAAGGTGTGTACTTCAAAGAGCGACATCTAGTGTCTAAACTGTAGGAATCCAAAGAATTCATATGATGAGTGAATCAGATGTTTTTATTGACACTTATCACATGAACATACATATATCTTTCAAGTAAATTTTTGCTTTTTTCAGAAAAAAAAATTGTGTTTATATAGGCTGATGCAAAGTTAAAGAAAACAAAAACAAAAATACATGTCTATAAATATTCTGCTCATGGAAAGGCATGTGATATTTGTCTTTTACCACAAAATAAAACATCTTCATATTCACATACCATTTACAACATTTGAATAGCTTATTAAAAACATTAGTTTCACAAAATTTTTATTATTGATTTATATCATGGCAAAATCCATGGTACAAATGACTGGCATGACAAAAATAGGTATCATGATAGACTTAATTCCTTAAATCTACCTATTCTATCTACCCTACATTTATATAATTACAACGAACATAAAAGATCAATCCAATTTTATTTCGTCATCATTGTTTTATTTTAAAGAGATAAAATTGTTCTTATCAATCTTGATAGACATGGTAATACAATTCTGTCACATTATTTTGGCAAGGAAAGTTTTGGATGAGTTTTGGGGAATTTTTGGGCTGAAAATGGTTGACCCAATCATTCAATACTGTTAAACACTAAAATAGCATGGTCTAGAAAAAACTTCTACTGATATTTTTAAATCAATAAAAGTTCAGGACTAGTAATAGTCTTAAAAAAAATTAAAATAAATAACTGTGGTTTAATAATAAACCAATAGCACTAATTGAAATATTCTGTCCCAGCTACATTTGTGGTCACGAGTGACTAGATTAGATTTACCTTAGAGGTTAAAATAATGATCAAGGTTAGGCTACACAGCAGTGTGAGCACTTGAGATGATATCAAACACATCTCGAAACATATGCTGTACTTTCATACTGAAGCTGCTGAAAACCTCACAGTAAATTCACGTTTATCTTCTCTAAATCCCTTCTTCTTTTGACAGTTGAACCTGAAAAACACACAAAAAATTAAAATCATGAGAGAAAAAGGATCAGCGGCTGTATAGTAATGACCAATCCCCAATAAATAATGTTACATAACAGCATGGCTCTGAATCGGTTCAAGGAAAGAAAGGGCCATAAATAGAACGTGGAATGTTCCCCTAACCTAAAGGGAATGTTCTATTTACTTTAAGAAAACTTTCCTGGCTAACCAATAGGGAACGTTCTTGGGAATGTTCTGGGAACCAAAAACTAACATTCCCAGAATGTTCTGGAAACCCAAAATTGTTAGCTTGGATACGAGTAGAGCATTTTTTTTTAACCATGAAGCAAACCTTTTTTAAATTTCTTGAAAAAACACTTTAATTTCTATAAAGCTTTGACACTTTTTTTTTTTCGTTTAATACATTTGGCCAAAAAAATCTTGCTATAAAAGATTATGCTGTATTGGCTAGTCGCAAGATACCAGACTAAGGCTCTTCGTGCTGTACTTAATTTTATTATTATTAAGCACAACAAAAAAAAAAGTTAACCTGTGTTTTTTTTCTACTCAAACCGGTTTCGGAATGGTAATAATACAGAAGGAATGCATAAATAGAAACATAAAAATTATGATTCTGCTGAGGGAACCGATTTAATTTTTTATTATTATATATTTTTTGCCCTGCATAACAGTAAATAATCCACTCAGATCAATGGGCATACGCATTTTAAATCACATAACTGCAATAAAAGACTGTTAAAAATTATGAACAGATGATTTAAACTAGATCAAATATCTTAAAATGAAGGATATTCTGGAACCCTGTGTGTTTGGGTGTTGAGGACGAGTAATCATGATATGATTTTGCCCAAAAACAGATGCTTTATAGGTTCAGAGAAAGAAAAAGGTTCAAACATGTTTCCACAAACAAAAGATTATTTAACAAAACAAACTCAGGTAATCCAGACACGAAAAGGCAATTTAACAGCGTGTCCACACACAAACAATACCAGAAATCAACTGAATGAAAAGGAGGAACTTAAATACACAGGGTGATAAAGCGCAAATGATGAACAGGTGATGACTCGTTAGGAACCATAGCAACGGTTAAGGCTAGATATTATGTGCACATCAATACAGCGTAATTTTTGTCACACTGTACAACAATAATTACTGTTTTTCTATTATTGTAAGGGTAGATGTAGGGCTGGGGTGGGTCTAATAGGTAGAAAATCCCTTGATTAACTAATACTCGGTCTCTTCTAATCTTAGTTTTGAAGCTGAATTTGTTTTGCCGGTTTGTAATCACAGAAACAAACAGAACTCACAGCATTTCACACCAACAGCAGCAGCCACGGTCAGCACCAGCAGGGCTGCACCAGCGAATACTGCTATCATATAACATAAAATTAGATCCATTGCTGGAGTTTCTACATGTGATAGAAGGAGACAGTCATTAATCTGATCTATAACAAACAGTATAAATCATCAGCAAATCTAATAGAGAGTAAATGTGAATGACGATGAAGTAGAACATCATACTTCATACATGAAGACTTAAATAGAAATTACAATTACAACTGAATAACTCATTTCTTTTAGCTGAAAATGGAAAATTAACATAGTAAGAAAATGCATTTTTACTATAGAACATTTGATCTGAAGATTTTAACTTTCTAGAACAGTTCTGCATTGTAACTGCATCTCACATCCACTGATCATGACACTGGCCTGAAAAGACCAGTAGAAATAACTGCTGAGCCATTGAATGACTAACTCATACTCACCAAAGACAGCAATGCGGAAGTTCCTAATAATACTGCAGCTGCTGCTGTTTATCTCTAGTTTATAAAGTCCAGTGTCTGTGGTTCTGGTGTTTGTGATGGTCAGCGATCCAGTCTGATTGTCCAGCTTCAGTCTGTCTCTGAATCTCTCATCACTATCTTTACACTGAACATCTGTACAGATCTTAGTAGGATGTCCATTGATTTCAGCAATGAGAATGTCATTAAACCACCACATCATCAAATCATCTGGATTTACTACACCAGTACATAAAGTGACTGTTTCTCTCTCCTTCACTGGCACTGTCTTTATTTGATCTGTAGAAAAAAACACCAGAAGCACAAATAGACAACAGACTGAAGGATCCTTTTTAGGGAAAACTCAACAACAACAAACTGCTGTAATGAAAAATGCACATATTAATTTCCTGGATCTTGAGAAATCCAGCAGAAACAAAAGTAACTGCAAAATAAATGATGGCAGCTGCTTTTTCTGAGCTCCTCTCTGTTACAACTTCTGTGTTGTTTCGCCTGTTTTGTGTTAAAGGACATTTATGTTAAAGCATATTCTCTGTTCCTTGTGTTACGTTACAGTATTTCACTGTTGCACGTTTTGTAGTTCAGCCTTGTTCTGGACTTCTGGCATGTTTGTATTATGTATTTGTAAATAAACTGCTGCACTTACAGTCCCACCTCACCTCATCCCTGCCAGACCACAACTGTACGACAGAACCCACGTGATGGATCTAGTAACAAACTGTGAGCTTGTCTCCTTCTCCTCTGTCATGGGAATTGTTCCCTGGAGGATTACACCCAGGAATTATTAGATATGCAGCATACCAGATTCAATTTCCCAATGGTTCACTCATTGTATATTGGACTGGACTTAATGATTCATTCAAAGCACTCCTTGACACTGTCCTTCAGGGACATTTTGTGAGTTTGTGGATTAAGTACCACTACTGGTTGGATCCCCCTTCACCATGGGGGAGGTGGAGGAGGATTTCCTCATGGCCACCATACCAGATTCCACAAAGGCTGCCTTGAGGTGTGTGGGACTAGCAACCAAGGTGGTGAACCCCCAAATGCTGTTGTTTCATGTAGCAGTGAAAATAAGATCAGCCTTCTCAAGCCCTGTGGTCCTAGGGGTTTTAAATCTGGTGGTCCCAAGTCAGGTATACCTGAATCTGGTGCCAGAGGTCATCCCACTGTCCACGGTGCTTCTGGTTGTGGCAGTGTATGCCATAGCTCCTACAGCCACAGAGACCATCCCAGAATTCCCATTCTGCTTTGACATAGCCACTCTCCACCTATCATGTCACAGCCAAGGAGGCTATCTCTAAACTTCCTGCCTATTTGGTGTAAGGTCCACCCAATTGGCCCAACGAAGGTATCTAATGGTGGCTGAAGGTTTCCTGTGTGTTCAGTCTTTTCTGTCCGCAAAGCAATTTAAAGGGGTGGTCTATCGGCTTTTTTCAAAGGCTTGGTTGTGTTTATGGGGTGCACTGTATCATGATCATGCTTTATTTTTTAACACATTATTTTTCACATAGTTTACCTTTATTCTACACCCCTTTTCTGTTCTCATAAACATGGTCTGTTGACGTCCTGGTTCCTTCCTCAGAAATGTTTTCTTCTCCGCCTTAGTGGTCTATAGATTCACCTGCTCTGCCTTGGTGCCCCACTCTGCCTGCTCCACCTTGGTCCCCAGGCCTACTTCTTCCTCAGGGGCCTGGCCCTCCTTCCCGCCTTTATGTAGGTACAGGGCTATTTACCCCATTTTGCTGAGCCCACAATATGACACTGAAAAGGTCTTCAAGAGCTACTGCAGTTATCAAGGAGGATTCGCCTGTATGGGATCCAGCTCCAATGCGAACATAATACTTGCAATTGGAAATCAAGGTGATGATTTGAAAAAGCTTACAGAGGACAATATGACATGTATATGCATTGGAATCTTTATTGGCTAATTTGCAGTTAGAATAGATCAGCGTCAAATGAAAAATGGACGAAGTGGACGGTGCCTTGAATAGAAGGGATCCACACCTCAGTGGGTTTAAAAAGATGCGGTGAATAAATCTCTCTGGACTAAAGTGAACGACTTAGAGGGACAATCTCATAGGTTGAATCTCAAATTTGTGGATGTAAGTGAAGGGGAAGAGAGAATGTTCCCCTGTATTAATTTCAGACCTGATTACTGAGCTATTTCGCTGTGATAACTTCCCAAAATAGACAAAGCCCATCGGGCACTGTTGCCCAAACCCAACAAAGGACAGAAGCCTTGCATGACCTGGGATAAGGATTTGATCCTTCACCTAAGTAAGGATAAAATTTCTCTGGAATGTAAAGGGAAGCAAATTTACATGACTATACACTGGAGGTTTCTGCACAGAGACATGCATTTAGTCCAGTCAACAAAATACTCCGGGATGCTGGACTTAAATGGTCTTTATGTTTTCCTGCAGATCTGGTGTTGTACCCTAACAGCCGGGAACTTCCACTTGAATCCTGATCAATTTTGGGAGGTATCATAGGGAAGTTTGGGAGTTCTCTTTTATGTTCTCTTTTAAAATTTTGATTTGTTTTTACGTTTATGAATGACCCCATGCCTAATATGCTTTTTTAATATGTCGAATGATAGTTAATGATAGTACTAATACTAATAATGATAATGTCATTGTCTGCAGACATTATTTTCTTAAAGAAACACATATCAGACCCACTGAAATGTGTTTTTGTATGTGGATAATTACTATATATATAAATGATTCCCCATCCGCTTTGCCTTTAATGGAATTAATTTGCCTCCTTTTCTGGCTACTCTGTGAATTGGGAGAAGAGTGAATTCATGAGTATACACTCAATTTTTTAATTCAATACCAATCAAAATTCCGGAAGATCACTTTACCTATCAAGGGTAGGCCATTCACAAAAATTCAAACATATTTTCAGTCTTTATTTTTACTGAAGCCATTAAGAAGTTGAAACTTAAACTGAGTCTATTGAGACTATGTATTATGAGCACTTCCTTTGTTTATTTGCCTCTTTATAATGAATCGCTTGTTTTATTCCTTAATTGTAAGTTGCTTTGGATAAAAGCATCTACTAAATGAATAAATGTAAATGTAAGTGGAGAGTTCTAAAATTGGTCAGATAAACCCTATTAAAATGGCTTTTCTCTGGTTTACATTTTTCAGAACATACCCAAATATGTGCCTCATTATTTTTTCAAACAGCTAGTTTCTGTAAAGAAGTCACAATGTAAGAACGTTGTTGTGTTCAACTCTATCAGAAAATCTGGATAAGTTTGAATCAAATAAGAACTTATATGAATATTACATGTTATTCAGTGTACCTGCCTATTTGTGACAATCATAATTTTCTGCCAGGTCAGTCTGATAAGGTATTTTCATTGTGGAGACACAAAGGACTGGCCACAATGAAGGTTTTTATGTAGATGGTAAATTCACTGCTTTTGACCACTTTACTTGTATTGGTATAAGATTTGGCATCTTCAGATCACCTAAAATTAGCATGGGAGGATGACATTGGAATTAATATCTCAAAAGAGTTCATATCTGCGGATTCATATCTGCTCTATTAATATTATAATACAAATTCTAATTTAAAGTGATGTTACATTATTCAAAAATAAAAATGTACCCTTCAGATTCGATTTTCCAAAATCTGAACGTCCAAAAAAATTTGGAAATATTTGTCATGCAATACTGATAACTTTATTTGGTCTAACATTCAGGGGGTTAAAGGGTTAGTTCACCCAAAAAAATTCTGTCATTAAATACACACCCTTTTTTCCCCATGGGGTCGTTTCAAACCCGTAAGACCTCCTTTCATCTTCGGAACACAAATTAAAGGGGTCATCTTTATTTTGTGTATTTGGTGTAACAGAATATGTTAACATGCTTTAATGTTCAAAAAACCCATTATTTTTCAAATACTGTACATATTGTAGGTCCTCTATGCCCCGCCTATCTCAAACGCTTAGTTTTCTACAAAGTCCCTCCTTACGACAAGCGCAGTCTGCTCTGATTGGAAAAGCTGACCCAGTTCATTGTGATTGGCCAAACACCGCAAGCACACGTCGGAAATTTAACACCCCTTACCATAATCGCAAGCATCAGCTTTCAAAATAAATGTAAAGACAGTTCTAATGTTCTTAGTTTTACAAACAGTCAAGCCGAAAGGGAAACAGAGTCGTGTGCAGACAGCAGTGAGAAAGGTCATATAGTTGTTGCAGTACACAAGCCCAGGACGGTTAAGACAGTGACTCCAATGGGATGTGGACCAGGTCTCTCTGTCCTCCCCTCACTCAAACATGCACGCAGAGCACACACACAAAACACACACAACACACACGATGAGCAAAACTCGCATTGAACAGTAATAGAACAAATATTTTAAACTAATAACAAAACATACTTACAGTAGTTGAATCAGAAGTGCCAGATTGTCATAGCAAAGTTAGAATTACCTCCTCTTCTAGGTTCACGAAACTGTCGTCCATAAAATTCATTGCTGTTCTGGTGTAAGTAATCTTAAAGATTCCTAAATTCATCTATTTTCGGAAGGTCAAATAAAGTGCTTTTACTTTCGCACAGAAACACACAGCATCTCCCTGACATGCTGCATCAACACTAACTGGGGTTACTGAAACCACGCCTTCTTTCTATGCGTGAACATTTGGGCAGTATCCGAAAATATTTCCACATTGTGACGTAGACATGTGGGGGAGTGTTTGAATGAGGCGTTTTAGGGCGGCGGGCAGACGTCTTACTGTGAAGAATAAAGAATATCTCTTTGGTTTTTGAGACTTTAGTCTTTGCAACTTAAGGAATCTTATCTATTCACAAACAGCTTGTAAACACTCCAAAGATAAAGGAAAATTGAAATCGCATCATATGACCCTTTAAGATATTTTTGCAATGGAAATCTGAGAGCTCTCTGTCCCTCACATAGACAGCAAGGATCCTAACATGATCAACGCACAGAAATGTAGCAAGGACATCGGTTAAATAGTCCATGTGGCATCAGTGGTTCAAACTTAATTTTACAAAGCTGCGCGAATTAACGAGCTAAAATGTCCTTGCTCTGTTATGGACGTTGATCGTGGTAGGTACATGGCTGTCTTTCTGTAGGGTCAGAGACGCTCTCAGATCCATCAAACATATCTTAATTGGGTTCCGAAGATGACGGAGTCTTACGGGTGGGAACAACAATGAGGGAGGAGAATTAATGCGCATTTTCATTTTTGGGTTGCAACTATCCCTTTAAATTCAAGGTTGTAGTATATTTTCATAGTCATTCTGGTGGGTTTTCAGAAAAGGAGGGTTAGTATAGTGTTAGGCGTCTTTTTTTAACCAGTGGGATAATAAACTAACGGCATTCTATAGCATCTAATTTTTGTTGGATCATACAACTTAAAAGAAACACCAAAGATTTAACAAAAGGTCGATTTTAAACATGATTAAATGCCTCACCATGAAACAGTAAAATTGAAGATCTTTTCCTGCGGGGCTGCCTAAAATCTCAGTTTATAGAGTCAGCATCTGAGGCATTAGTTTGTTTACTTGTGATGGTCAGAGATCAGTATGATTGTACAGATCCAGTCTGTCTCGGAATTACCATCACACTGAACATCTTACGGACTATGAGATCTCCAGTGATTGTGCTAATGCGGGGGGGGAATGTCATTGAAATACCATCTAATTCTGTTTTGTTGCTTTGTTTTAACACCAGTGTGTAGAGTGACAAAATCTCTTTCGGTCACAGGCACTGTAATTTCTCCAACACCAAACACACCTGAAGAAGAAATAAACAGTTCATTATGAATCACTTCTAGGATATTGGTGCTGTTTCAATATTCGACAAAATGTCCACATATTGTTACAATTGAAACACACACACAAACACACATACATATTACATATAATACTTATAATATAATATTATATATATATTATATAATATATATATATATATATAATTTAAAGGTTGTCAATACTTTGTTGTCAAGTAAAGAAATACAACTTTATTCATACATATTCAAAACACAATAAGACTTGAACAAACAGTATATTAATTGATTTACAAAAACAAACTCGCATTGTATTGAAGGTACATCTTGTGTTCAGTGTATGACACAACAGCGTCATCTCAAATGTTACATTTAGAAAACGATTTTTTTAAACAACATCACCTGACCTGATCATTAATATATTTTGCCATATATTTCGGTTTCTATGCCTGTACCTCCATAAGCGTGTAACAATGTGTCTTTATTTAAAACAATGAACTTCAATTCCTCATCAACATAAAGCAGCTATAATAAATATGTTTTGCGTCGAGTATTAACCGATTAGTATATAAAGTGAAATTGAAAGTTTGTAGTCTTACCACGGTGTAGTAAACCACACGTTGACAGTAAAATAAAGAGAAACTTCATTTGTGCCACCATTAGAAAAAATTATTTCCCTAAAAAAAAATGCAGTATCGATCACGCAGCAAACTGTCTAGTGATGCTCCATATCGGACCGTGCATTAGTTAATATCCTATTAATCACGTGATCGACCACAAACCAAACCTCACTTTTAACAGTCACGTGTGCGATAAGCTTGGGACGTTCCAACTCCCTTAGGATTTGAAGAATACAAATTATTTCAGGCGAAATAGCTATTTGCCATATGCAACTCTGTAGTCTTAGGTCTATATGTGTGGGCTACGCTATCTATTACATCATATTAAAATATATTATTTCATACTATCATTTATTGACACACTTTAATAGGTAAATTAATTTATCAGATGTATTTAGGAAGTGTGTGATGGCAGCTTCATCCGACGGAGCTTTTAGCAGCATTATTTTTTTTTTTACTAACTCCCAGATAGCAATGTTTTCGACACTCTCGAAGCTTTGAATCGTCTCCTGGAACAGTTACATAAAGCTTTAGTGTTTTATAAGATTTTCTTCTCCCCCATATTCTGTACCGTCCTGAATGATGTAATGAAAGTGAAAGAATCTGTGATTGGGGCTTTTCCCAGAATAGTTATCCATAAGCAGTATGTCATTAAAAAAATTATATTGGCAGTAGGCGTCACGCTCATTCAAAGTGATGGGCACGTGCCCTCTCAGATTTTTGAGCCAAGTGGATTTTGAATGCAGCTTCCAAAAGCCAAAAAAAATTCAAATCTGCGTTCACTGGCTGACTCGTTTTTACAGCGCTATGCATTATAACTAGGGATGGGCGTATCGATCCTAAGTATCGATATATCCCCCCCCCCCCCCACCCGATATTGATGCGAGTATCGAAAGTATCGATACTCAAATAAAAATATCGATATTAAGGTGTTTTATTTACCAGTGATTTTATTTATTTAAAATACTAATAATAATTAAAACAATTAATGGACAAAGCATTGAATTGAGGAATAACTTGGTTCGCAAGTAATTGTGTAGAACTATTTTCCTGCTCATCTGAACACGCGCAAATGTTGCAAGACAGAACCAATCAATCACGGAGAGAGTTCACTCACTTCTGACAGTTCATTCAAACAGGGGTGCGTTTCCCAAACGTATCATAAGAAAGCAGTACAGCTTTTGTGAAACAGCCCTGAACAATGCTTATAAGAGGACAGAAAAAAAACATATGTTTGAGTTATTTCACAATAAACAAATTGAAATCGTAGCCTACAAAGTTTGTGCAATTACAATTATTTAAACTGAACGTTAAAAGACAATATTGATCATGTTCTATTCTGTAACGTTAATAGAAATCATACACTGTCAGAACAAAAAGGTTGCATTTTATGGATGCAACAGCCGGTCACTGGCAGCCCTTTATGATAATGAACCATGTTTTTACTAAAATTCAGAATAGTTCAACTGTAGTATTTGTAGATCTGAATCATGTGTAAACAAAAAAACATATCTGAACCACGTGTAAACAAAAATATAACCTAATAAATTACAATTAAGGCGTATTGAAAGTTAAAATGTGTTTTAAACAAAGTTAAGTGGTTATCATTAACCATTTTACTCTTAGTAATTCAATAATTTAATAAATTTCATAATTTAAAAATTCAGTTTAGAAGTATCGAATCGGTATCGATATCAACAATACTGCCTTGAAAAATATCGGTATCGTATCGAAAACAAAATAAGTGGTATCGCCAATCCCTAATATAACCAATCACACACGATGCTGTTGAATTTATGAATGCAATGACCAATCAGAGGCGATCAGATGAGTCATCGCTAAAATGCCGGTGTTTTCTTCACTCGCTCGCTGTCTGAATACCTCTTTCTGGCGAATTCTCTCATCAGAAACAGCAAACTGCAGATGTGTGTATGAATCTGTAAGTAAGATATTAATTTCACAGTGTAAACAGCTTCAGTGATTTTAATGGGAGTTTTTGAGATAGCTTGAACTACTAGACTGTCAGTGAAAATGTTCTTTAATAATGTAAATGTTCTTTGCTCTCTTTCTGTACAATGAAAGTGTTAGGATTAGTAGCCAAACTTACAGTGTTTTTATTCACATTAACTTTCAATGTTAAATTCACATTAAATATAAAGTCAGTCGTATTAAAAATATGTTATGGCATGACACCCATATCTGTTACTTAAGTAAACAGACAGGTTTTTATGTATGCTTAATAGACTACATTATTAGGCTACTTTGACCATCGCCCACTATAGATCAACTAACATAATCTATAGAGGTGAGAATCGAGATGTTTCATGATTTAGTTGAATGCGTTTGGGAATAATTCGAATAAAAAGGGGGGGGAGTTTTAAAACAGGTGTGCTATTGTGGCTGCTGTGTGTCACATGCCGACCCCCCCCCTCTGCCCCTCAAAAAATAATAAGTGCATGGAAGCCCCTGATGGCAGCTATGTACGGTAGATCCAGTGCTAAGAGGCTTAAAATTAGAATTTGAAATTATAGTCGTTTATATTAAAAGCCGTTATATTAAAACTACCCTTCTATTAGTGCAGAACAGGTAATGTCAACACTTTGTGGTCTTCCAGTGGTTTGCATTACTCACAGTTTAGCATTATGTGATTAATTTACAACCACACAAAAGAAAACAGAATATATTTATCTCTAAAATGAAGGCCTTTATCTTATGCCACATTTGTCACACATGCCTCATCTTTAGTCAGGTTATGAAAAGGCTCATGTGCTTTTGCCCTGGTTGTATTTTGTCTTTCAAGACGTGCATTACAGCCTCCACATGGTTATTTTTAGTTGCCATATGCTGGTAATTTAAGGTGAAGAGTCCGCTTCTCATGTTAATCATTCAGACTTTGTAGACGTGTGTGTATATAGTAGAACAGGAAGAAGCCTTTCACCTCAACCACAGACCTGTGCCCAATTCCCAACACTTACAAGCTATGCACTCAACAGGTCAAACTACATGTTAAAGGAAACCAACCACAGGTTTCAGTTTGACTCAGTTTGAACTGCTGATGTCACAATCAAGACCAGTACTGAGATGGCGGGTGGTCTAATTTTTAAATGACGAATGTTTTCCAGTGTTGAGAACAGTTAAAAACTACTGTATGTAATACAAGACAAAAGCATCGGAGGATGTGCATGAGGAGGGTCTTCATACTGAGTTGGGGGAGGATTCACACATCAGGTTAACAGCTTGAGTTGGGGGGATAGTCTATTAGATCAGACTCTTTACTGAACTATTGGAGGATGTTTCACATGTTTGTTTTATTTTGTTTGTGCTGGTGGCGTCAGATTGGTAAGTTAAAGAGGCATTTGTAATGCTTAATACAGCAATAATTCAGGTTTGTGATTTCTATTTGGATTCACAGGGTCTCCACAGTCATGGAAAACCTGCAATTATTGGGACATTTTTAAATTGTGATTTCCACACTTTGAAAGGTCATGGGAAAGTAATACATGCTGGGGGAAAGGTAGTGGAAAATAATGAAAATGTAAATGGAGCATATAAAGTCTTCCATTGAGCTGCTTTCAAATCCCAGGCCTTTTTTTTTTCTTCAGATACTGCAAATGGACATCAAAATGGAAATGCTGTATCACCCAGCAGTGAATAATCAGTGCAAATGTTTTTTGTTTTTTTTATGAACAACAAAAATTATGGAAATATATTGCTAAAAAGGTACATTAAGTGATTTAGATTCAGTGAAAAAGGTGCAAAAAGGCGTGCACATCCAAACAACCCAAAACTAGGTGCGGGACAAAAAAAAATCATCTCCAATTTTTTTTTCTCCCCCAAACAGATCAATGTTTCAACCTGTCAGGTCTTTATTGTGATTAATTATGTTTATTATGTAAGTTCAGTGAGCATGTTTCATCTAATGTTCATGCTCTTCAGGTGTGTTTGGTGAGTCAGTGTCAGTGATGGAGGGAGATTCTGTTCTTCTACACACAAATGTTACTGAAATACATGATGACGACATTCTGTGGAATTTTGGAGCTGAAAAGTCTCTGATAGCTGAAATCAGTAGAGATGCTGGAATCCTCACCACATTTGATGGTCCTGATGAGAGATTCAGAAACAGACTGAAGCTGGACAATCAAACTGGATCTCTGACCATCACAAACATCACAACTCAACATACTGGAGTTTATCAACTAGAGATAACTGCAGCTAAACTTTCATCAAAAACATTCAGTGTTTCTGTCTATGGTGAGTAGAGATCATCAGTCATGTCCTTTGTAGATCAATTATTTACATATTAAAGTGTTTAATAGTTTTATATATTTTCAGATCACAGAAACCACTTCTGGATTATTATCAGACTAAACACCCACTCAACAAACTGAGTCAAAAATGTGATTGTTGCTTATATTTAACCATATTTCTCTTTATTCTCATGTTTTCAGCTCGTCTGCCTGTTCCTGTCATTAGCAGTAACTCTTCACAATGTTCTTCATCATCATCATCATCACAGCAGAATTGTTCACTGGTGTGTTCAGTGGTGAATGTGGGTCATGTGACTCTCACCTGGTACACAGGAACCAATTTACTGTCCAGCATCAGTGTGTCTGATCTCAGCATCAGTCTCTCTCTACCTCTGGAGGTGGAATATCAGGATAACAACACCTACAGCTGTGTGCTCAACAATCCCATCAGCAACCAGACCACACATCTGGACATCAGCAAACTCTGTCACACATGTGAAGGTACAGCAGCGCTGATATTAGCAATAATTTTCACATTCACTTAACATTAATGCATCTCTTTTACTGTCCTTCATGTCCTCCAGCCTCAGTATCTCTGATAGTGTTGATTTCTGCTGCCGCTGGATCTCTGTTGATCGTAGCAGTTAGGATCTTCTGGATCTGCAGGAAACAAAGAAAAACAGATGAAGAAGGCAAGTGTTAGCTACTGCTTTCAAACTGTTAATCACAAATAATTTTTGGAATTAATGCCCTTTAATATGGGAAGGAACTAAAATGTAATCATTGGCTTAGGCTGGGGTCTCCAAATTTGGTCCTGGTGGGCCTGTGTCCTGCAGAGTTTAGCTCCAATTTGCCTCAACACACCTGCCTGGAAGTTTATATTATTTCTAGTAAGACCTTGATCAACTGGTTGAGGTGTGTTTAAGTGGAGTTGGAGCTAAACTCCACAGGACAGTGGCCCTCCAGGAGCAGGATTACGCAATTTATGTAGATTAAACTCATACCAGAAAAATTAATTAATGCTATAACTGACAGCACTAATGACACAAACATTGCGAAGACACAGATGCATCTGGTAATTTTGTTGAAACAGATGAGACTGGTGATGAAGAGATCACTTACGCTGAACCTACTTTTTACAAACAAGATGCACCAAAATTGGTAAGATTATTTATTTATTGCAGTGTTTCTCTGTAGTTGAGTCACATTAATTTCCCTTGTGTTTTTGTCTGTGTAATGATCCATTACATACATCACAGATGCAATGGCACCATAACAGATTTATAAAAGCCACGTTTACTCCAATAAAAATCCAGCTGGAGCTTCTTCAGCATCTTGACTAACTGATGCCATTAGACTGAGCACATTACTTGTGTAAACAGGCTAGATCTTTCTTGTGAATCAGTCAGGAAGTCACATGACACACAACCAAAAAAAATAAAAATAGGTCAGGGGTCTGTTCTAAGAGGGTTATGGACCCTAACCACATAATTGTGCAAAACTTAGCTAATAATAATACAATATTCTTCACACTTCAGGAGCCGTATCACTCTGTAGACTAAGACTGGTTATTCACTGAAGCTAAGCAGGGTCGAGTCTGCTCAGTACCTGGATGGGAGACCTCCTGGGAAAAAAAGGTTGCTGCTGGAAGAGGTGTTAGAGAGGCCACTAAAAGAGGGGGCACTCATTCTGTGGTTGTTGTGGGTCTTAACGCCCTAGTAAAGTGATGAGGACACTTGCACTGTCCTTCGGCTGAGATGTTAAACCAAGGTTCTGACTAATGGCACTTCTCGTAAAGATTAGGGGTGTAACCCAGGTGTCCTAGGCCAAAACAATTTTTTTTTACATTGAATCTCAATTCATCTTTGTGAATACTGCATCTTGCGTGACGTGTTTTTTTACAGAAACATAACGATGAGGAACATGTGGAGGAGGATCATGTGGCATACGCACCCATCAGCATTAGAAGATCATCTTAAACCTTTTCTAATAACCAGATCCAGCAGTACGATTGTCTTTGCTAAAGGAACCTCCAGAGAAAGTCAGATTGAGAACATATGGTTGAGCTTTGAGACTGGAGAGAAGAATCACCACACATAGTACTAAGACTAACCAAAAAAACAAACTTAAAAAACCTCCCAATTTCCCAAAAATCCCAATAAACAGCGGGGATTATTCTGAGGGGCTTCAAATGTGATATTCAGAAACAAATTAAACAAATGGTCTCTTTAAAAAATAGGTTGCATTATGGTACAAAGTCTTTTACCAATGACCCATGCTGTACAACCAATTTAGCATTTCCATATTTGACTTTTAAACCCTTAAAACTAATTCAAATGGTGTGTGTTAATCTATATGTCTCATTTATTATAAATAATAAATATTAATAATATCTTGGTTTGGCCTGTGCCACCTAACTTCTTCACAAACACTTACTGGAAGGTCAGTTCGTGTGTATATGTATGTTTGAGGTATGAATGACATGTGGTTGAGTTTTTTTTTTTCCCCATTCCTGTCATTATTTCGCTCAAGGTCTGACTTCTTCTAAATGAAAGTTTTAAGAAAGAATTCCTTCAAGCCAAAGACAAAACAGTAATTTTGTAATTACACTTTTTACTTCATACCACTACATAGAGACTTCACCTCTGGAACACAGCTGACAATAGGCTGCGTTATGAACAGATCTACAGCCAAATAGTAATGCCAATTCTTGTAAACATGATTCTTTTGAGTCTGTTGTCAGAAAGTAACCAGTCGAGCCGGTTCAAAAAGATTAAACGGAATTGAAGTTTAGTTCAGGGTTGATGACAAGACAAACAACCGAAGTAGCACATCCGAGAAACGACTGAGCCGGTTCAACAAGCTGTCGAAGAGTCTGATGAGTGAGTTGACGATACAATGCAAGCCTGAGGCACGTACTGGAAATAGGCCTACGCTTACTATGACACTTACTATAACAAAGCTGTGTTTGTGCATCAATGAAAGGCTACTCAATATTGGTCAGTCATATGTTCCATAAAGCATCAGTGAATGAAACTGTCACCCTCAAACAAAATTAGCTTAAAGAATAAAAGGCGGTAATCAGCAATATGCGTTCACACAAATTACTGTATTTGAATGGTCTCTTAACATACCATGACACTAAGTTATTATAGAACATACATACGTAGTGACATCATTGCGTGATAACATAAGAAACCAATAAATCGTTTTTTGAAACAAACTGTCTGAAAGAACCGGTTTGCGGAAATGAATCAGACTTTGTATCACTACAGCTAAATAATAAACATGTTAATCAATGACATTTTAGAGCTATCTGAATCATTCAAACTGAATTGCGAACCGATTCAAATATAGCTAAATATATAATGAAGAAGTCCATAACTTTGGCATTCCAGAGATGCTTGGTATTTAAAGTCATGTCAACACGATGACACGAAAGGAGATGTACAGAGAGATTAAAAAATGTCACATTCAATCCAATAATTTTATAAAAGAGTCAACATGCACTAATTATAATAAAAGTAAACGTGCAGTGACACAATAGCATGCAGTGGTGTTCTGAATTAAAGTGGCAAAGTCCTCTATCTGTCTGACGTCTGCATTTACATCTAACAGACATCTTGCCGAGATTTCTGTTGCAGAGCACTTCATCTGGAAAGCATCTGCTGTGTACAAAAATCTGATAGATGTTTTCAGGACGTCAGTACATACATTCTAAATCATGAACATCTTAAAGACATTTTCTAGATGTCTATTTGACATCTGATATGACATGTCTTAGTACTTGCAAACACTCTAAAAATGACGTCTGCAGATGTAAATGCAGACGTCAAATAGACGTCTCCATGATGTACATGTGCTATCAGGGATGATTCCACATCAAATGTACGTGTGTTTCCACCAAATGCTTCTGTAGTAATCTCAAATATTCCTAGAGTAGAGTTGTCATTGCTTTTAACTTCTACGTGTGCTGGAACTCAAAAAAAAAAAAAAAAAAAAGCAAACACACTCAGAATGAAACACCATGAGCCCCGGAGTAAGGAGCTATAAATGTGGTATTTCCTTGCCAATTATCAAGCCTCCGCACTTTGCTATCAGGGTCTAGTAATGTTTTCACTATGAAACAACACTCAACACAACATGCATTTCACTCAAATGACCATGACATTATATTGCTCCACAAAATATTTACTAAGACGTAATTATTGCTAAAATAAAAAAATCATATGTGAGATCTCTCCAAAGAGTGTAAGATACCCTTTACAAAAATGAACCATGGTTTATTATAGTAAAAAGTGTAGTAACCATGTTTTTTTTGGCGTATAGATTACCATTTTTATAACCAGAGTTTTACTACAAATACCATACAAATCCAAAACATAATAATTAATGTTTAAGACTAGTTGCCCACTGCCCAGTTTGCGGTTACCACGGTTTAACTACAGCAACCATATTTTTTTGGTTTTCTTTGTAGTAAAACCATGGTTAATTTTGGGAAATTTTGTCCTTTCTTTCTTTCTTTCTTTGTTTTTCCCACATCATGTCTGAATCACATTAACTGCAGTAACAATCACTGCAAAAACTATTACTGTTTACCGGTTTCTGTATTACTGTTTCCTTGCCTATTTGTTATTTATTTATTTTTATTGGTAAGAACAGCATCCCGCATAGTGTGCCCTTGTTAAAAATTGCCTGATATTTTATTAATACTTAAGATGTGTGTACTGCACACACTGTACTGTATTATATCTAGTGTCCAAACTAGGAACACACCATTCAAACAATTCATGAGCGAATCAGATGTTTGTAATAGCATGTATCACATGAACATACAAATATCCTTCATTATCTTAAGACATAAACATACAAATACATACTTACGCTGGTTTTTGCTTGTGTCAGATATTACAGATATTACAGATATTCTGCTAATGGAAAGATGCGATTTTTGTTTTTTGCTACAAACAAAACATTATTAAAGCTTATTAAAAACACAAGCATTAGTGTTAATAAAACTAAATGATCTATGTCCAGTTATTTTTTATTTATATCCTTGCAAGGTCCATGAGAGTATTTTAACAATGACATAAAACATCTAGTTCCTAAATTTACATATTATATCTTATCTACCCTAAAATTACATATTTACAATGAGTACAACACAGAATGCAAAGTAAAACTAATTTCTATCACATCTTACAGCGTACTGCAGGCGAGAAATTGGACGAACAATCCCAAAGATTTTGCACTGTGGCCAAATTTGACGTGTTGAAGCACCGAGTGAGAATTTCATAGAAACGTGGGTCACCACATTTGAAGAGGCTGGCAAGCTGTGCAAGAACACCCCACAGTGGGGTATAAGTTTTACCTCTGGGGTGCAAGAGCCCCCCAAAGTTGCTCCATAGACATACTATGGTAAGGAACGGTCCATGAAGCTCTCATCTGTTATGACTAATTTAATTATCCCTGTGTTTCCTTAGTTCTTTGTCAGGTCTCGTTTATGGTAAATGTGTAGTGTGTTCAACGGGTTTGTGTGTGTTTGTGTGTGTGGGTGTGTTTAATTAAAACTCCTTGTTACATATATACTATATATATATATATATATATATATATATTATATATTATATATATTATATAGATCTATCATATTTTTTTTTTTTTGAAAAATCTACAATGGCTGTGTCCCCTTATTAATCCTAACCCTTTTATATACAGTCACAAACACTAAGAAAGTCAGTCTGCCCCACCAAACACAGTTTGCAGTCTTCAACACAGTTTGGAATTAAGGTTATTTTATATCAATCTTGTTGTATGGTTATGTATTATGGGAAACTATCAATCTGAGAGCTACATAAGTGCTAGACTAACCTGACTGATTATGACATGATTTGCATTGACCAGTATCTTATTTCATCATTATAATGGCCCTTTAAACCAGATTAACAGAAGTCTGCTTTCTCTGTCATGGTTTTAAATAGTCTTAGACTTAGTCTAGTCCAGAATTTAATAGGCCGATTTGCTGAAGGAAGACTAGAGCTACTTCAGGACTAAATTGAGTCTTAAATTGAACCTACCAGGAGGCAGGTTTAACTTCAGATTAACATTGTGTTTCCAGTCTTTATACATTAAAATTACTGCCACCCTTGGTAAAAAATGAACAAAGAATCCTGTGAAAATAAATGTGCACTGTTAATCATTATTATCTCTTATAAATAAAACTAAATACATAAAATCCCAAAACCCCAACCTTCATTGAGGTAAAATGGAAGGGAAATCTCATTATGAATCCCTTTTATTCAATACATTTTGCAATCCCTGTTTGCCAGTTTAACAACTATGAGGCTCTCCTATAATGCCTGATGAGTTTGGAGAACACCTGACAAGAGATCAGGGGCCATTCCTTCATCCAGAATCTCTTCAGATCCTTCATATTCCCAGCTCCACGTTGAACTCTCTCCTCTTCAGTTTTCTATAGGGTTCAGGTCAGGGAACTGGGCCATGGAAAAACCTTTGTTTTGTGTTCAGTGAACCATTTTTGTGATGTTTTTGCTGGTCCTTTTAGATCATTGTTTCTGTTGTACGATACAACACTTATACAAGTTATACGACTTTCTGACTGCAAGACACTGCAAGCTTTTTTCTGCAATTTTCCAGCTGTGATCCTTGGAGAGTCTTTGGCCACTCAAACTCTCCTCCTTATGTTGCATTAAGATAATATAGACACAGACAATATACTGTAGGCAGATGTGTAACATTTCCTGTTGATTGGAACTCCTTAATTATTGTCCTAATGGTGGAAATTTAGATGTTTAACTCTCTAACTCTTTTCTTAATTTTTTTTGCATTTCTATGTTGTGCTCTTTTCTTGACTTCATATTTTGCAAAGCTCAACAATCTGTTGCAGAAACATCAGAACTATATTATTTGGTTTTACTCCTTGTGAAGGACGAATAAGGGAATTTGGCCTTTGTGTTCCTCACATTTATAATCCTGTGAACAGGAAGTCATGGCTGGATAATTTAATGTTCATAATCACCCTGGTATGCTCAAAACTGTAAATATGAATGGAAATATAGGTCTTCAGAGATTTTCTCTCCTTTCCTAATATTTCAAGTACTACAAATAATTGTGGCTAATTTGTTTAGGGAAAAAATGTAATTTAAAAATACATTTTGTTCAGTTAGATTTTTGGATCTTATTAATTTATTTTTATTTCTCATTTTACATTTAATTTTTAGTTATTTTATTTATTTTGAAAGATCAAAAGGATACCCCATAAATATTTATTTTCATAACCTTCTTTGATCATATTTTCTTAGGGTGCCAAATGTGCAATGTATACCATCAGAAAACAACCATACCTCTTTCTAAAATACACGAGATTACAATTCATTCGTGGGGCAAGAAACCCATCATATTCAATAATGTATACTATACTACTGGGCTCTCCAGTCTCTTTTTTCCTTGGATTTGCTTCTCAGTTCCATACAGTTTTAAGCTTTTCTTGGTTCATTCCATGTTTTAGAGACAACCTCTGTCATGCTAATTCAGATTAGCAGTTGGTTTTAAATTAATGTAGTTTATTTTAGTTCAGAAAGCCATTTTTAAACCATGATTACCTATTCTAGATTAAGCCTACTCCTGGCTTAATTTAAACCCTGTCTGGGAAACCGCCCCATTAAGTGTCTATACTGCAGTCAGTATGCATACTATAATAGGGCGCCATCTAGTGTACTAACAATTTATCTTTCTAAGATTAGCCCCACCATCTGGCATAAAACGTAAATCTGTATGATTCAAACAGCTCAGGAATCATTTAAATATTTTTCTTGTGCTTACATAATACACTTGATTAAGGAACTCTGTTAGCAAAAAGTCATTGTTTGGTGTCATGGCTGAAGGGATGTCAAAATAAAAGGGACTGCAAGAGACCTGCAATATTCAAAAATTAAAAGAAATTGCTTTAAAATCACCTATTTGAAAATGACATTTCAAATGACAAATTGATGAAATTACATGACATTTTTACGTATTCCATACATAACTATTGTCAATTAAAACTGTTAAAGTCTTAAGAGCCATGTATGAACTAGGAGGCTTGATTGTTATCAAATTGTCTGATTGTTACTTATTTTATTTATTTTTTAGAAAAGCATAACAAACCACTCCTATTTTTTAACCAGTTTTAACCACTGCTTGTCATTGTTTGTCTGGATCTGTTGTACTATATGGCAACCAACTGTCACGAATCCGGTCTATGAACTTCAAATTACTCACCACCAGAGGTCACCCTTTCATTACATTGACTCTTGCACTACACAAACTGTTGCATGTCATCCCGGACTACATATCCCATCATCCATTGCACTGATTGCACACAGCACTGATTGCACACAGCTGTAACCAATCACACATTCACTATATAACACTCACTCAGATCCCTTTCACACTGCCGAGTATTGTTTAGCATCTATGCTGTTATGCGTAGCTACTTTATGGAGCCAGTTCCCGGGTCTGAGTCTGAGTCTGAGTCTGAGTCTGAGTCTGAGTCTGAGTCATTCTGTTTATTGCCTTAGTAATTTCGTCTTTTGATACTAGCCTGTATGTCTCGTTTCTGTATGATCTCTGCCTGCCCTGAAGTATATCGCCTGTCTTGGATTACCCCTCTCGTCTCGCCCTGTTCGGATACTGTTTATTCCTCGCCTGGACCATCGCTTGTGTTTCGGATTACTCTTCAGTCTTGCCCTCTATATACCTGTTTGCCATTGTCTGACCCATGCCTGTTTTATGACCACGTCTCTGTCTCCTATTAAAGCTTTGCAAATGGATCTGCAAGTATCATGTCTCATTCGCCCCGTAAAAGAAACAACCTATTCTTGCTTGTTTACTCACTGTATATTCATAATTTTTTCTTCCTTGTTTTTCGTTCATCTTCATTTATTTTTTGCTTCGTTTCAGCTATGATAAATAGACATCCACATCCACGTGTTCGTGCATTTTTGGGGTGGAGCAATGAAGGGAGGGTTGATTTTGGATTGATTTCAAATATGATCTCCTAATAAAACACTTTATTTATTTGTGAGTAATAAAACTGATACAAATTCAAACAGTTTCATGTTCAAACTATACACTATTTGTTTCATTAACCTTTGATGGAAGACACATTGTAACAAATAAACGCACCTACGTACCTGCCAGGAATGCACACAATGAGAGCAAAATAAAGAGCCTCATTTTTACCATAGGCTCCAGGGTTAAAATACAAACAAACAAAAAAGCAAAATAATTCACATAATGACAATTCAAATAATGTAAAACTGTAGGCAATCTCTGCAATAATTCACATCACAATTCTCAGCATAGAAATACTGAATTTAAAATGGGAAGGTATGTTGTTAATTAATGTGTATCTCTTTAAATACAAAATCATGTGTTTTTATAATGCTCTAGAAGTGATGAATTAAAGTGTGTTTCACATCTCTACTTTTTGAGACACAGGATTAAACATTCACATGCTCTATGTCTAATATCCACAGAAAAACTGGCAAAGTGCACACATATTCTTATATAATCTACCCATTATATTTCTCATAAGATATGCATTTGCAGCCTTAAATGACCCACTGTGTAAGATATGAGTATGAAACAGTAAAAAGAATGCAACAAAAAGAAAGCATTCTAAGAAAGCATATTATTTTTAATAATATCCTCACAATGCTGATATTTGTATGTACACAAAAACAAAACATATAAACAATTATATTGACAATTAAAAATAAAATAATAAATAAATAAAAGTTAAGACTAGTAATAGTCTTCATTTAAAAAAAAAAAACATCTCCATGGTTTAATGATACACCAATATTACTCAGGGCAATAATCTGCTCCTGCTCCATCTGTGGTCAGAAGTCACTACTGAATTTATATTAGATTTACCTTAGAGGTTAAAATAAACACCAGGGTTGATCTATAGATCAATGTGAGCACAAGAGTTTATATCAAACACATCTAGAGCTCCTTTTTTGAGGCTCACATGAGTAGAAATATATACAGTAGTTTCATACTGAAGCTGCTGGAAACCTCTGTAAAGTTGTGTCTGTCTCATCATTTCAGTCATTTCTTCTGTTTGCAGTGGAACCTGAAGGAAAACACACAAGACAGGAAAAGATAGAAAACAGACTAAATTGAAATCACAAGGGAAAAGGGAACAGTGGCTGTATAGTAATGACCAGCCACCAGTAAATAATGTAGCGTTGCAGTGAAGAAGATCAATATAATACAATTAATATAAACTATAAACCAAGTGAATTCAATGTGCTCAATGTGTGATTGTCTAAGTTTTGTAATCAAATAACTGTCATAAAACATTAAAATGAACAGATGATTTAAAATAGACCAAATATCTGAAAATTAAAGATATTCTGGAAACCTACACTGTAAAAAAAACTCTGTAGTTTTTACAAAATAATTTTGGCAGCTGTGGTTGCCAGAATAATTTTGTAGAAAAATACAGAAAAACAGTAAACACATGTACGGCCAAAAACGGTAAACTTTACAGTATAAAACTGTAATTTGCAAGCAAGAAAATTTGAATGTAAACCAGTAAAATTCAACAATGCACACTGCTATTAAAAACTGCTGTTTTGTACCTTTAACATACTGACAACAACCATAATAATGCAGGTGGTAAAAGAGAAAGCCACATGAAGAATCAAAGCTCATCACAAGTAGCTTCGCCACAAGCAGAAGTATATATTAATATATAGAAGGTGCATAGTGTCATTCACACAAACACTAAACCTCATCCTGTTGACACACATGATACTGAAATAATGCATTCAAATTTCATTAAACAACAGATGATGTAACATAAAGCCCAAATATACAACTAATAACAAAGACTAAAGACTATTTAAAAAAAAAAAAAACCCAAATGATTATTAAACAAATACTTTCAATGTGGAGTGTCCCCATGCAGGGAATTCTGGGGGTGTCAGTTTACAGTTTTTTGACTGTAAATTATACATTGAATTTGTTCTTTTTACTTCTAAAAACTGTACAATTAACAGTATTTTACTGTAAAATTACATGAAATGTCTGGTTAGATATTTTACAGTTTTTCCCTGTATATAGTACGGGAACTTACTGTTAACAGATTAACAGTTTTTACAAAATTTTACAGTTAAAATTTCATTTATTTTTTACAGTGTATGATGAGGACAAGAATCATAATAAGAATGACTTTCTGTTGCCATTAATATCTTAATACCGAATCCAGTAGAACTGTTTTAAACAGATTTTGTCATAAAGTGAATCTATCAGTATCTCATCATCTCTCCATACAAATCAGTAACATCTGTTTTTAGAGTGACCGTTTCTTCTTCCATCACTGATACTGACTTCATTTCAGCACAAAAATACAGAACAGAATTTAGAGCAGGAAAACTAACATGGTGTGATTTATACACTAGAAAAAAAGTGACATGCTCTTTTTAGGCCCAGCAAATGTGCTGTTTAGACACACAGGGAAATAAACTCAAAATAAACGTCCTATATAAATAACAAAAAAAAAAGGAAAACCTGAAAAACTGGCTATGAAGGATTGACAGTGTTGGGGGGGAATGGAAACCCAGTTTCCAAACACTATATGCAAAAACAGACTTATACTGTAAGCAAAATCAAATTACCACATAACTTACAATACTGAGAGAAAATCAAAACCCACTTTCCTGTCACAGAATAGGAAATTAGAGACAAAAATAACAATATAAAATCTAAAAGAAAGCATCTAGACCTAATGAAGTTTACTAGGGGAATGTAAAGATTTGTATCAAGCATATTTTTATTGCTCTTTCTGTCAAGTGTGGTGGCCGGAAAAATGTATGGTCCTCCACACAGCAGCATAGACACCTTCAGCACCATGGAGAGCAGCAATAGAGGCGTTTATTAATTATTATTAATTTCCGACACCAAGGGCCAACCCAAGAAGAAAGAAGTGCCTTAGTTACAATATTTTCCCTCTCCCCCTCTCCCTCACCTTGAGAATAAAAAAAAGCCTTCACTGAACTTCTGCCTGATGAATTGCTTATTCTTACATCCTGAGTTGATTTGCGCAAATCCTGTTTTATTTCAAGGTTACACTTATTAATACACAGTAATTACTTTTATTTTACTTGTAAATTCATTGTATTTTAATGCCATCTATTTTATATTTCTTTGTCAATTATACAGGTTTCCTTTTTTTTTTGTTTCTGTTGTTTTGCACTATTCTCACTTTGCAACACTGCAAACGCTTCCGTAATATGAAAGTAAAACTGAAACTGAACTTTACAAAGGAAGAATTTGAAATCACATGATTAACTAAAACTGTCTCTCCTCCAGTTTCCTTTTCGTACTGAAACGGAATTGACTTTCACAGAAACAAACCGAAACTCAAAGTCATTTATTTTTAGTTTGAAAGAATGCTAATACTTACACTTTTGCTTTTTTTTTTCATTTATGCTTCCTGCAGACACAGCAAGTCACACAAACGGCAGCAGCCACGGCCAGCGCCAACAGGACTGCACTCACAAATACTGCTTTCATATCCCGCGCCGGAGTTTCTACATGTGAATCCGTAGTGAACAGAGGAAGATGGTCGTTAATCTGATTTGTAACAAACACTACAAATTATCAGCAAATCTAATAGAGAGTAAATGTTAATGCTGATGAATAGAACATCACACTTCATACATGGTCATCATTAAGTAAAATCTCATTCATCATGTGTTTCTAAATTTTATCATTTGAGTAGCCTATTTTCATGACTTTTCCAGCGATTTGTGATGAAAGGACTGTGGGCGTCGCTAGGCCATATTTAGGGGGGCTATAGCTATAATGACTACTCAGCCCCCCCTAAAATTTTGCGATTAGCTCCATAAAATGTACACGGATTCGTGATCGCCTCAGTCCTCTTTAAGTTAAAATGGCGGCAGACTTCGACCGGCTCCTCTCCGTCTTTCAGCGTGTTCTTTTTCAATCCGCAGAGCGAGAAACAGAGAACAAGGTGTGTGTTTATCGATAGATTGTTATAATATCTGTGCAGTTCTGTTCTTTGTCATAAATACAGTTTACAAACTATCAATCGTTTCCCCATCTATTGTAGCCTAAGTTTTCGCTGCGTTCACCCCTCATCACACCACACAGCTGTTTCCTCCAGTGAAAAGGAAGCACATATGAACGCATACTTTATAAAACGATCATGTTGCCATTTTCATTTAAAAATGTAACTTTCAATGTAATACATATTCCAGTGCATGTGGCAAAAAGGTTTGCATACTTGAGCTAAGGAAAGAGGGTTGTACTAGAAATGCAAACAGTAACATTTTGTGTGTGTACAGTAAACAGGTGTGTGTGTGTGAGATCATGAAGACATTTGGCGTATTCAATTATATGTTATATCTATGCAATACAGTGGAATACTGCACTTTCTGATATATAAGTTACCACTAACACCACCCCTATTAGTCAAACACATACAGTATATATATATATATAATTGCCCCTGACTGTTAAATTCATTTAATATAAATTAGTCACAACAACAAAATGACAAATTTCTTCTAGCTAAAAATTAATTGAACGTAGTAAATAAAATCACTACAAAACTTTCAGTCTGCATCCCGCATCCACTGATCTACGCTTTTGAATCTCACATATGCTTTTGAATCTCATCGACTACTCATCTATATCTAAATGAACAGACAAGTAGAAATAACTTTACTGTTATGGAATGACTAATCTATACTCACCAATGACAGTAACGCTGAAGTTCCTAATAATACTGCAGCTGCTGCTGTTGATCTGTAGTTTATAAAGTCCAGAGTCTGTGATTGTGGTGTTTGTGATGGTTAGAGATCCAGTCTGATTGTCCAGCTTCAGTCTGTCTCTGAATCTCTCATCACTATCTTTACACTGAACATCTGTACAGTTCTTAGTAGGATGCCCATTGATTTCAGCAATGAGAATGTCATTAAAACACCATATCATCAAATCATCTGGATTTACTACACCAGTACATAGAGTGACTGTTTCTCTCTCCTTCACTGGCACTGTCTTCTTTTGATCTGTAGAAAAAACACCAAAAGCTATTATGTTCTGGCAGAGCAGTGATAAGAACAAGCTGATTGACACGTCTCCTAAGCGCAATTGGAAGCTCGGTTGGTCGTCAGTTGCTCCCTTGTGGCAATGCTTTTTTTCCCCCAGTACAGTATCTTTAAAGAAGGCGCAATGTAAGTAAGAACACTGTTGTGTTAAACTCTATCAGGAAATCTGGATCAATATGAATCAAATACTCAGTAATACAACTTTATTGAATGTTACACTTTTTTTGTACTAATATACCAGATGGGATTATAAACTACTGCATTCTGCATCATATAGCACTGACATATTTTGTTGTGATCATAAAATGTTATAATAAAGAAATGTTGTGATTTAAACTCATAGCTTGCTTTTAAACATTCATTAAATGCCTCACCATGAACAGTAACATTGAAGATCTTTTCACTGCTGGGGCTGCCTAAAATCTTCAGTTTATAGAGTCCAGCATCTGAGGTCATTATGCTTGTGATGGTCAGAGATCCAGTCTGATTGTCCAGCTTCAGTCTGTCTCTGAATCTCTCATCACACTGAACATCTGTACAGGTCTTACTGAGATCTCCAGTGATTTGTGCTAAGCGAATGTCATTAAAATACCATCGAATTCTGTCTTGTTGCTTTGTTTTAACACCAGTGTGTAGAGTGACAAAATCTCTCTCCATCACAAACACTGTAATTTCTCCAACACCAAACACACCTGAAGAAGAAACAAACAGTTCATTATGAATCACTTCTAGGATATTGGTGGTGGTTCTATATTATACAAAATGTAAAGTTAAATAAAACAAACAAACAAACAATAAATAAATATATGTGTTGTAAATGTTTTTTCCCTCGCAAATCATAAAGATCATAATAATTCATATATATATATATGCTATTCAAAACACAATACATGTATGCCATGTGAACAAACAGTATATGAACAAAAATCACACACACTGTTTTTGCCAAAACTACTCGCACTGTAAACATCTTGTGTTCAGTGTATGACACAACAGCATCATCATAGAAAACAGAACGTTTGTGACCTGACCTGAACATTTTTTATATAATTGGCCATAATTAATGTATTTTTTCTTAATTAATGCCACTGAATTTCGGTTTCTGTCCCCGTACCCCCATAAACGTGTCAAATACTGCAACAATGTGTCGCCAATTAAAACAATAAATTTTAATTCCTCATCAACACTAAGCAGCAACAACTAAGAAATAATTATTTTGCATCGAGTAGAAACTGATTGGTATATGAAGTATATGATGTAATATATGAAAATGAAACCGAGTTTGTAGATGGTAACAAAATGTCTTACCATGGTGTAGTAAAACACAAGCTGAGAGCAAAATAAAGAGGAGCTCCATTTGCACCACCTTTTTTCAGAAAAAGGAACTTTGCATCCATGAAATAAAAGTTACCTCAACCTGTTCCTTTGCTTTAATGGAGTCATGTAGGCTAATGATGAGACGTATAACCCCAGTGAAGCGTCATTGTGATTCGTAACATTCTTCTCGAAGCTTAATTATGCGTTTCTGTTTCATCAACCCCAATGCGTGTAAGTGCTCGCAGAAGTGTCATCTCGGGATTACAGTAGCTAATTACACATGCCGTGAATGTCGTTTCACTTTTGGTTCAGTCCATTCGCTTTGCATGTCAGAATGTTGGAACTCCCCATCTTTCTTAAAGGGTTAGTTCACCCAAAAATGAAAATTAGCCCATAAATTACTCACCCTCAAGTCATCCTAGGAGTATATGACTTTCTTCTTTCAGAGAATCCAGTAGGAGTTATATTAAAAATTGTCTTTGATCTTTTATTAAAAATTGTCTTTGATCTTTCAAGCTGTTGAATGGCACTCAGCGGGTGTTGCAGTGCATCAGTACAAAATAAGTGAAAAAAAGTGCCCATCCTTAAAAAAAAAGTGTCTCACACAGATCTGGGGGGTGAACAAAGTCCCCCTGTAGCGAATCGATGCGTTTTTGTAAGAAAATTAACCATATTTAAAATGCAATAATCAATTTTAATGTAGCTTGCGCTCACTGTTGTACACAGAAGCAGTTCCAGGGGAACTTTTTTTTAATTTTTTTTTTTTTTTTTTAAGTTTTTAAATTCCTTGTTTTATTGTTGTGATTCTTTTTTATTATTATTTTAATGTAAAGCACTTTTTGAATTACCATTGTGTATGAAATGTGCTATACAAATAAACTTGCCTTGCCTTGCCTAATGACATACTGTGGGAATTTGGAGCTGAAACGTTTTTGATAGATGAAATCTGGTAGGAGCTGCTGGAATCTTCAAAACATATGACGATGTTCTTGATGGGAGATTCAGAGACAGACTGAAGCTGGACAATCAAACTGGATCTCTGACAATCACAAACATCACAACTCAACATACTGGACTCTATCAACTAGAGATAATTAGAGCACAACTATCATCAAAAACATTCAGTGTTTCTGTCTGGTGGGTAGAGATCATCAGTCCTGTCCTTTATATAGTCTTATCTTAACAACTATTAAAATGTACATATTAAAAATGAATTCATCCAGCTCATCTAGCCCAGGGCCCACTGTGTACATGTTGGTACACCCAATGTCAATTCCAGATGGCTTTACTGATACATTAATGATCTGTTTGGCTGCAGCGTTGGCCAGCATTGATCTGAGAAAAGGGACAACACAACAGAACAACAAAACAAATACAATGACAACAATACCTATTATGATCCCCACTTTGGTTAGCCATGCCCATAGGAAAGAAAAATCAAAAGTGAGATCTCTTTAACATCTCAAATATTTATCCTAGACAGAAATGAGGTTACTTTAAGATCGAATGGAGAAGCAGAGTCTCCTGCTTCTCAAACTTGTCTCCTGAGACAAAAACTCTAACACTCTCACAATGGTCTCCTTTAAAGCTTTAATTGTGTTATCAGCATGCTCATGTTTTTATTATTATTATTTTTTTATAAACAGACATGACAGTGAAAATGATCAGCCACCTGTTCCAAAGAGAGCAAAGGCAAACAAACAGGCAAGGTGCAGGCAGTCCACCATGTCATGGAAACCACAGACTGATGATGACACGGTTCCAAAGACTCTGTGATTCCTACCTGCACGGGAACCTGGACCACAGCTGAGCTCTGCTGACTCACATTCGCCAATGAGTCTATTCAAACTGTTTTTTTCAGAGAGTGCTGTGTCAACTCTGTGCCAGAACACCAATGCTCAGGCTGCTAAGGCAATTGCAAAGGGACGCAAATATAAATGGACATGGTAAAGTTGCCCTCCATCAGGCACTACTGGCGACAGAGCAGTATTTTCACAGTACCTTTTCCAGCTACAGTTATGCCAAGAGATAGATACCGGACACTTTCATGGAATGTGCACATGAGTCACCCAGATGCAGACAAAGAGAATGACAGAAAGAGGGGCACATCTGAACATGATCGTCTGTTCAGGGTTAAACCTCTTATGGACACTATCCGTCATGCTTGCAAAGCTATTTATCATCCAAAAAGAAATTTAGCTGTGGATGAGAGAATGGTGGCATGCAAAGCAAACACAGGAATGACACAGTACATGAAAGCCAAGCCAACTAAGTGGGGGTCATGCACGCTCACACTGTCACGATCTAATGTCGGATCCTTAAAAACAATTACCGGAACGCAAAAATCAAAAAATTTGACAATTTCCGGAATCCGGCCGATCCAGCTCAAATTAAGCCTGTTCGAGTTTTTTTTTTTTTTTTTGTGTTTGTTGTTTTTTTTTTTTTTTTAATTTTTAATCAATAAAAATAAAACAGATAGAAAAGATAGACGATATAAAAAGAATAAAGAAGCTAGTGAGTTTTTTTATTTTACATTTTTTTGTAGAATTAGAATAGAGAGTGCTAGCATTAGAGGGTCAAATAAAAATAGAAGAGATGTGTTTTTAGCCGATTCTTGAAGATGGTTAAGGACTCAGCTGCTTGGATTGAGTTGGGCAGGTCATTCCACCAGGAGGGAACAGTTAATTAAAAAGTCTGTGAAAGTGATTTTTTGCCTCTTTGGGATGAACAATAATACGCCGTTCACTTGCAGAACGCATGCTTCTAGAGGGCACATAAGTCTGAAGTAATGAATTTAGGTAAAGGGGTGCAGAGCCAGTGGTGGTTTTGTAGGCAAACATCAATGCCTTGAATTTTATGCAAGCAGATATTGGTAGCCAGTGCAAATTAATAAACAGAGGTGTGACGTGCGTTATTTTCGGCTCATTAAAAATTAATCTTGCTGCCACGTTCTGGATTAATCGTAAAGGTTTGATAGAAGTGGCTGGAAGACCTGCCAAGAGAGCATTGCAGTAGTCCAGCCTGGACAGAACAAGAGCTTGAACAAGGAGTTGTGAAGCATGTTCCGAAAGAAAGGGTTGATCTTCTTGATGTTCAATAAAACAAATCTGCAGGACTGGACAGTTTTAGCAATGTGGTCTGAGAAAGTCAGCTGATCATCAATCACAACTCCAAGGTTTCTGGCTGTTTTTGAAGGAGTTATGGTTAATCCTAGCCAATACCTGAACTTAACAACTACTAACTATTAATAAGAAGCAAATTAGGAGTTTATTGAGGCAAAAGCCCTTGAAATAAAGTGTGACTGTTAATTTAATTAGATACCACATATTGTGTAAAATGTAAAGTGTGGCACAGTCTATTGGTGCAGAGATGGGTATGTGCATTTTGCAATTTCTTTTTATCACAAAATTAGAATGACCACAGTTAAATCGTCACACAAAGAGAATATTGAACGGACATTTTAGTTTAAAATGCAAAGTATTGCATGTACAAAATGTGTAAATAAAGCAATGTAAAAATTGTACTTACATATTTAAAGCACTGCGCTAAACACACTTATGGTTATCACGCACACTTGAACACTCCAGCCAAATACGGGGAATGTATCGTGTAAGTTGACCAGTTGACAAGTGTGGGTACTGGGGGAGGGAGTGAGAGATTTTATCAGTCAGCATCACGTATTGTAAATGATGTTTTTTAACAAGTAACATTTACGTAATTCCTATCACATGTCCTGGGCAGTTCCAGGCAAAAACATTCAGGGCTAGACTAAAATCGTTCAGGGCTCAAATGACACCAAGTGAAGTGTTGTAGACAATATGACTCCATAACATGCTGTTTCACTTAACATGACTTTGACATGTGCAGCATCTGTCAAACATGCCTCATCTTTAGTCTGGTAGCTCTCCGGGCCATCATTCATCTTTGCAGAGTGTGTGTGTGTGTGTATATACTGTAAAATCCAATAGTTTACCTTACTTAGATATAATTAGTTATATTTACTTAGTTGTTATACTTACTCGGTTTTATTAAGTAACAGCTAATTTTAAGGCGAATAAAACAATTTATTTGCTGCAATGAGTAACTCTTAAAATATTCATGTAGCCACAACAAAACCGATGACATTAATACACCAGGGGGAGGCAGCAGTGCGCTAATGTGTTGCTAATGTGCAACAAAACAACAGAAGAAGAGTTGGTGCTACCAGCCATAAAACTGAAGAAGAAGAAGAAGAAGAAGAAGAAGAAGAAGAAATACGGAAAGGTAGAGAGCAAGCGCAGCAAGCAACGGGTTTTTGAATTTGTGCGCCGAATTTGCTGAGACTGCTTGCATTTTTACCACTGGACAAAGACTGATTACTTCTGTACAACAATAATAAGGTAAGATTCAAAAAATAATTGTGTCAATGTATGTTTCTGTGTGCTGCTAATTTTAACTGACTAATATGAAGGTAGAATGCCGTCAATAATATTTGCATACGCAGGGTAATATTTGTGGAAGTGTACATAAGACTGTAAGCGTAAAATAAATTTGTATGCGCAAGAGAAGCTTTGTAAAGGTGTAAATCGCGTTTCAAGCTCAAGAAAAAATTATTTGCAGCATTTTACTTCTCGTAACTGTGCGGTTCACACCGCCGGCGGCGAAGCGTCAAAAGATCGCTCTGGCCTCGCTAACCCACAACGCTGCCCACCGGCGGCTAGAGCGTCAAATTCGCTCCCTGCTGCCCTTTAGACGCTCAACTATCGGTTTTTATTTAAAGGGGCCGCAAACATACCAAACAAGCGTTCTGATCTTGTGCAGACTTACCACAAAAAGGGTGTAACCTTATGATATATCTTAAATGTGAAAGTAAAAAAAATATTAATGGAAAGAACTTAACAATATACTTACATGTTTGCTAACGAAATAAACCAATTAAAAGCTATTTGTGTGGCGTGGCTTTTGTGCTCTCATTTCAATATTTTAATGTATTTTTTTTTATATATATTTATTGTATTTAATTAACAATAGTTTGTACCATTAATTTGTGTGCAGCCTACATTGAAAACAGTCCTGGTTAAAGTGTAGCCTTAACCCTTTCATGCATGAATGATTAAATCACAAAGTAAGATTTTTTTTATATTTATTTTTTAAACCAGCGAAAAATCATGCAAATAACTTTTTTCAATATATTTTATTTTGAGGGAGTTACTTTAAATTAACCCTGTTTTTTTATAGTAAAAGTGTGCTAACCATGTTTTTTTTGGCGTATTGATTACTATGGACAAAACCATGGTTTTACTACAGTACCTGCGTTTGTTTTTGTGGTAACCTCGGTAAAACCATGGTTAATTTACATAAGGGTTTGATCAATACAACACATATTTTTTCGTTTAACCCAATAGGTTTCATCATGTCAGAAATATTTTGCAACATCCTCTGGCGCGAAAGTTAGCACGCAATTCCCGCTTATTTTCAGAAAATATATAACGTAAATGCGCATTTCGCAACTCACCAGAAACACCAACAACCTCAGACACCTTGGTCCAAGCAACATTTTTTATTTTCACGTCTCTGTACACAGACAGAGACACATCATAAATGACTGTGAAACCCGCCACAGCAATAATTAATCTCTCTTCCATTTTGATTAGGAACTAATGTGTGGTCGGAACCAAAGTTTACAGGACTGCGTTCTCTGGGACCCTCTCAAGCAGAGGAATTCTACATTCCGATTGGTTGCCGCCCAACATCGTCATAGTTCATGTACCATAAAGTTGAACTGATTTTTGGGTTTTTTTTTTGTTTTTTTTTTTTGTATTTTTTTTTTTTGGGGGTTTTTTTTTTTTTTTTTTTTTTTTGTTTTTTTTTTTTTTTTTGGTTGGGGTGGGTGGGTGGGGGGGGGGGGGGGGGGGTGGGGGGGGGGGGGGGGGGGGGTGGGGGGGGGGGGGGGGGGGGGGGGGGGGGGGGGGGGGGGGGGGGGGGGGGGGGGGGGGGGGGGGGGGGGGGGGGGGCAACCAGCAGCCTGGACGCCCCTCGCCCCCAAGACCCGCGCCGCGCTCGCCGGCCTTTCGCCGCCTTTCGCCGGCCCGGCTCACATTGAAAATGAATGACTTCTGGCCACTTTGACGCTCTCGACGGCGGCGGTGTGAACGCACAGTAAGTGTAACTCATGTATTGTGAAACTGCAGCTTCATGCTAACGCAAAATAAATATGATCTGCATGCTTCTGACTTCCATTTTTCCCACGCTTACACTTTTGGCACGTTTTTTTTTTTCGCCAAAAGACGGTCAAAAGCACTGCGAGCCTGTGAACTGTGATTTGCACGCGAAAACAACAGTTTAAAGAAGCTTTATTGGCAAAAAAAAAAAAAAAAAATATTAAAAAGGTTTTTACAAAGTATAGCACTCTGAATACCATAGAGTTGAGCATTGTCACATAACATCATTTTGATTATAACGTTTAACATCAACTCAGTGGTGTAAGTAGATTATGACATTTCAATGTAAAGCCAAACCAAATAATGTTAACACCAGCTCGCAATTCAGTATGAACACATGGGAGTCTAGCCTAATGGTACACAGCTTATGAAAGGAGCATGTTTTAATTACGTTGCTGTTTTTTTAATAATTTTTTTTCTGTATGTATACACTAAAAGTACCATTCCGGCAGCGAGAACGATCCTGAACTGAATGAAGATTAACGTATTGGCGTATGATGTGTTTATTGAACCAATCAGATAAGAGTAAATGGAGAGTCAGCGAGAGCCTCATGTGATTGGCTGAACGGAACATCCTCCAAAAAAAGATATTTATGAATCTTAACCTGCCAGGAAGGTCTCAAAAATACCACACACAAATTCAAAGCAGTCCACGCACATGTGACGATTTGCAAATGCAAATTCAACTATCCATAAATACATGTAACATCATTCATAAATGTGTGATGGAAATTAATTCAAGAACTTGATATATACATATTTGTGTAAACATTTTAAATTTATTTAGGTAAGATGCATTTGGGGAAATATTTATGCTTTTTTTTTATTTATGAATTGTGTTTTGAATTTACTAATCGGATTTTGTAAATGTAAATTGTGCTGTGCATTTATGAATTTTGTTTTGCAAATGTGTTATTTTCACATTATGTACTTATTTAAGTACATTTACTGACCAGTTGCAATATGTCTCCATATTGCAGTGCTTTTGACCATCTTTTGGCGAAAAAAAACGTGCCAAAAGTGTAAGCGTGGGAAAAATGGAAGTCAGAAGCATGCAGATCATATTTATTTTGCGTTAGCATGAAGCTGCAGTTTCACAATACATGAGTTACACTTACGAATAACAGTAAAATGCTGCAAATAATTTTTTCTTACGCTTGAAATGCGATTTACACCTTTACAACGCTTCTCTTGCGCATACAAATGTAATGTACGCTTGCAGTCTTATGTACACTTCCACAAATATTACCCTGCGTATGCAAATATTATTGATGTCATTCTACCTTCATAGACTAACCTTGTCAGCGGTGTTAGCTAACAGATACCAAAGGTCTTTGCTGTTCTGCTGTTAGAAAAAAAGACTGTAGAAATACAGAACTTGTGGCGTATTTTGGCGACTTTTTTTACTTTTCAAACTGAAACATTTGTAACCGTTAGCTAGTTAAAAAATGAAAAGTCAGAGGTACAATTCAAGAACATGCCAAAAGTCCTCAAGATGAGCTCACAGTAGGTTTTAAAGTCGATCTTTATGTGCCACTGATAATTAATTGTTTACTGTAATCTTTTGCAGTGTACACTATAATTTTATAACACTGAGGCTTTGGTCACTTAAGTTATTTTTAAGCTTACAATTGTATTGTCAATATTTTTAATACATCACAATCATAGTCATCACGTGATCACACATTTAAGGTTTAAACTGAATGAGCTCTTTGTCTTGCAGTAATTATTGCTGTAGCGTGTTGAAATACCTACTACTGTAATACAGAGGAAATGCTGCTTTTCAATTGTTTTTTTGACCTCAAGTAGATATGTATAGAAAATGTTCGTTCTTTCTTGTAAAGTATGCAAATATCAAGGAATGAATGTGTCTGTAATCTGCAATTCACAACAATAGTGGAACTTGCCTTTAACTGAAGAATTATTTGTCATATTTAGGACAAGTGCTTGTGGCATCTGTCTTCTCTGAACAGCACTCTCGTGAACACCGGCCTCAGTAGAGCAGTTTTTGACTCAGTCATGTGCTACACTTTATTTACAATTTCAAATAATTTCTTGCAGATGAAGTATACATGTAGCCACTGTATTTCTTTTATTTTTTTCACAGATCTCGGAAAACACTTCACACCCGACAACCCCTAAAAATGTATGTTGCTACCTTAAATGTTTTCAATATTTTTTATTATATTTAATAATAATATTTAAAATAAACCATGTCATTGACTTCTTTATTGACACTTTCATATTTGTACTGTAATTTTTTTAATGTCTTAAACTTGTTTTTCTTTTTTTACTTCTAGAACCCAGATTTGACAGCAGTGCACACCCACCTGTTTTACTTTATGATCACCCCAGATACTTCTACAACTAACCCGCTTTGTAAGTTCTCATAGCTACACCTTATTAAAGAAGCACATCATTTTGGGAAAATTTCCTGTGTATTTGCTGGTAAATTACTGAGATACTTTTATAAAGATTAATGTTGATTATATACCTAGTTCAACAAAAAAATGAAAATTATGCCACTTAATCTCCCTCCTGTCATTCCATCCCATAAAAAAGTGTGCATCTTCAAGACATGAATGAAGATATTAACCCCAAAACTCTGACACCCAAGAAACCATAAAATAAATCCGTATGAATGGAGCCGTGTAATCTACTTTTGGGCCAAACTGTTCAATGAATGTAAGGAGCAGTTTCAGTTATATTTCCACTTGAACTTGGTTAGGCATAGTGTGATCACAAACCGTTCTTGATCTGGAATTATTAGCCGAACACACTGAACCGTGCTGTATAATCCTGGAGTGACTCGGCGCCTGCCTCAGAGTTGTCATTTGGTCTTTTGTAGGGATGTTAACTCTAACCGCGAGCCGGTTGAACATCGATTCAAATATGTGACGATTCAAATCGGTTGAGATGCAAAACAAATCGCGATTCATTTAGGGGTAGGATTTTATATGAATGTATGTCTGAGGGGAATTTACTGTCTTTAGAAAAGTGTAATGGTATTTTTTTTTTTTTTCCTCTTGCCTCGGATATGCATATTACATTCATAAGTGCAGCGCTGCTATTGTTTCAGCGTAACTAAGGAAACGCTTAAGCGCCCCGCTGGCAGAGAGTGGTAATCGCGTCTCATTCAGGCTCGTCTGCTGTTTCTGTTTCCTGGCGATATTTTTTTTTTTATGATATTTTCACACAACTGAAGTCAAATCCTTTTGGGTTTGTTTTTTGCTTCACATTTTCGAAATTAGGCCATCTAATGTAGATTAAAAACTGCTTGTTTTGCATGTATGGCAGCATCTTTGTTTGTGGATCATGATTAAAAGGGCAGTGTGCCTCTATTTTTAAAAGGAAAGAGCACAGACAAAGCCTTATTTTGTTTATATGAAGAGAATTCTTTTATTTGTGTTACTTATTTATTTGATTTTTTTTTTTATTTCAATTTAGTTTTGTTATTTACATTTACATTATATTTAAATTTTGTTATTTAGCAGACTCTTTTATCCAAAGCGACTTACAAATGAGGACAATAGAAGCAATCAAAACTAACAAAAGAGCAATAATATACAAGTGCTATATTAGTATATTATTAGTGTTATATTGTTAAATTTCACAAAGAAACGTACAGTATTTTTTCCAAGCAATAATAAAAGGACACATTCAATTTATAATATAATTATCTCATTTTGTAAAAAATAAATAAATCGTGAATCGAATCGTGAGTTGAGTGAATTGTTACATCCCTAGTCTTTTGCTTAGCCAACAGTTTCTCTGTAGCTGGCCAAGCCTGCTATTTGAATGAAGTTAACAAGTTAATAGTAAAATTAAAAGAAATATTTAATCTTTCATAACGTGTGCTATTTACATCTAGTACCGTATTCTAACTCTTGCATTACTAAGGCAATGACTGACACATTTATGTTGCATTCCAAAGAGCTCTGTTAACAGCCCAACAGTGAAAAATTAAACCATATCCGTATCGGCTTGGGCCGGGTCAGCACAAAATGGAATGGTTTGGCCTGACGGTGGGAAAGCGGCTCAAATCTTTGGAAGAGACATAATTGCTATATGATCAACTGTCTAATGTTTTGGGTAAATAGTCAGAAATATCTGTCGGATTTCACTGAAAATGTCTTTATTTGTGTTCCAAAAATAAACAAAAGTCATGTTTGAGTAAATGATCACATAAATTTCAAGTTTGGATGAACTAACCCAGTGGCATGGCAGTGTAGGCAGGACAGATAACACTGACAACTTATCATCCATATTTCCCTACTAATAATGTTTTTATTTGGTTTTCTACAGGTGTCTGATGTTGATGCAGTCTGGGCACTAGTATCTGTTGGGTTGCTGACTATCATTGAAGATGAAGTACTTCTCCAAATCTTCTCTGCCTTGACCCTGTGTCTTTTGCCATCATTGTTCAGGGTAGTACTGCAAAGAACAGTCTCCAGGGTCTACCTCAGCCATTTGCTTCCGGACTGCCATGCACTATGTTTGGATCACTGGTACAGTACATTTGGATTACCCTAATACTGTGAAGAACACTTACAGTGTGATGCTTGACTTGGGACGGGACAGGGGGAAAAAAACAAACATTGGCAACATGTGCGGCCAACCCAGTGCCATACTTACTCATTGTACTGCTACCTCCACTGTTTAAAAGAAGCATACCCTAAATCAGATTGTTTTTGCTTTGTTTCAAAATGTTTGTAATACAAGTTAAAACTGTACTGAAAACCCCCCAAAAAAAGTACATTACCTTTAACTTTGAACTTTCACTACCTCAAATTTATGTGTAATTGTATGTGTGTGATGAATGGAACATTGTTGTCAGTAATTTATTATGGATGTTTGAAGCACTTAACTTAGTGGAGTAACGCTTACTTGTTTTTTTTAAGGCAGTTTTTTGCATGCTTTTAGCCAGTAAATCAGATTGCTGTTTACGTAAATACAACTTAGAAATTCCAAGTTGCAGGAAATGTTACATGAGTTGGCTCAACTTAAATAAAAGAGTTGTTTGAAATACGCACATAGTATATTGTACTTATTCATTTAGTTGTTGAAAATAGTGATTCTGAGTTACCAGAACTTGTGTGTAAGTTTACAACACCCTTTCTTATTACAAATTATTATTCTTATTTCACTTTACTTGGTTTTTTCAAGGCAATCGGTTTGCATGCTTTTTTTAAGTAAGGTTTACTATTTGGAATGTACAGTGTGTGTATATAATAGCATAATCTTGCAGGTTTGCACTACATAACCAAACAAAAATCAGACCCTCATTATAGAGCATGCAACACATTTCTAGGCTAGATTGTTGCAATGCTCTTCTGGCTAGACTTCCATCATGTGCAATCAGACCTCGGTAAATGATTCAGAATGCAGCAGCACGGCTTGTTTTCAATGAGCCCAAGAGAGCCCGTGTCACACCCCTTCTCATCTCTCTGCACTTGCTACCAGCCTGTGGTTGGTAAACAAGCGGTGGCTTGTGGTCCCAAGGCAGAGAGGCTCAAAATCTCTCTCACGTTTCCTTTCAGCGTTTCTCGCTGGTGGAATGACTATACCTAAGGCCATCCGGACAGCCAAATCCCTCAAAATTTTCAGAAACGATTTTGAAAACTTCGTCTCCCCTCTTTGGTATCTAACCGGCGTCCTCCTAAAAAAAAAACAAAAAAAAAACATTATTCCTTATTCCCTTCCTGTCCTAGCTTTTATTATTTTGAATGATGACGGAAACCTTGTATAACTGCCACTTATCATGTTTATTGCCATCATGATGGTCACTTTTTGTATTACTCATCTGTAAGTCACTTTGGATAAAAGTGTCTGCTAAACAGAGGCGGACAGTGACTAGTATTGTGCTTAAGTACATTTTTTGAGTATCTGTACTTTACTTGAGTATTATTTTTTTCTGGGAACTTATGACTTTAACGTCACTACATTTGAAAGACAAATATTGTACTTTTCACTCCTCTACATTTCTATCAAGGTCCTCAAAGTAGAAAGTCGTTACTATGTGGCAGTTTTGAAAGTCAGTGGGTGATTTTTTTTTTTTTTTTTTTTTCTTCTCTAAAACTTGACTTTCTTTTTTTTCAGACAGTTTATCAGTAATCACTGTTGGGGCTACATGAAGTGATTTCCCAGAATTTTTTGAACACCGACCAGTTGCAAATGTGATATTTATTTACAAAAATTAAATAATAAGAAATTAATATTGTGGTATATATTAGACACAATATTGTCTTATTTTGCTAAATTGTGTAAGTGAAAATATTACGCTCTAAACCACAGAAGGACTGTTTGTGCATCTCCTAATACAACACAATAGGTGTTGGACTTGAGCAGCACCCACAACCGTTCTGTCATTCTGTGTATGCCATCAAAGTACAGCGAGAGCGATTAGACAGCATTTTTAACATTTTTGTTTTGATGTCAAATAGTCTTGCTGTTTTGCTTTTTTGTTAAAGCAGTTTTGCTGTTGTAAAGTTGTACAGCTACAGTTGTGTTGCTGGGTTTTAAAGCAGGTTTAGATTTTTTCTTTCTTTTCCTTATCACTCTGTATTTACAGGATTTCACTGTCCACTCTGTTCAAATGTGGATGAATGGCTACACATAGATGTGTGCATACACTGTCAGAACTGTGTGAGATCACCACCATCCTGCTTTTGTGGGGGTGGGTAGGTGTTACATTTTGTTTTTTGTTTGTTTTTGTTTAGGTTTTTTCCCCCATAGGTTTTTTACATTCTAAAAGCTCTTTATTCCAAAGATACTACAAGCTAGTCAGTGTATTCAGCAGGTGTAACGTATTGTAAGTTGCTTCAGAAGTATTGCAAGTATTACATACAACAATAAAACAGTGCATTGACATAAAAAAGGAAATGTACTTTTGGTACTTAAGTACTTTTGAAAGCAAGTACTTCTGTACTTTTACTTAAGTAAAAATCTGTCTTTACAACTTGTAATGGAGTAATATTTGACCAGCAGTATCTGTACTTTCACTCAAGTAATGGAGTTGATACTCTGTCCGCCTCTGCTGCTAAATGAAGCATTTTTTTTAATGTATAGCAGAACAGGAAGAAGCATTTCACCTCAACCACAGATGTGCGAATCCACAACACTTATATGAGCTCAATAGTTCAAACTACTGCTTTAAAATAAACCAACCACGCATTTCAGTCAAACTGCTAATGTTAACATGTTTACATCTACTTCGGTCAGGAAGTTATCTGATTGTGTTAAATATGTATTTACTATATATGTAATACATGACAAAAGCTTCAGAGGGTCTTCATATTTAGTTCGGGGAGGATTCACACACCAGGTTAACAGCTTGAGTTGGGGGGATAGTCTATTAGATCAGACTTTTTACTGAACTATTGGAGAATGTTTCACAAGTTTGTCTTCTGTTTGTGCTGGTGGTGTCAGATTGGTAAGTAAATTTATCAATTATGATTTTCACACCTTGAAATGAATGGAAATGTAATAAATGCTGGGGAAAGGGCACGGAAAATGTTGAAAATGTAAAATGAAGGGTCATAAAGTAAATCTACCATCGAGTTCCTTTCAAATTCCAGACCAGCAATGAATAATCAGTGCATATGTTTTTATGAGCAACAAAAGTCATGGAAATATATTACTCAAAATGCAGGCGAAACCTGAGTGCATTAAATGATTTAGATTCAGTGAACCTATTTCATCTAATGTTCATGTTCTCCAGGTGTGTTTGGTTCTGAGACAAATATAATACAGATGATGTCAGTGATGGAGGGAGATTCCATCCTTTTACACACTGATGTTACTGAAATACATGAAGATGAAGACATACAATGGACATTTGGAGCTGTCGACTCTCTGATATCGCTCGCTGAAATCACTAAAGCTGCTGGAATCTGCTTCACATATAATGGTCCTGATGGGAGATTCAGAGACAGACTGAAGCTGGACAATCAAACTGGATCTCTGACCATCACAAACATCACAACTCAACATGCTGGACTCTATAAACTAGAGATAACTGCAGCAAAACTGTCATCAAAAACATTCAGTGTTTCTATCAATGGTGAGTAGAGATCATCAGTCCTGTCCTTTATATATTCTTATTTTAACAACTATTTACATAATAAAACTTTTAATCGTTTTAGATTTTGAGATCACAGAAACACTTACTGATTTTCATCGCACTAAACACTCACTCAACACACTGAACCAGAAATAAGAATGTTGTTTATATTTTGCCACAATTCTCTTTATTCTCCCATGTTTTCCAGCTCGTCTGCCTGTTCCTGTCATAAGAAGTAACTGCTCTTCATCATCATCATCACCATCATCACAGCAGAATTGTTCATTGGTGTGTTCAGTGTTGAATGTGAGTCATGTGACTCTCTCCTGGTACAAAGGAAACAGTTTATTGTCCAGCATCAGTGTGTCTGATCTCAGCATCAGTCTCTCGCTACCTCTGGAGGTGGAATATCAGGATAAAAACACCTACAGCTGTGTGCTCAAAAATCCCATCAGCAACCAGACCAGACATCTGGACATCAGTGAGCTCTGTCACACAGGTTCAGGTACAGCAGCACTGATATTAGTGTCCATGTACACATTTACTTACATTAATGTTTCTCCTTGACTCTCCTTCTCCTTCTCATCCTCCAGACTCTGTATCTCTGATAGTGCTGAGTTCTGCTGCTGCTGCTGGATCTCTGTTGATTGTCGCTGTAACTGGGATCTTCTTGATCTACAAGAAACAAAGAAAAACAAACCAAGAAGGCAAGTGTTTCCGAATGCCTTCAAACTTATTTTTCTTCAAACTGAAGTGTATTTATTAGCTTAGGTAATTTCTGTAGATTACACTCATATCAGAAACATATTTAGCCAATAGAATGACATTGGATCATATTCTTTACTCATTTCACTTGGAAAGCAATCAAACAAAGCTGAGTTGGAAATTTGTTGGTGCTGTTTTTACAAATTGCAGCCTCAAACATATTGAATTAATTACATGCATTAGTGCTTAAACTTTGACAGCACTAATAACATGCATTATGAAGACCCAGATTTACTTAAGATTGAGTTTTGTTGTAGTTTAATGCATCTGGTAATTTTATTGAAACAGATGAGACTGGCGATGAAGAGATCACTTACGCTGAACCGACTTTCTACAAACAAGATTATCAACGTAACACCCAGGAAGTCGAACAGGCCTCTTTGTCGCATGGCAACCAACGCTGATATCACTGAGTTTATTGGCCAAAAGTATGTAAAGCAGGGAAATTCCCTGCATGTCCCAAGGAAAAGCAGAGAAGAAATGGACTGTGTTCTAGTTAATTAATAGAAAAACCATTATTTGAATGAACACACATATTCTTCATGCCATTGGGTATATTATTGTCATTGTGTATTTTGTCTTTGATATTTTTAGACTATTTTAGTATGCTTGTGAGGGGTCCCATTCCTGATCATCCCTTTTCACTTTATGTAATCTTACCTTGTTTAGTATCTTTGAATTTGCCTTCTTATGATCGAAACCAGCGTGTATATTATATATTGGTACATAGGCAATATATTAGTGTACTAAGAATCTTTACTAATTTGTGCATCAACACCCAAGCGAATTACATATGCAAATACCATGCTTAGAGACAAAGGGTCGTAACCCTCCAGCAATTGCCACCTCCCGATCGGAAATTCCATTTTGCTCATTGGACAAGCCCATCTTGAGAGGCGTGAATCTCTGCAGGCTTTAAAGGCCACACTTCATGTGACCCGCCCCAGTCGGGGGTTCGGTCAGAAGCAAAGATGAAGATGTGAGAAAAACGCGTCAGGATGTTTTTTTGTTTTTTACCAAAAAGCATTTTGTGCCAGGCCTTTCTTCGACCTAGTCCTTTCCATTCATCAAGTTACTCTGACTCAAACTGGTTATTTTCATCGACCCGAATTCAGCAAAGATCTACGGGTAGCTTTAAGATTTGCATCAGGAATCTCTTTCAGACAACCAAGACTCGCAAGTATCAAACTTATTAATTGATGCATTAAGTATCAATTACACCTTTTTACAAAGGTGTGTTTAAACTCAGAATCTGACGTATCCCTGAAGGCTGTGATCTGTTGAATATACATGCAAAGTGTTCCATAAAATTCATTCTTTCTATGCTGAGTTAAACTTTATCCCTTTCTTATACCAACTGTGTGTGTGTGTGTGTGTATGTGTAGGTTAGACCAGCTTAATGTGTTTATGTAGTATTTTAGACTAGTTTAAGTGTTTACGTAGTTAATAAAACCTTACTTGTATCACACTTGACGTTCATTGTTTGCTCATAACTGGAGTCACTTAATCTTGCAGATTTATGCTACAAGCTTTTGTAAAATTGTACAGTAAGAAAGTTATTTCCCTTAACCAGGAAATAACGTTCTTAGAATTGACAAGACAGTTGACCCTGAGAGGTCAGCTAAATATCTACAGCGGATCTAAACTATGAATAGTTAATTATAACTAGTTATGGTTAATTATTCATATTTCCCTATGAGCTGATTCGCTACAGTAGTGTTGATGCAGCCATGTCAGGGAGACGCTGTGTGATTCAGTGCGAAAGCAAAAGCATTTTATCTGGCGTTCCGGAAGTAGATGCAATTAGGAATCATTGGTTAAGATTTATTTACAACAGAACAGCACAACCCAGATGTTTGAATTTGTGCAACGCATTTTATGGAGGACCGTTTTTTGAACCTAGAAAAGTACAAGGCTGGCTGTGCACAAAGTCTATTTAAAAAAAAAAAAAAAGGGTCAATTCCGACTTTGCTATGACAATCTGGCGCTCCTGAATCAGCGACTGTTTTGTTATTAGTTTAAGTATTTGCTATTGACTGTTCAAATGCGGAGTTTTGCGCAGCGCAGAGTAACGCGTCGTATGTGTGTGTGTGAGGGGAACAGGGTCAAATCACAGGAGAGTGAACTGCCTGTCAGAAATCATAGCACGTCAGCTGTCTTAACCGCGGCTTGTGTACTGCATCATCACTGTGTCTGTCACGCGACTCTTGCCCTTTCGGGCTTGAACTGATGGTAAAACTAATGACATTATTAACTGTCTTGATATTTACTTTGAAAGCTGAAGCTCGCGATTATGGTAAGGGGCATTACATTTCCGACGTGTGCTTGTGGTGTTCGGCCAATCACAATGCACTGGTTCAGCTGGCCAATCAGAGCAGACTGCGATTGTCAAAGGAGGGGGCTTTGTTGAAACCTACGTGTTTGAGAGGGCGAGGGCATAGAGGACATCAATAAGTACACTATTGAAGAAATAATGTGTTGTGAACCATTAAAGCATGTCAACATATTCTGTTACACCAAATACACAAAATAATGATCTTTAAAATAGCATCATATGACCCCTTTAAACAAATTTAAAGGTGTCATGAACTGAGAAACCAAAATTCCCTTGATCTTTTGACATATAAGAGGTCATTGTACTATAAAAACATCCTGTAAGTTTCAGAACTTTACATTTTGTCAGTAGTCTAAAAACAGCTTATATCGAAGGCAGTATGCCCAAACGACGCTTGGTGATGTTATAGTGTGGATAAGCACCGCCTCCGCAGAAGAAGCTGAACGCATGCTTCAGCATTGCTGCCTGTTTAGCCCCGCCCACTGATTCGAGCATGTAGTGTAAATAACGAGAGAGTCGAATGCAGGTCTACAGAGAATCCAAACGATCAAGATGGCTATGACGACAACAAGACGCAGTGCCAAGTGCAAGTTAGGCAAAATCCTTTGGCAATTGCCTTCCTCGGATCCAACAGTATAGAGTGCTGAACTTCTATTTTTAAATGAAGTTCCAGAGCACGTCAGTAAGAACTGGTTCTCATTTCACTTCAGGTTACCGCGGATTCGTTTACAAACAAGGCACAATTGGACACAGAAAGACGATGCTGGGATTATATGGATCCGACAGTAATTTTCATTACATGGTCACTATTGCTTTGTCTGTTAAACAGATTGTTTGTTATGAGTATTTATGCGTTTTTAATTTAACACAGCACCGTTCATCTGTGAAGGATGTAGTCTCACAAACATAAACAACTATTAGCCAATCACAGAAGTGGGTGTTTACTTCCGAGTCTACAATCCGCCACACCTATTCAAACAGAGCATTCTGATGAGGGCTATGAAAATAGCTTATTACTTCTAAATTATGTTTTTTGATGTAAAATATCTTGATTACATTGTAAGTGGACCTCAGAGAACAGAACAAAATAAAAACAAAAAAAAAGACAGTTCAGACAGAACCCCTGTAAGTAATTTAAGTTATATTAAAAAAAAACTCCTAGCTAGCAATAGCACATGTTAGCATACTAAAAATTATTTCATTTAATAATATATGTAACATATGGGATTAGCAAGTAAGAAGAGATTGCTTTCAATATTAGCATTATCATGGCTATTGCTCATTGTCAGTACTAGCGTTAGCATGACTGTTGCTCATAATGGAGCCGCCAACAGCCCAAGCGCAACTGAAACCACAGAAAAACTCACCGACAAAAATCCTTCTAAATCTCCAATATTACTTTCCCAAATATTTCAAAAACACATAATATTGTAAAGTGATGTTTTGGGTTGTGTTTCTTGTTCATGTTTTCATGTCTTTTATTTTGTAGTTTGATTCATGCTGTCAGTGTCATGCTTCCCTTGCCCTCATGTATCTCTGCCTTGTGTATGTGTCATGTTCTGATTGGTTTGTTCATGTCATGTGCCCCTCTTGTTTGCTATAAGTAGCCATCATGTTGCCACTGTCTCTCGTTGTGTATTGATGTTGTAACCTGCTGTCTGTGTATCTTGTTCGGATTATTGTTTGGATTTCACCTTGTTTAAATAAAACTGCACTTGGGTTCTCACCACGCTCGCCTTCAGTGGACTAATTCATTACAAATATATTGTTTAATTTTAACATTTACTCTTCTGAAAATCCAGCTGGAGCATTGATGTCATAAGACTGACAACATTACTTGATAAACAGGCTAGATCTTTCGTGTGATTCAGTGAGGTCAGGAAGTCACATGACACACGATCGAATATATTAAAGTTCTTCTCAATTCCAGAGGGTCATGGACCCTAACCATATAATGGTGCAAAACTTGGCTAAGACAATTCTTAATTAACGTTTGGCAGCCATATCACCCTGTAGCATAAGACTGGTCACCCACTGAAGCCAAGCAGGGTTGAGTCTGGTCAGTACCTGGATGGGAGGCCAGCAGGGGGAGCTCATCCCGTGTGAGTCCTAATGCCGACCTATCTGGGGCATTATATAATGACACTGACTATACTGTAAGAAGCACCGTCTGTCGGATAAGATGTTAAACCAAGGTCCTGACTCTCTGTGGTCACTAAAATTCCCATGGTATACTTCTCGTAAAGAGTAGGGGTGTAACCCACACAACTTCACATTGAATCTTGATGGTTGGGATACCACATTTTTACAATTTTACTTATCGGTGATGTGTTTTTTTTTTTTTTTTACAGAAACTTGAGGAGGATCATGTGGCATACACACTTATCAGCATTAGAAGATGATCTTAAACCTTTGCTAAGTACCAGATCCAGCTGTAGGATCCAATGAATACATTGCAGTACATGGCAGTGCATTGCAGCACAAGGGTTGCCAGTTATCCATACTGTACAACCAATGTAGTGTTTTCATATTTTGTTTACATTTGCTGCTTACACCCTCAAAACGAATTTATACTGTGCGTTCATCAATCTGTATCATTTATTCTAAATTATATATGGCATTATTTATTATCTTAATGTGGTTTGACCTATGCCACATAACTTCTTCATAAACATGCAATGTTACTGGAAGTTTGGTGTTCATGCATGCATGTGGGTGGAGGTGTTTTTTTTTTTTTTTTGTACGATTATGACAATCATAGTAGTGTGACTTCTTCTAAATGCAGAGGTTTTAAAGAAATAATTCATTGCTACCTATGTTTGATGAATCATGCAAAGAACTGACTCAACTGAATGATTCATTTTACTGATTCAATTTCCCTGTCCAAATACTCACAAGTGCAGTCTTTGCACTTAACCACTTGACTACGTATATGACATATTTGCTGTGTTTGGCCCAAGTGTTTAAGTGCGCATGAAGACCACAAGTGTGTGTGTATAACTTTTCATTACCTGATTAGACACACTTAAAGGATGTATGTTTAGTTCTTTCTTTCTTGTGAATTTGATGTCTGCTTTGGCAATACAAATAATTTTGTATTATTAAATTAACATCTAGTTTTATTCTTTAACTTTTTTTTTTCTTTTACCATTTGTATTTTTGTGTAACAGAGGGTTGTAAAAATCATTTCACTGCACACTAGGCATGGCTGTATATGCGACAAATAACTACTATAATGGTGCGCTATCTAGTGTACAAAAGCATGGGTTAATTTTTCAGAACAATGTGACAAACTGCTGTTAGTTTTCACTTGCTGTTAATCTCAGTTCACATCCAAACAAAATAACACTGTGATTTGCTTTGCAGTCTGCAAAGTGAAATTGTGGTTTACAGCCCTGGAAATGTCATCAAATGTTATGTCATCAAATGTTTGTTATGTCATCAAATGTTATGTATTAAAATGTTAAAGAAAGCAGCCCATGCTCAGATTGTCAGAAACGGGCTCAAAAAGATTTTCTTGTGGTTTTAAATATTTATTTTAATGATTGATACTGGACATACACATACAAATAATAATTCAAACAATCTCTAAAAATGAGTAAAAACAATTCTACAGGAATCTTTAACAAGAACAAAAGTAAACTAAATAAAAATACAAACAAAAAATGAACGTATAATTTCAAACTACAGTTTGATTTCATGATTTGTAAACCAACAGAAGTCTTAATTTGCTCTTCATGTGTGTTTGGTGTTGAGACAAATGTGATGTGATCAGTGTCATGAAGAGAGATTCTGTTACTCTGAACACTGATGTTACTGAAATACATCAATGAAGACATGGAAATATGAAACTGAAAAATCTCTCATGGCTAAAACTAGCATTGAGAAACAAATCTTTTCCACGTTTGATGTTGCTGAGATTTAGAACTCTGCATGTCAATTTTTGTTCTTCCTTGTCGTTCATTCGTCATCATCGCTTATGTTTTGCAAAGCATTATTTTGCTTCGCTTCAGCTATGATAAAGAGACATCCACTCTTGGGGGCGGCGGGCAGATGAAAGGTAAAGGGGGTGTTTGATTTGGTTTTGATTTCAAATATCATGGGTGTTTCTCAGAAATCACTTACTGCACCTTTAAGACAGATACTCTCACTTGATCTCCTAATAAAATACTTTATTTATTTGGGAGTTATTAGTGTTGTTATTGCTGTGGCATGGCCTCTCCTGTGAATTCTGCTTCTGTGGTGATCATAATAATGGACAATCCAAAGGAAAACTGTTCTCACATTTGTTACTACATTGTCCTAAAGCACCATCATAATGCCAAAATTAATAAATATATATTAAGAATAAAATAATAATATTAAAAGGTTATTAAGGCCACTGTTCTTCATATAAACTACAAGAGCAGTGATTATATTTCGAATGAAACTACATCAGGAACTCAAATAACATCACAGGATCACGTCCCTTTTTTCCATTCCAGTCATTATATTGCTCATGGTCTGGCTTCTTCTAAAGCAAAAGTGTGTAAGAAAAAAATCATTTTCAGACGAAGGAGCTACACCGTACACTGTAAAAAAAATCCGTAAAATTACGGTAAAAAACGGCAGCTGTGGTTGCTGGAATTTTACCGTAAAAATTACGGTAGCAACGTTTTAGGTTTTACGGTTTTACTTAAATTTACAGTAAAATACCGTAATTTCATTAACTGACAATGTTAATATACCAACCTATTGAACTACTGAAACCTTTTTCTGTTTTGTAGCTTTGTAATACACTGATAACCACCAAATGCAGGTGGTGATGAGAAAGTCACATGATGAAATAAAGCCCATCACAAGCAGCTTTTAAATAATAACATATATTGAAGTTGCACAGTGTCATTCACACAAACACTAAACACCATCATGGTAACCCACAATGAAATTAAAATAATGCAATAAACATTAATTTAACAACATTATGTGTAACACACAACACTAATATACAAAACTGATAAGAAAAAATATAGTTATTTCAACAAAAAAACATCCAATTTGAAATGTAACGCAGGGAATTCTGGGAATGTCAATTTACGGTTATTCACTGTAAATTATACGGTCTTTTTCACTTCCAAAAATGGTGTACTACCGTAAAATTTATGTCCAATACATATAATTTCCAATACAGTTTTTCACCGTATATAGTAGGGGAATTTACCGTTAACCATTTAACAGGTTTTTACTGTAGCATTTTTACAGTCTTTAACCATTAAATTCACGGTCATTTTTTACAGTGTACCTACACTTTTTGTAATTGCACTTTTCATATTTTTTTTTTTAAACAACAACAACAACATTTTTACAATTTAGTTGTTTATGGCTGTTATCTTTTATTGAGACAGATGGGCTTGACCTCAAATATGGTAATTTTTTTGAAAACTAAAGACACTTTTTTGATTTCCGGTGTAGTGTGATACCTAAGCCATAATATGACGTTAATTTCCTCCAAGCAACAGGGAAATAAAAAATACTATTGTAAGACCCTCCACAAACATCTTCTGCTAAACCACTATCAAGACTGATCATCAACGTAGCAAGATGCTATTTGCCCTTCTCACAGGGATTAACTGGCCACTTAAATGGACAAATCTTTGTCCTTTGGCAATTAATTTAAAAGAAAGTGTTTATACAACTACATAGATACTTCACCTCTGGAACACAGCTGACAATAGGCTGCGTTATGAACTGATCTCACAGTAGAGCAGCCAAGTATGACGCCGATTCTCATCAAATCGTTCTTTTGAGTTGAGCCGGTTCCAAAAAACGAACGGAATTGAACTTTGGTTCTGAGTTGATGGCAAGACGAACAGCCGAAGTAGCACATCCAAGAACCGAATGAGCCGGCTCAACAAGCCGTCAAAGAGTCTGATGAGAGAGTTGACGATACAATGCAAGCCTGAGGCATGTGCATACAGATTATATATTACGTTTTATAGCTAAATCACAGAATTTATAAAACTTGTTTATATAGACTGCTTTCTATACTTTGGAACAATGTATTTGGACATGTGGAACAAATCTGTGTTTGTGTATCAATGTCTGTAACGCTGTTAGGTGTGAAACTCAAACAAGATGGCTACACAATATTGGTCAGTCATATGTGACATAACACATCAGTGAATGAAACTGACCCTCAAACACTTAAGTGAACAGCAGGCAGTAATCAGCAATGCGTTCACACAAATGGCTTTAGCCTATTTTGAATGTTTCATTAATATACCAAGACAGTGCGGGGTAGTCGTGGGTGGGGTTTGACACAACAATGTTAAAGATTAGTGCATCAGAGGAAGATAATCTCACTTTAAAGGAATTTGATAATGACAAAATCCAGATAAAAACCTGTAAGGGACTGTGAAGATCTGCCCCTGCTATTGATCTGCCACCTTAGGAAGATCAATTATCAGGAAACAAAACATGGGTGATGAAGTCTGAATGGGTGATATTAGGTTAATCGTATAATAATTACTTTGAGATGTAAACATAACTTTATTTGGGAAAAAAAGAGTTAGGGTTAGGTTAGGTTATTATTGCGTTTACACCTTGCTAGAGGGTTACTAGGGTTCTCTAGGCGCTTGTTTAAAAGTGTGACAAGATTTGAAGAATCGTTAATGTCTGAAATACAGGACTAAAAAGGTCTGTTTACACAATGACAGGTACTTCTGCATTCATTTCTCAGAAGCCTTCAAGTTGGATATACAACTCATTGCTGAAGTCCATAACTTTGACATTCCAGAGATGCTTGGTATTTAAAGTCATGCCAACATGATGACACAAAAGGAGATGCACAGAGAGATAAAAAAAGTGTCACATTTAATCAAATAGTTTTATAAAAGAGTCAATATTATTACCCTAAATTATAATAAATGTAAGCATGCAGTGACACATGTGTTCTGAATTAAAGAGGCAAAGTCCTCACTGTTTTTGTTTGTTTGTTTGTTTATGATCATGAAGTGGCAACTTCAGACCTGATGAGGGGCACTCAACCATTTTATCGGGGTCCCAGGACATACTCCCACATGAGGCTGATTCTACCTTGTAGTTGACCTTTTTTAATTTATTTATAATTCCACACATTTTCATTATGCATGGTACACATATTGAGGGTTGCACTTGCTAGTTTTGGTTGTTGGGGAACCTACTCCCTACTCATATGCAACAGAATTAGCAACGTTATCAGGTAATTGGTAGAGGCACCAGATCAATTGTTCATTATGTTATCAATAATCATCTGTTTGGTGAACAGTTCATCAGCTAACCTTCAAGAGAAGGACAACACTGAACTGCAATATCAGAGAGAATGTGAACCAAAAATCTCACCATAAATACCCTTTCTTGTTGTAAAGTCCAAACACAAACTAATGCGTACTTCTCAAAATATCTGCACCTGCTCCCGTCCCAGCTCAGGAACTGCCACCTGAGGACGACGAGACATTATCAGGTTACAAAACATGGGTGATGATGTCCTAGTGATGATTCTTCTCTCAAATCTTAAACATGAACACTACAAGATTTGAAAACTGTGGCGCATAACACACTACAAGACATTATTAAGATGATCATGCCAGAAGGAGCGCCTCACGTGATCTCACACAGAAGATCATCATTGATGTTTCAGTAATGTTTACATATGTTAGCTATAGGGTGCTAACAGCTTTCTACACTCACCTGGTGCGTTCAAAACTGACTGAGGCGATTTCACCCCAGCCTTTTTTCTTTGTCCTTACGGTTCTGGTACATTTTTGATACATTATACAGACAGTCATGTTACTGCAAAACTCCCAAAACCCAGATAGCACAGGTACGTCTGCAAGATGTCTGTTAAAGATCATTTGATCTGGAAAGCGTCTGTTGTGTGCAAACATCTGACAGACGTCTTTCAGATGCCAGTTTTACATCCATTCTAAATCCCAAACATCTTAAAAACATCTAACAAACGTCTATTTGACATCTGATAGGAAATGTCCTATAGACATATTGCAGATGAGCAAACACTCTAAAAATACATCTTGCAGATGTAAATGCAGACGTCAAATAGACGTCTCCGTGATGTATGTGTGCTATCAGGGATGATATTCCACATCAAATTTACATGTGTTTCCACCTAATGCTTCTGTATGGGCAATCACAGATATTCATAGAGTAGAGTTGCAGTTGCTTTTAACCTCTAGGCTTACATGTGCTGGAAATCAAAGAAAGCAGATATAAACACACAACATTGAATGAATACAACATTGAGCCCTGGAGTGATGAGCATCAGCACTATTGCTTAAATTAGGGTTATTAATCATTTTCACTAGTTGAAAAAAGAAAAAACAGATGCTTTTCTAAATCAAATGACCATGATAATTATATTTCTCCACAAAATATTTACTACAGTTGTTATTCCTACAATAACATCATAATGTGAGATCTTTTTCAAAGAGCGTAAGATAATCTTTACGAAAAATAACTGCGTTTATTATAGTAGAAGGTTTTTTTTTGGCATATTTATTGACAAAATACCATGGTTAATTTGTGGTTACCATGGTTTAACTATAGCAACTATGTGTTTTTGGTTTATTTGTAGTGAAACATGGTAACCATGGGGATTTTTGTAATTTTTTTTTTTTTTCTAAGACAGTCATGTATGATCACATTACCACAGTTTTACTGTAGTAACAATCCCTATAAAAATAGTTACTGGGTGCCGGCTGTTTCCTTATATATATATATATATATATATTATTGAGGAACAGCATCCCATACAGTGTGCCCTTGTTATAAAGTGTTTGAGTTAAGGTGTGTGTACTACAAATATTGTATTAGAGCAGCATCTAGTGTCCAAACTAGGAACACAAATAATCCATGAGCGAATCAGACATTTTTTATAGCATTAATCACATTATCTTGAGCTGATTTTTTCTTTTTCAGAAACAAAATTGTTTATATAAGCTGATGCAAAGTTAAAGGGAAAAAACCCCTGTTACAAATATTCTGCACATTGAAAGGCATGTGATTTTTGTCTTAATACAAAACAAACCCTCTTTCTATTTACAGATCATTTACAATATTTGAATAGCTAAAAACACAAACAGCAGTGTTAATGAAAGTAAATGATCTATGTCCAGCTTTTATTAATTTATATATCATTGCAAAACATCTGACCATTATACCATTTTAAGTCCCTAAATCTACCTATTGTATCCTATCTAGCCTATAATTACATATTTACAATGAGCACAAAACAAAAGGGTTGATGCTGCAGCTGTTGGTGATCTCTAGTTTATGAACTCCAGAGTCTGTGCTTTTAATGTTTGTGATGCTGAGAGATCCAGTCTGATGATCCAGCTCCAGTCTGTTACTGAATCTGAGGAGATTTCCAGATTTCTGGACCTCCAGAAATGTATTCCTCCAGAAGGCGAATTTCATTAAAATACCACATCAATAAATCATTTCCGTCTATTATTTCACCAGTAGCTAATGTGATATATTCTCCCTCCTTCACTGAGTTCATTTTCACACCATTTGTCTCAACAGCAGACACACCTAAAGCACAAATGAAGTGAGTTATATGTTCTTTCTGTGAAAAATAAATAAATCAAGAGTGTGGTGAGGGGGGCGTGGTTCAGCGAGGTCTGCAGCGGGAGAGAGAGTTGAGAGACGAGTGGTGAGTAAGTGGGTCAAATGCAAATGATGAACACCTGTGTCTGGTTCCAGTAATTGGCGTGGAGAGACCGCATAAAGAGGCCCGGGAATGAGCTGTGAGAGACAGAGAGACCGACTGCTGACTGGGGAGAGACTGTGCCTGCTCTGGAGAGCCCATTGATTGATTGATTGATTGATTGATTGATTGATTGATTGATTGATTGATTGATTGATTGATTGATTGTGTGTGGCGGGGGGTTATCAAAGTCTTTGGGTTTGCGTGCCTTTCATTCAGGCAGAATTGAAGCAGATTAATGAGTTATAGAGTTATAACAATATATAGAGGTCAGGCAGCAAAGTATGTGCATAATACAGGACTACTTGAAGCTACACAAAAATATATTTTGATATATTTACCATTTAAAACAAAATAATATGAACCTTCATATTTCCCTAATATTCCTCTTTAATATTAAGGGAGATTCAAAACAAGTGAGTGGATTTTCTATATGTATAACAACGTCACCCGGACCAGGAAACCGGGCTAAATAACAGAAGGCTGGCCTATGTCATATAAAGAAATGTCTGTGTGAAAAAAAAAATCTGTCCATAATTTCCACAAAAATAAGTAAAAAAATATTGACGAATCTTTATAATTCAATGCCCATGTGAACATTGCAGGTTACATGATTAAAATAGATTACAGAGTTAATTTATTAATATGCGTTTCATGTAGGCTATTTGATTTATTTTAACGCACCCAAATGACTTAATCACTTAAACCAGTATAGTCTACTTCTCAAACCTGCATGTTTTAGATTCTCTTATCATACACCCTTTTTGAGCCTTGCAGTAATGAGCTGATGAGTTGAATCAGGTGTGTTTAGAGCAACACAGAACGTTGCTCTAATGTTCCCATTTGGTCATTTTTAGCAACCATCGAAGAACATTCTGGGAATGAGAAACGAATGTTCTCAGAACATTCTGGGAACCAAAAATCGTTAGCTTGGCTAAATGAAAGAGAGATCCAAAATGTGCAGGTTTGAGAAGCACCGACTTAGAATATTTTTTTTCTCTAATATTTTTTATTTGAAATCAAATGTTCATGGAAAAAAAAGAAGAAATTGTAACCAGATGTGAAGCCTTTTCACCTTTTTAACCACAGATAGCCTACAACTACAAACTGCCACACCTGCAACAAAAGCTCATGCATGAGATGTTTGTCCATCAACTGATCACACCATCATTGTGAGGAAATCAGACCGCAGCAGGTTTCTGTTTGACTTCATGTTTCACGCTGAGCTGCTCGTATCACACCTCAGTAACACCTACAATGAGGGATGGGAAATAAATTTACCTGTTTTTTCATTCACTCATACACTATTCTTTTACTATTACACTCTTCTTTTGCATATTTAATACAGTTAGACAGCTACCTTAAAAACAATGTTGAATTATAAAAATAATGAGTGTTTTTACATTGAGAACATTTAAAGTCTTAATAAGAGCCAGAAGAGCATTTATATGTAACTATATAACATACAGATCATGTACGTTCATTAGGAGAGTCAAACTCTGTAGAGGGAGGATTCACACCATGTGTTTTCAGCAGATGGTCTTTTTTAGATCAGACACAGAACTGGTAAAGAAAATGTTTTACATGCTTCTTTTGTTCTGTTTGTGCAGGAGGCATCTGATTGGTGAGTTACAAAAGCATTTTTACTGCTTAATTTCTTCTGTTTCAGAACATATACTGTTGCTTTGCATTTGCTTTCCTTCAAACTGAGATTTATGTTGCTCATCTGTCTGTTCATTATGTGAACTTGTATCTTTTGTGTCTTTGATGCTGTTGATCAATTCACATTTAACTAATGCAAACTGATTTCAGGCTTTCTAAATCAACTGAAAACTGGGTTCAAAATCGTTTCATGTTCTTTAGGTGTGTCTGGTTCTGAGACAAATGGAACACAGTCAGTGTCAGTGATGGAGGGAGATTCTTTCGCTCTAAACTCCTTACTTCTGACTGCAATACGTGATGATGAAGACATACTGTGGACATTTGGAGCTGAAAAAACTCTTATAGCTAAAATCAATAGAGAAGCTAAAATCTTCTCCACGTTTGATGGTCCTGATGGGAGATTCAGAGACAGACTGAAGCTGGACAATCAAACTGGATCTCTGACCATCACAAACATCACAACTCAACATGCTGGACTCTATGAAGTACAGAGAAGTGGAGCGAAACTGTTATCAAAATTATTCAGTGTTTCTGTCCATGGTGAGTAGAGACATCATTTGTCCTTCAAATATTCTTACTTTATTTTGCTGGAACCATTTGTATTATAAAAGTATGTAAGATATCAGATGTGAGATCACACACTAACTCTCATTATATTAAACATTTACTCAGCGCATTAAACCAAGCATCTTCTTCTTCTTCCAGCTCGTCTGCCTGTTCCTGTCATAAGAAGAAACTGTTCTTCATCATCATCATCATCATCATATTGTTCATTGTTGTGTTCAGTGGTGAATGTGGGTCATGTGACTCTCTCCTGGTACAAAGGAAACAGTTTATTGTCCAGCATCAGTGTGTCTGATCTCAGCATCAGTCTCTCTCTACCTCTGGAGGTGGAATATCAGGATAACAACACCTACAGCTGTGTGCTCAACAATCCCATCAGCAACCAGACCACACATCTGGACATCAGCAAACTCTGTCTCACATGTTCAGGTACAGCAGCGCTGATATATGTGTTTAGTTACTGACCTGTTCTCTGTCTTTTGTTGCAGATCAAACTGATGCATTCACTTCTTTATGATTACAGCACTGGATGGAAACATTACTTCACAAACCGTATCTCTGATAGTGCTGATCTCTGCTGCTGCTGCTGGATCTCTGTTGATTGCAGCTGCAGTCGGGATCTTCTGCATCTGCAGGAAACACAGAAAAACTGATCAAGAAGGCAAGTGTTACAGTATTGAAGAAAGAACTATAAGTAGCATTTGTAGTTTTTTGGGTTTTACAATTTTTGTGAATTACATTAACATCACGACATACAATATGTATGTATAGCTGTATGACAATAGATGGTGCCATTAAGTTATATTTTTTTTTTTAAGTTATATATATATATATATATTATTGTTTTTTAATGCATATTTGTATTATATATTATGCATGTATATTATATATTATGCATATTTTTATTATAGTTGTTGTTGCGACTGATAATGAAGCAGTTCAGGCTTGTGATAAAGAGATCATTTACGCTGATCCGACATTCTACAAACGAAATAAACAGAAACGGGTAAGTACATTTTTATGTGTCTTATTGTGCTTTATGATGATCTGACACACACATAATACAAATATAAATAAAAAGACTATAGTAGTTTTTATTCTGTTGATCTGATTGGTTCAGTAGATCAGTGGTAGAATTGGTGGGTTGTGACTTGTGAATATAAAAATGTGCAAGCCTAGTAAATCACACTGCTGCTGTTTTTCATACACTTTTTTCTGAATCTGAACTTTGCAATTACATTTTCAATGATTTAAAAGTTAATTAAATCCCTTTTATTAAGAAATGTTGTTAATTTTTGGTTTTGTATCTTGTGTGCTGTTTTTTTCCAGACAGCTGCAGATGAGAATCACGTGGAGTATGCACCTATCTGCACAAGAACATGAAACTTTCATTTGGCATTTGAATTTAGTATGTGATCTCTGCATCTTTAGAAGTACTGGACAACTTCCAAGGTTTGGGATGGTTGAGAGTCCACACAGACACAATCTACTTGAACTTTACACAAATTCTGACACAAAAATGTAATAATTTACATACATGATATGGCTCACAGCATTCCCACTAGGAGTACCAGCTCAGTTTGAGAGTGTTGTGAGTTTGTTCCCTTAAATATTTAATCTGTTTCTTAACGGCATGTGTACAAGACCGCCTATTATCAAACATCGGCTGATGTGCATTTGTGAGCGCATGTTAGAGGGGAGAATAGCATGTGGTTGAAAGGCTTTTTCCACTGCGGCTAATGCAAAACTTACTGTTAGAGACTCTATCGATGATAGTGTTTGACAAATAATATACATTCTATGTATATGAAACATTACTGTGTGAATGGGGAATGTGCAAATATCATGTATTTTTTAAGTGAAACATTAAGAGGAATATTATAAGTGCATACACTTGCTGGCCTCACTTTTGTTTTTGAACCGGTTTTGTTTCCAAGGCGTCAACACAGAATATCAAGAGCCTGTTTGCCACGCTTGACTCCTTTAAGGGATTATTCGGCCAAAACTAGCCCAATGGCGGATCATAAAAGTAGGCCTAGTGCAATTCAGCGGACTCACTTCAGCAAGCAGCGAAGCATACCTGTGTTCCTCCCATTGCTGACCGTTAACAATGTAACGACGAATAAATGTTCCTCATGATGGGCCTTTAGATAACACGCTTTTAATTGCTACAAACGGAACTGAAAATGTTTTGCACGCTACTTGTGACTTGCTTAATGGAGCAAATGCACTAGGCTACAACTATATGTTGCAAATTGTTTTTCCTCAGAAAATGTGTTTTAAGAACAATAACCACTCTCTTAAAAATTAAAGGTTCCAAAAGGGTGTTTTTGCAGTGATGCCATAGAAGAACCCTTTTTGGTTCCCCAAAGAACCTTTCAGTGAACAGTTCCTAAAAGAACCATTTTGAAGAACATTTAAAAACAAACAAACAAACAAAAAAAACTAAAGAACCTTTATTGACTATAAATAACCTTTTTCTGCATTTGAAAGGTTCCATGGATGTTTAAGGTTCTTTATAGAACCATTGATGCCAATAAAGAACCTTTCTTTTTAAGAGTGCATGGCTACAAAAAAAAGTTTCTGCATTGAACGACCTTTAAAAATGTATCAAAGGAACGATAGATAAAAAAGACAGTACATTCTTTGAAAAGAAATCTATTGTAAATAAACATGCTACTGCCCACACTGTTACTCCCCAATGTTTGGGATGTTCTGGAATCTGCTGCTTGAGACTGATGGCTTTTGAAGAGAATAATCTGTGTGTGAGCGATAGGGGGCGCTCAAAGGGTTCGGGCTGAGTACGGGTAAAAATGGATGGGTCAGTTCACATTTCAAGGATTTATTGTTAGCATTTCAGATCTACAATTAAGCAGCAAATAACAACAGTTACTTACAACCATTATTAAGAACAATTACATATTTTAATATGAATAGTAAAAATATACAGTGGGGCAAAAAAAAGGATTAGTCAGCCACCAATGGTGCAAGTTCTCCCACTTAAAAAGATGAGAGAGGACTGTAATTTTCATCATAGGTATACCTCAAATAAGAGAGACAAAATGAGAAAAAAAAATCCAGAAAATCACATTGTAGGATTTTTAAAGAATTAATTGGTTAATTCCTCTGTAAAATAAGTATTTGGTCACCTACAAACAAGCAAGATTTCTGGCTCTCACAGACCTGTAACTTCTTCTTTAAGAGGCTCCTCTGTCCTCCACTCGTTACCTGTATTAATGGCATCTGTTTAGATCGTTGTCAGTATAAAAGACACCTGTCCACCACCTCAAACAGTCACACTCCAAACTCAACCATGGCCAAGACCAAAGAGCTGTCAAAGGACACCAGAAAAAAATTGTAGACCTGCACCAGGCTGGAAAGACAGAATCTGCAATAGGTAAGCAGCTTGGTGTGAAGACATCACGAAACATGTGGGCCATTACTAGTAAACCCAACTGGACCACGCCGAAGTGACACAAGACCATTGATAATCTCCCTCGATCTGGGGCTCATGCAAGATCTCCACCCGTGGAGGTCAACACCACCCACTGATCACAAGACCTGTGCCACGCAAACCAAAAATCCCAGGACCCACACGGGGGACCTAGGAAGACCTGCAGAGAGTGGGACAAAAGTAACAAAGGCTTACCTCAGGAACAACAATGCACCGCCAGGGACTCAAATCCCCCTGCCCCCGTGCCAGACGTTGTCACCTGACTTAAGCCAGACAGGCCAGGACCAGTCTGAAGTTTCCGCTAGATGAAGCATTGGATCGCATCCAGAAGCGGATTGGGAGAATGTATATGGTCAGCGAAAAACAAAAATAGAACTTTTGGTAAAAATCAACTTTCGTGTTGGAGGAGGAAGAATGCGACGTGATCCAAAAGAAACCTACCTATGGTGAAGCATGGGGGTGGAAACATCATGCTTTGGGTCTGTTTTTTTGCAAAGGGACCAGGACGAATGATCCGTGTAAACGAAAGAATGAATGGGCCATGTATCGTGAGATTTTGAGTGAAAACCTACTTCCATCAGCAAGGGCATTGAAGATGAACCGTGGCTGGGTCTTTCAGCAAGACAATGATCCCAAACACACCGCCCGCGGAACGAAGGAGTGGCTTCGTAAGAAGCAATTCAAGGTCCTGGAGTGGCCTAGCCAATCTCCAGATCTCAACCCCATAGAAAATTTTTGGAGGGAGTTGAAAATCCGTGTTGTCCAGCGACAGCCCCAAAACATTACTGTTTTAGAGGAGATCTGCATGGAGGAATGGCCAAAATACCAGCAACAGTGTGTGAAAAACTTGTGAAGACTTACAGAAAACGTTCGACCTCTGTCATTGCCAACAAAGTGTATATAACAAATTATTGAGATGAAATTTTGTAATTGACAAAATACTTATTTTCCACCATAATTTGAAAATAAATTCTTTAAAAATCCTACAATGTGATTTCTGGATTTTTTTTTTCTCATTTTGTATCTCCTAGTTGAGGTATACCTATGAGGAAAATTACAGGCCTTCTCTCATCTTTTTAAGTGGGAGAACAATTGGTGGCTGACTAAATACTTTCTTGCCCCACTGTGTATATATATATATATATTTTTTTTACAAGTAATGCCACAGAGTACACAAGACATCAGTATGAGAAAATTAGACATGCTGCTACTTACATCTTTTTTGTCCTTTTTTGTAACAAGAGCTTTATAATTAGCTTATGAAAAGATACAGTATTGGCTACAGAAGGTGCACACAGTGTAAAATACACAAACAACAAACCAGGTTGTCATATACTGTATACACTCAAAAAAAACAAACAATACAGAGATAAATACATTTAGACCACTTAACCTAATGATTGCTATCTGGATGTGAAGAGACTTTCAACCAGCATAACAAAAATAGTATTGCATCTTTAATTCATTTGAGTTGAGAGTACAAAAATGATTTTACTTGTGTAACAAGGAAGTGGATTTCCCCTTCCCATCATGCTTTGCACAGGGCTGGATAAGGAGAGTAAATGTTGAAATAAAATGTTATTTTATTTTTATTAAGATGATAAAATTGGGTGACTTGTTAATGTTTAAGGATCTTTTATGTTTGTATTTAAAGCAGTTTCTGGTATGTTAGCGTTTTGGGGGGTCACCATTGGTAAAGAGTAGAGCATGTGCTTGGGTTGAGGACCTGCTAACATGAATCAAAGTTGTTTTAATAATAAAAAAACAACTACTTTGGGCATGCCGTGGATGTAACAGAACTGTCTTATTGCAGGTTAATGCCTAAAGTTAAGAAAATCCAATGTATAATTTTTTGAGTGTAGAAGGTTTGTTTGCCTAATAATTTATTTTCTAGTTAAATGTTTTAGTTTGAGTTCAACAAGCATAAAAAATATAAATTCATCAATGTATCAATTTCATTTAAACTATATTTGATCAAATTGACTTGGCCCAATTTGTTTGTGAGTGTAGTAAGAGAACTTAACAGGTTTACAGCAGTTTAAAAAAAATAAAGAAAAAAAAACTTTTTACAGTTAAAATTACAATTACTTTTTTTTACATTGTACCATACATGACACTGTTCAGTTGTGTAATTACAGGGCAGATGTTTGAATGTTTTAAGATGAATAGAGGACGTCCTTTGTACAGACAAGTTCTCTACACCACTATCCTATAAGAAAACATTCACAGAAGTTAAGAGAAATTAACACAACTGACGTTTCAGGTACACACACACACACACACACACACAATTTTGCAGTTAAAAATCCAGTCATCTTCGCCTAAACAACTTGCACATTTAAAGGGGCAGTACTGTCTTAAATATTTAGTTATTAAAAATGTTGTAATGATGACTGAATGGAACCACACCACACATGCACATACAGAAAACACAACCAGAAATGCTCACCTGTTACACCTGCAACGATCAGCACAACTCCAACACATACTCCTGCTATAACAAGAAACTCAATCAAACCTGTCATGGAAAAAAAAAAAGTAATTATTACTAGAGACTGATTTTTCAGATTTCAGATATATTGTGTAAACAGATAATACCTAAGTAGGATACTCACTACAGCTAGTCCCACGAAGGCTCTTTTCGCTGATAATTCTGATGCTGTACTGACGATGGATGCTGCTGCTGTTGGTGATGATCTCAAGACGATAAAGTCCAGAGTCCAGTTCTCTGGTGTTCATGATGGTCAGAGATCCAGTCTGATGATCCAGCTTCAGTCTGACTCTGAATCTCCCATCAGCATCTTCAAACTCATCATCTGTAGAGATCTTGCTGGGATCTCTAGCGATTTCAGCGATGAGAGTCTCATTAAAATACCACGTCATCAAATCATTTGTGTTTTTTATTACACCAGGATCTAAAGTGACAGATTCTCCCTCATTCACTGTCTTGGTCTTCATTTTATCCTTCTCTGTTGAACAAAGATAATAACGAGAACTTGGAAAGGAAATCATAACAGCTTTGCACAACAAGAAAATACCAGACTCTGAACCAAAATAATTGATGACATTAATACACAAGAAAATTTAACTAATTAAGTTAGACAATTAACAGTTAGACAATTAACTAAATCAGACACAAGCAGGTAAGGACAATGAGTAATGACAACTAACTGGTTACTAGAACAAAAGAAAACAGGAAAGAAATGAATAAATGGGAAAGCAAGAAAATACAAATTAAAAGTCCCTGAAACACAAACTGAAACCAAAAGTCATGCTGAGTCACTGCTGTAATAATAAACACATTGTGAATAAGCATGTAGAACCTGAATTTTTAAACATTTATTATAAGACTCACCCTGGACAGTCACTCGAAAGATCTTTTCACTCATGCTGTCGCTGCCGATGATCTGTAGCTTATAATCTCCAGAGTCTGTGGTTGTGATGTTTGTGATGGTCAGAGATCCAGTCTGATGATCCAGCTTCAGTCTGTCTCTGAATCTCTCAGTATCTTCATTACACTGAACATCTGTGCAGGTCTTTCGGAGATCTCCGGTGATTTGAGCGACGCGAGTGTCATTAAAAAACCATTTAATCTTTTCTTGCTGGTTTGTTTCAGCATCAGTGTGTAGAGTGACTGAATCTCCCTCCTTCACAAACACTAAAACACTGTCTGCAACCACACCTGATGCACCTGGAGAAGAAATTAAATGTTCATTATAAATAACTCTTAAGAAAGCATATGCAACAAGCACCGTGCATTTCCCCCCTGCAAAGTTTCTAATTTTTAAATGCATGTTGTGTAAGCCTTTGTCAAATACAATTTTTTATGAACAAACCATTTGCTTAAATTGCAAAACATGTACCACATCAAAGCTTCAGTAACATGTCTAGAAGGCATTGCATGGGGTGAGGAGGATCCAGGAAGGAAACAAACAAACAAAAAAAGGAACAGAAAATAAACCACAATTAATAAAAAAATAAGACATCATGATTACCATCCTGAATAAAAAAGTGCACAAGAAGTACAATTTTCTCTATTGTCCCTCTTAAAAGCTTAAGTAATTATCTCTATAATGCCTCAAAAACCATTAGTCATTTGTAGTCCACAGAGATATGGTTTGCAGTTCTTAGGGGAAATTAACCAATGAATTCTTTACAGTTGTCTCTGCAAAATAAGCTGGGACAGAATTAGGTATTTGAACACAGAAAAAATACTTTAACTGCTTATGTTCACTGTGTTTACATGAATTTTAGGTCCGGCATTTTGAATGTTTAGTTTGTATTTTGACCATTTGGGCATGTCCCCAAAAATAGAGTGCGAAAACATAAAGGAGCCCAAGAAGGCAAGCATGGCTCGCTGCATTCGCACATCCAACCCCGCCCACATCCAAATGTGATGTCAGAAGCCATGTCTGTGTCCAATACATCACCTTGTGATTCCCCATCCCCATTCCGGGGAAACCTGGAAGTATGTTAAAGCAATTATGGCAGTTTCGGGGATCGGAGTAAAATAATGTTATCTTTCATTTCACTAATAAATGTGTTCGTATGTTTGTAAAGGATGGTTAGGCTAAAATGGCACAAACTAAATCCATAATCACTTCATCATTTGGCATTTTTATATTTATTATTTTACAAAAATAATTATATTTCTAATTATACAAAAATATATTTGTTCAATATCATGAAGTCAGACGAACAGTTCTTGATATGCAGTTGGCTACACATAGATATACTGTATAGAGAGATTCTATGCTCTGATGGATTATTCATGGAGCATGGCATGCCCTTCAAGTCTTGTTCATCAAGAGAATTTGATCTGAATGTGTACAGGTCCTCCGGATACTCAAAGAAGAATAAAAAAAGACACATCTTGCTTCATCGGATTCTCTGCACTGGTGAAACTGCAGCAGGGATAATCAAACCTCCCATCCCAGCAGAACTTCTCTGCATCAGGCTTGGACCGAAAATGTGTAGGATGCTGTAAAACATAACAAATCAACATTGACAAAAAATGACAAACATTATGTGAGAAGGCTACAAAGATAATCTGTCACGTAAACAAAGTTATCAAGTAAGACAGTACAATTACGTGGTTGCTCAACCAAGTCACTGGTCAAGTGATCAGTGTGTATTATTAAATATATCATATGTATGTGAGTGAGTGTTTTGTGTGGGGGGCAGGTGAGTACGTGTGTGTGTGAGTGGGTGGGTGGGTGAGAGATGAATGTTTTTGTGGGAGAATAGTGCAGAGTATAAAAACAATTGCATGTTCATTCTTATGACATAAATAAAAATGCTAAATCAATGCACTTTGTTATTTATTTTTTTATTTGTAGGGTTCTCAGGATGCAGGGCTATGGCATTATGGAAGGAAACACAGCAGTGTTGGTTATGCATATGCACACAAACTACGCACACATTAAAGGGGTCATATGATGCGATTTCAATTTTTCCTTTCTCTTTGGAGTGTTACAAGCTCTTGGTGCATAAAGAAGATCTGTAAAGTTGCAAAGACTAAAGTCTCAAATCCAAAGAGATATTCTTTATAAAAGTTAAGAATAAACAACGCCTACCTAAAACGGCTCGTTCAAACAAGCCCCCACATATCTACATCACAATGTCGGAAGATTTGCATAACGCCGCCCAAATGGTCACACAAAGAAACAAGGCGTAACTTTTATTCCCGCTGTAGTACTGTTGCCGCCGCCGCCATGTCGTGAAGACGCCGTGTGCTTCGTTGTGAAAGCGAAACTACTTTGTTGGTCCTTCCAAAAGAGGACTATATCTGCTTCATCATGCCTAGAGCTAATCCGTACTGGTCGCTGAGGAAATACAATAACTTTGCACTGTGGATCAAGCATAGTCCAGCCCGGGGTTCCGTCACTGTGGTTGCGCACTGTCCGGAATCCGTCGGGCGCGGCCGTTCTCGCCTTCCCTCCCTCAGCTCACCAAGCCCGGCCTCATCTCACGCTAAGGCCGGCTTCCGCTCACGCGAGCCGCCTGAGCTCACTCTATCCCGACCTCAGCGCATGCTAAGCCGGGGCTTTCCCTCACGCTAAGCCGCTGTGTTTTTCGTTGTGAAGCGAAACTACTTTGTTTGGTCTTCCAAAAGAGGACCAAACTAGAAATCAGTGGTATTTACAAACACTGTTTCCAGAAGATTTTAAAACACCCAAATACCAGAAATTTTGTATCGCATTTTATGGAGGACGTTTACGGATCCGGAGAGTAAAGTAAGACTAAATGCCGCATTTCTGACTCACAGACGGGAAGTACGTTTCATTTAAGTATTTGCCACTGAGTGATCAAACGCGGTTTGGGCAGTGTAGAGTAGCGCTTTTTGTTTGTCGTTTCTCCGATCACAAATTACATGGTTTTATGTTTACGTGGCGTGGCGCGATGCACCGCAACGCGTAAAAAGACAGTATAAGCTATAATCAGTAATTATGTCCCCACTGGATGCACCAAATGCCTCATTTGTAATGGGTTTTAATGTTTTTGTCTCGTCGCTCTCCTGTCCCCGGACCCGGTATCAACATAATAGGGGCGTAACATTTCCATTACGGATTGCTGGATAGTTGGCCAATCACAGCACATCTCGCTTTTTCAGACCGATGAGCTTTGTAAAAATCGACACGTTTCAAAAACGCGGGGCATGGAGGAGAAACAATAATGTACAGTATTTGGAAAATAATGTGGTTTTTTTACTTTAAACCACATAAACACATTTCATTACACCAAATACACCAAATAATGTTCTTTTTAGCAGCATCAAATGACCCCTTTAAATTTGTCAACGTTTTAAGTCTTGGTAAAGGCCAAAGATTTTTTACTTACGGACAGGGCAATTTCTTATTCTTTTTTGGAGGTACGCAACCGGCAAACAACTTCATCCACTTCCCTTCGCCTTGCCTTCTTCACTGTGTCCGAAACCGGTCCCTATCCACTATATAGTGCACTATATCGGCTGTCAGCCATTTTGTAGTGCTGTCCGAATTCATTCCCTACATTCGTCCATACTTTTTACCCACAATTAATACTGATTTTGAGTGTACAACAGACCGCAATAACTCAGTTTAATATTTTACTAATTTACTGAGGTGGCATCCTTGTTAACTTACAAAAATTATGATAATTTGGTGGATAATTTAAAATTTTTCATTAATCACAGTAATGTTAGGTGTATTCAGTCTGATGTAAAATTAACGGTCGCCTGAGGGTGCTCTACGACCATTATCTTATCAGAGCTCAAAACGCTGCTCGGGAAAGTGTCAAGATACAAAAATAATAAATAGGCCTACATAAAATTATGAACATTTGTTAATGTGTGTTTATTTTTGTTCTTGTTAACTTTTTTTGTATTTTAATAGTATTTAATGATTATGAAACATAAAAGCATTACAAATAGCAAAAGAAAAACTCCACGATAGTGTTTTCATGACTTTCAATAAAAGGAAAAAAAATGAGAGAGACTGATAACGGCAGTCCGCAAGATAGAGACAGGTCCAATTTAGCCATCCCTCATAGACCTGCATAGAACGCCTCCTCAAGCATTAGCATAAACTAGTTTTTTTTTTATTTGATGCAAAGGTGATATAATACAAATAATTGTGTTATAAATGTACATACGTTTTTTTTTTAATTACAAATATGAAAATCTTTCGAGGTTTTACAATGCTGATGACAGTTAAACGCGTCATCAGTCTTGTGAAAAGGGTCCATAGTTTGAGATGAGCAAAATCTGCGCAGAACCGATCACCGGTGATCACCGCGAGATGCATGCCGGTTAGAAAAGTGTCCGAAGCTGCGTCCGAAATCGCATACTTCCATACTATATAGTAGGCGAAAAACAGTATGCTAGGCGAGTAGTATGTCCGAATTCATAGTTTTCGAAAAACAGTAGGCGAGAAGTACCAGGATTACCTACTACTTCCGCCCGAATTCCGTAGTATGCATACGATGGACACTTTACTATCCCATGAGGCCACGGGAGAGGAGGCGTCATATTCTAAAGTGGCGGAAGGCGGCGACACGGCTCTTTTCAAATGTAAATGACGTGAAACATTGCTGATGTTCGCGCAGTAGTGAGGGCTCTTTAAATTTTGGTGCTGTTGTGAAGACGCATGTCACGTGACAACATCAACATGGCAGATGTAGTACGTCCGAATTCCATTCATACTACTCTCCTTTCAACATATAGAACTCATACTATATAGAACCTACTGTTTAAATGGTCGAGTAGTACATTCAAATTCAGATGTAGTACCTACTAAGCAGTATGCGATTTGCTCTGATGTCATGCTGACTCAAAACTCTCGCGATGGCGAGGCGGCTGTGTCGGATTGTGCAGTCGGGCGCTGTTGCTCTCCACCGACTGCGCTGATCTAAAGCATGATGGGAAACGACTGGCTGACCACACAGCTTAATGCTCATTGGTTCAAACAACCATGATGTTGCATTCTCTTCTAAAATGTTTTATTTAATTTTTTTATCTGGTTTCATGTGTTTTCATGTATTTAAATTATGCATTAATATTCCCAAACACTATGACAGTGCGATCTCTTGTGAGATATGCATGTTGTCAGTTTCATCAAAACCAAATACGTGGTAACGGCTTTCCAGTAAGCCGCTGCCGTTGATAATGTGAGTGAGCAAGTTCTAGAACGCGTACAAACCGAGTCCGTGCAAACGGAAATAGATGCAAAACAAATGTCTTTCTTTAATTGTGCTCCAATAACAATTGTTCCAAAACAACTCGCTATGAGTGTTCCTTGTTCAGTTAACATTTAAATCCAGTCCTACCTTGAGACACAGCATAAGAAGCCTAGGTTCTCTTGCACCTACTCTGCCGTGCTGTCAAAAACTGTGATTCCCAATTACCAACGCACACCTGGCTCTTACACCGGTGTTACAATTATACTGTGTCACAGTGCCACCCAGTGGCCAAGTAAACTTTACAATAAATGGCTCCAACACACCGGCCCCTTAATTGATTATGGCATAATGACATAACAATTATGCATTAATACAAAATGGAGCCTAACATACCAATTCAAACTTTGTACCAAGGGTATATAACACAAGACAGTACATTTCCAACACTTATTAGACTACAGTATGCCATATTTAGGCTGTTGCTTCTAATAGAAGGCAAAGCTTATTAATTGGACGTTCCAAGTTGTTATATTTGGTTCGAACTTTTACTGAACGAACTAAACCTCTATTGTCTGGGTAAGTCTCCACAACTCTTCCAAGAAGCCATGAGCCACGTGGTGCTGTAGAATCAGCAATAATCACGATGTCTCCAAGGGTAATATTTCTTCGTTCTTTGTTCCATTTTTGTCGCTCTTGCAACAAGGGTAGATATTCACGTACCCATCTTTTCCAGAAGAGATCCGAAATGTATTGCACTTGTCTCCATCTCCTTTTGGCATAAAAATCAGACCTTTCAAATAAACCAGGCGGCAATGCAGGATTTCCTTTCATAAGCAGAAGGTGATTTGGTGTAAGAGCTTCCAAATCATTAGGATCATTGGACAGTTTAGAGATGGGTCGATCGTTCAAGATTGCTTCTGCTTCACACAAGACAGTTTGCAGTGCTTCATCATCCAGTGTTTGTTGTCGAAGGACTGCACAAAGAATTTGTTTCACCATTCGAATTATACGTTCCCATACTCCTCCATAATGAGGACTTGAAGGAGGATTAAAATTCCAATGAACTCCCTTCTGCAGTAGGGCCCTTTGAATCTTTTCATTGTTTATTGCAATGAGTGATTCTCTTAGCTCCCGCTCAGTACCGATGAAATTCGTCCCATTATCAGACCTCATGTGAGAGACCTGTCCACGACGACAGACAAACCTACGCAAGGCATTGATGCACGAATCCGTATCGAGTGAGTATGCCATTTCCAAATGGACAGCTCTACTTGCCATACAAGTAAAATCACTCCATAGCGTTTCACTTTACTCCGCCCCCTTTTCACTTCGATGGGGCCAAAAAAATCCACTCCTACATTAGTAAAAGGTGGAAAATCAGGGGTGATCCTTTCGACTGGAAGGTCTGCCATCTTCTGTTCACCAAATTTTCCCTTATAACGTCTACAGATGACACACTTGGAGATGATCTTTCTTGCAACAGAGTTGGCATTTGTAATCCAGTACTTGCACCGGAGCTTAGAAACCATTTGATTTCTGCCACCATGACCCAATTGTTCATGAATGTCTCGAAGTATGAGATGTGATACATGCTGATCCTTCGATAACAAGATGGTATGTTTCCTTTCACTTGGCATAGCTGACTTACCAAGTCTTCCTCCCACTAACAGCAGTCCATCATGCAACATAGGATCCAAACTATAGACAGAACTGTTTCTTTTAACATCAATACTTCCCTCCTTGAGCTCAGCAATTTCCTCCTGAAATTGTTCCTGTTGACTGAAACGAATTATGCCAATCTCTGCCTTATACAGATCCTCTACAGTCAAACTTTGTCTGCCCAGAGATGCTTTAAATTCCTGTTGTTTTGCATTTAAAGCAACACTGTCAATCTGCTCCAAAGACAACTCCTTTCGTTTACGACTCAGCTCCAACAGAAGTTTCCACAGTTTCAAAACCCAGGCAACTGCAACTTTCAGACGTTTCCATTCTGAGAAGTAATGGAGAAGTTGACTTGTGGCATTTTGTCCATTCTGCAAGACCACAGCATTTACCTTTAAATCCTTTTTTACTTCTGGGTCATCATCAGTCAAAGTCAAATCACTTTTGGGAAACTGTATATCACTCGGCTTCCAGAGAAAACTAGGACCATCAATCCATCGCTTATTGCTCAAAAAATATTCCACTTTCAAACCACGAGATGCATCATCTGCAGGATTTTCTTTAGTGGATACATATCTCCACTGTAGAGGTTGCGTTGTGTCTCTTATAGAAGACACCCTATTAGCAACGAATGTATGAAACCGTTTGTCCTCGTTCTTAATGTAATTGAGGACAGTTGTGCTATCAGTCCAAAAGACTGAATCTTCCAATGGAAGTTGCAACTCCTTCTTCAGCATAATGTCAATCTTGACTGCCAAGACAGCCGCTGTAAGTTCCAAACGAGGTATGGTCACAGGTTTCAATGGTGTTACTCTGGACTTACCCAGCAAGAAAGCCACATGTACCGTGTTTTCACTGTTCAGTATCTTCAGATAAGAAACTGTGCCATAACCAGTTTCGCAAGCATCAGAAAAATGATGTAAACAAGTATGAGTGGGCAGTCCAAAATCCATGGGTTTAAAATATCTGTTCACCTGGAACTTTGCAACTTTGTCCAACGGTTTCATTGCTTCTGGAGGACTGATGGTATAATATCATCCCAGCCCAAAGTCTGTCTGCACAACTCCTGTAAAAGCACTTTAGCAGGCAGAACAAGCGGAGCAAGAAAACCCAAAGGATCATAGACAGAGCTTACCACAGATAGAATGCCTCGTCTTGTGCAAGGTTGATTTTTCAAGGAAATCTTGAATTGAAAGGTATCAGCTTCCACACTCCACTGGAGACCTAAAGCTCTTTCAACAGGCAACTTGTCTCGATCCAAATCCAGCTGCTGTATATCCTTGGCTCGGTTTTCCTCAGAAACTGACTGCAACACCTTGCGACTATTGCTGATCCACTTTGCCAAACGGAAACCTCCTTTCTGACAGAGAGAGGTAAGATTTTTAACCATAGAGATGGCCACTTCCTCAGAGGAGACGCTCTTCAAACAATCATCCACATAGAAGTTGTTGTTGATTGTTTCAATCACTTCTGATGGAAAGTCAGCTTCGTTGTCCTTTGCTGTTTGTTTTAAGGCGTAGCATGCACAGCTTGGAGAAGACACTGCTCCAAAAAGATGAACTGTCATCCTGAATGTAATGGGTTCTTTAGTCAATTCTCCACCAGACCACCACAAGAAACGAAGAAAGTCTACATCCTCCTCAGCCACCTTAACTTGGTGGAACATTGCTTCAATGTCCGCCATGAAGGCTACTGATTCTTGCCTAAATTTCAGCAATACACCTACCAAAGAATTGGTAAGATTAGGGCCTTGCAACAAATGACTATTAAGTGCTGTTCCCTTATATGTTGCTCCACAGTCGAACACAACTCTCAATGATCCCTTCTTAGGATGAAACACCCCGTGATGAGAAATGTACCAAACTTTGCCATCCACACGATCAAGTTGATGATCTGGTACCTTCTCAGCATAGCCCTTGTGTACAACATCAGTAAGAAAATCAGAATACTTCTCATGAAACACCTGGTTTCTTTCCAGTTTCCTTTTCAGACCATGCAATCGTTGCTTAGCAACACAGAGGTTGTCAAATAGTGTGACATCGTCAGTCTTGAATGGTAATCTTAGACTGTAATGTCCATCCTGCAGCAAGACTGTACTGTTCATTATGCTCATAAACCGAATATCTTCCCTTGACATTTCTCTTTCATCAGCAGTCCTTTCACTGAAATCATGATTAAACTGATTGTTAAGCAACTCTTCCAGTTTAACAACAGAAATTCTGTTGACAGTAACAGCAGAATGCTCAGCTTCATTCTTACGGTCACTGTTTCCCTCCACAGTCCCATTAACAACCCATCCCAATAGGGTTTTAATGGCAAATTGCCCATTACCATGACTGTTTATTATTTCGTATGGTTCCATCACATTAGCTGCATTAGTTCCAATCAGTAAATCTACACCTGCTTGAATGAACGGTATCTTTACCTTGTCTAAGTATGACCACTTGGATAACTCCTCCTGAGTAATGATGTTCTCAGAGTTAACAGGCATCTTTTGCTGCGTGTAGACAACAGGAAGTGGGAAGAAATGTTTGGTGTTTATACCACTGATTTCCAGTCCATCAATATCACTGCAGGACACAGACTGTTCTTGACCCATGGTGCGAAGAAGAATATTGACCTTCTTTCCACTCAGATTCAGCTCATTCCTCAAATGTTCTGAACAAAAGGTTGTGGAACTTCCCGGGTCCAGAAAAGCATATGTCTGCATGGTATGATTGACATCAGACTCCTCTCGTTCCCAGCCCCTGTGTGACCACAAATTTGAGCAGACACTACCTTGCGCTTCTCCTCTGGCTCTTTTACAGTTACCTCCTTGTGATATATGTGCAGGATTGTTGGGTGTGTTTCTCCACAAATGTCACAATTCAGACGATTCTCACATTCCTTACTGAGATGTCCAGTCTTTAAACAACCGAAAAATTCCTTTAGCTTTCAGGAATTCAATCTTGTCTCGTTGAGTCCTTTTCTTCAACGCAAAACACCTTTCCAACGGATGCTGATTTGTACAAAACAAACGGTTTCCATTAGACTTAGATGCAGGACAAAATCTTTGATGTGATGAAGCATTGCTAGACTTCGTAACTGCAGCAGAAGCAGCAATGTCAGTGGCAAAACTATTTCTTGCAAAGGTTTTGCGGGTTTGACCTTTGAATTTACCTGTGCCATGCTTGTCTTGGATATCTCCAAACACAGGATCAGATGCCATCTTAACCTGTTTTTCAATTAACTCAACAATATCAGAGAACTTTGCTCTGTGGCTAGACTCCATAATCTCACAAGCTTTAGCTCTCCATTGCTCCCTCAGCTTGTAAGGTAACTTCATTACAACCATTTTCATGTTGCTAGGCATGTTAACTTCTTGTATATATGAGAGTTCGTCCATTGTGTTGCAACATGTACGCAAAAACAAAGCATAAGCCTGTAATCCTTGCACATCCTCAGCCTTCAAAGTGGGCCAACCCAAAGCTTTCTCCATATAAGCAGTAGATACCTTAAACTCATTACCAAAATGTTCCTTTAGTAACCCTTTGGCCAATGCATAGCCTCTGTCTGGGGCCATATGTTGGCAACTGCGGACCAGGTCTTTAGGCTCCCCCATTGTAAACTGCTCGAGGAAATACAAGTGATCCTTTTCATTGGTTGTTTTCTGCTCAATGCCATATTCAAACGCTCTGATGAATGGAATATATTGCAATGGGTCACCATCAAACACTGGAATCTCCCTTTTTGGTAAGACACAAGGATTTGCTTGCTGTTGAACAAGGTAGGTTGTTAATTCCGCTTGCCTTTTCAGGACTTCAAGCAGGGGATCGCCCAGAGGAGGTAGAACGTGTGTTGCATGATGAATTCCCAAGTTATCATGTTGCATTTGAGCAGAATAATGGAAATTAGATTGTTCAGATGTATGAAATATTTGTTGATCATTCCATCTAGTCCTCTGATTCTGAGTAGCATCTTGTGATGCAGAGACACCAGCTGCTCCAGCTGTATTCACTGGCATTGAATTCACAGGCACATATTCGTTTGCATTGGGATTAAAACATTTTGACCGAGAAGAATCAAATCTGAGATTATCGGTTGCATTGACCACACTTTTTTCACTCTTCTTTGATTTTAAATTAGAGCTTGTACTGCGTGAACATTTGCTTTGATTATCAGACTTTTGCAACACAGTGATCTTTGCTGTTGAAGCTGCTATTTGAGCATCCAATTCCAATTGCTCCTTTTTCCGTCTCAGTTCTTCCTCCTGTTTTTCAATGGCATGTTTAGCTTTCAATGCAGCAACACGTGCCAGAAGTGCAGCCTTTTCCGCCTCTGCTTGAATACATGCAGATGATATGGATGAACTACTACTACTGCTGCCTGAACTGCGTTTACTACGCTTGGAGGTCGCATGAGACACATTTGAGACGCTGTCTCCAGGACCAACATCACTCTCTGCATTGCCCACTTCAGATATTTTCTGACCTTCTGGCTTGTCTGATAACCATTTATTTACATGTTCATTGAACTCATTGTTTGGTATCATCTTTGCTTTGAACCATATTTCATGTTTTTCAGCCTCATCGACCGGTAAAATAACCAACAGAGACTCATGAGTGTCTTTAGCCTCTGAACACAACCTCTTAAAATCTTCAAAGGCCAAACGTACCTCAGGTTCATATTCTTTGTCATCATATATTAAATTGTTAATTGACTTTATTAGTTTCTGAGCCTTGTTTAACTTTGCCTTTCTTAACTTTTGCAAGGTGTCAAGTTTTTCTACCAAAGCTTTAGCTGTTAGTTTAACTGGTCTTTTTTCTCTTTCAGACTCTATATCAACACTAGGCAAACCTTGCTTTGACACAGTAACCCCTTCAGAATTCATACACTTTTCGTTTTCCATTTTACAACAGCTATGAACAAACAGAATTAATACATGAAGCAAAGTCAGTCAATCTTTGGCAACCAATGCATTGGATTTATGCTTGATCCCGATTGTGTGCACACATACTTTCATATGGCCATTATGATGTTGCAAAAAACGTACCTATAATCCCGTTGATCGGCCTGAAGGGACGAGCGCGCCGCGTAAATCCAACGACAAATGCGGCAAACCAGAAGAAATACCATCCAAACGATTGATGTCCTCAATCCATTGTCCTCATGTGCAGAAACAAGAAGCCTTTACCCAAAACAAACGGCGTCGTTCTTGTCCGTCGAAACACATGCATTGACGCCTGATCCAAGCGAACTCCTTTTATCCAATGAAGCACAGTTTTTGACTTTATGTAACGGCTTTCCAATAAGCCGCTGCCATTGATAATATGAGTGAGCAAGTTCTAGAACGCGTACAAACAGAGTCCGTGCAAACGGAAATAGATGCAAAACAAATGTCTTTCTTTATTTGTGCTCCAATAACAATTGTCTCAAAACAACTTGCTATGAGTGTTCCTTGTTCATTAACATGTACAATACAAGTCCATACCTTGAAGACACAGCATAAGATCATAGTTCATCTTGCACGCTAATCTGCCGTGCGGTCAAAAACTGTGTGCTTCCCAATTACCAACGCACACCTGGCTCTTACACCGGTGTTACAATTATACTGTGTCACAGTGCCACCCAATGGCCAAGTAAAACTTTAAAATAAATGGCTCCAACAACGTGTTTGTCATTAAGTACCAATAGATGACAAATACCCCTGTTCGTAAGGAATTAAATAGCACCTACTTCGAGTGTCTTATTCAACATATTTGTTTCATATAACACAAACTTAAATGATATCTATATGATAGACCTTTTTTTTATGTTTAAAATTGTAATTATTTCACAACATTCATGTTTTTCAATATTTTCATCTGATCGCCTAAATAGCAGTTGGTACCTGAACAAGAACCTTACTAATACAAATATATCAAAAACAAGCACCTTATACATCTTTATAAAAATTTTTTTAACATGAAACACTTATGTCAGTTCCGTAAATTGCCGTCCGTATTTGTTTTCTCATTTACAGTGTATCAAATGTAGGCTACTTTTAAACTTTTGTCTATACAATTTTGTTTAATCCAAAATTTTACTTATTAAAGGAATACTTTCATGCTTGTGTGTGGTCTTAGATTCCTATTCATTTTGTAAATGTAGCCTAAGTCTAACAGTTTAAGAACAATCACCAGCATAGATGAAAAAGGATTAGTCCACAAATTCAAGTTTATTTCAGCTGTTGTACTCAAATGATAACAATTAACAACCAGTGTTGGGGGTAACTCATTACAAGTAATGCGAGTTACGTAATCAGATTACTTTTTTTCAGGTAACTAGTAAAGTAACGCATTATTTTTTAATTTACAAGAGAATATCAGTTACTTTTTCAAATAAGTAATGCCAGTTACTTTGTTTTCCCATTTATTGACTGAGAGCTCTCCTGTCCCCATATTGGGAGAAATCGGGAGTACAGAGGTGTTGTGTGCGTTGTGTGAACATGATGTTACTGTAGTTCTAGACTAAATGTGAATGTGCATTAATTCATCCCACTCACAAAAAAAACAGATTTAGTATTCATCAAAATGAATTAAAACAGTGAAATGCAAACTCAGAATATGAAGCAAACCTGCAATAATTAAATAACACAAATGTATCTAATCCCATTTTATTAACCAGTGTCTTTGCTACTGACCTTTGATGATCCAATTCAACCATACTAATAAGCAAAAATGACTTTAGAGAAACTAACAATTGTGCTTTGTTTTTTTTTATTGCTGAAGAGTGTTTCTTCTCCTGCGTTCTACTGTACAGACGTGAATTTACTTTTGCTTCGGCCTGAGGTTTATTCATTACACTTTTTGTGTGAAAGGGCTTTTATATTTGCTATAAATAGAACTTCTTACATTAAAAACAATCAAGCCCTGCTTAAATTTAAAAAGTAACGCGAAAGTAACGCAAAAGTAATATAACACACTACTTTCCATAAAAAGTAACTAAGTAACACAATTAGTAACTTTTTTATGGAGTTACGCAATATTGTAATGAGTTACTTTTAAAAGTAACTTTCCCCAAAACTGCTGACAGCAGCATAGATTTAAAGCATTACAGCTACCGCACAACTAACCTGAAATCAGTAATTAAACAACTAATTAAGTGTGTCTGAATGTCTGCAATCATTTAGTCGTGCCGACGCAACAAAACGGCATACTATAACATTATAACTGTTACAAAATGATTAACAACTGTAGTTTAGGCATAGTTTGTGCAACGCTGTAAATATGTTTTACCTGCTGAGCTACAAGGAGCGTGAACTGAAATTCTCAGTTCCACCTGATTCCTGCATGTCCGGGAAACTCATGAATATTAATGTATGCTCCGCCCACTGAAACAGAAAAACTTGTAACACCGGACGTAACTCTGAAACAAAACAAAAACAACTGCAGGCTGCAGTGAAATAGAACCAGATCTCTTTCGCAGTTGAATATGCTTTTAATAACTCTTATTAAATATTAAGCATGTCATGAAGTTACGTTACATGATTTATGATTTGGACGTTAAATTCGGGCTATTTATATGGAAAGGCGAATGATCGAGCATCACTGTGTTTCATATCTGTTATCATGTTTTTATAGTAGGCTACTTGTAAATCGAAACCGAAACTAAAATGCGATTCATTGTACAGCCCTAATGCCATAAAGGTCTTAAAACAGCGTTAAGAAGTATAAAGAAATAACACGTCGAGTGTTAGTGATCCGAGGTAGCAGGCTATAATGCTATAACACTGCGATACATTCGCCATTACGACTTACCAATCTGTAAAACCCACACTGCCATGAAAACGAAGAGCTTCATCACTTTTACTCTGAAAAAGTAATGGAAAAAATAAAAATAAAAAGTTCCGTTTTCATCTCACACCATCTCCTCCGAACGGATGTGAACATCATATCCTGAGGGCGGTGCTGCATGACTTTTGCTGTAGCTGTCAGATGATCATGAGCGGCTGAGCAACATTTTTTTTTAATGGGTCAAGGATCCAACTGTTAAATTGACATGGACATCTTCGTGTTCCTCGTAGAAACGGTCCTTTGCTTTAAAGTTTAATACAAACCTTATGATTATACCTCTCTTCAGGGGGGGGACGTTTAATATTCTCTTTCTGTGTAATTCATCACATCTGTTACAGCACTGCAACCATACTTTATAGCAGGGATCCTCAAATCTGGCCAACGAGATCCACTTTCCTACAGAGTTTAACTCTAACCCTAATCAAACACACCTGAACAAACTAATCAATGTCTTCAAGATCATTAGAAAATCACAGGTAGGTGGGTTTGATCAGGTTTGGAGCTAAACTCTGCAGCGCATTGGCAAGATTTGAGGAACCCTGCTTTATAGGCTATTAGACATCTCTACCAAGTTACAACACTAATGATTACCCAACGATAAGACACTGTTTTTATGGTAAGCTATGACAGCTAAAAAAAATTTTTTTTAAAAAATGAATGAAAAACATCTTATTTAATCAATTAATGATACATCTGTAGCAGATTTCTTATGCACCACAGGACCAATCCCGCCAAACAGGCCGAACACCAGTAGAGTCTTTTAAGGTGTTTACTGCAAGCACAGAATGGGACAGTATTACAACAATCGTCTCTGTTCGGTTTACAATCTCTCCTCAGAGAGTTACAGAATGTATTTTTCTTTTCTTTTATATCTTAAATTGTTCATATCCATTCAATAAAATGCATAACACCAAAGAGATGTTTTATATAGAACTAACAAGAAAATTGTGAACTTTGAAAATGTATGTAAAACAATATAAATACAATAACGCATACCTGCAAGCACAGAATGGGACAGTATTACTTTTACTTTACTTTTAGTCATTTAGCACACGCTTTTATCCAAAGCGACTAACAATCAGAAAAAGTAATTCAAACTAAACTCTACTATGAATACTAATAATATATATATATATATATTAATATATATATATATATATAATATAATATTATATATAGGTGTATATATATAAGAATATATTATAATTATTATATTACTATATATATACACATTTAAGAAAATAAAATAAATGTAATAAAAATGACAAATGCATAAAACAACATTTCAAAACTAAACAATTACAACAACAATCGTCTCTGTTGTTTACAATCTGCAAATACATCTTTGAGTTAGTACATTGTCCCATCCCTCTAACATGCAGACAACAACCAAAACCAGAAAAATCACACTTCACAAGTGGTTTTACCCTTTTCTTATCCCGAATTACGGTCCCAGTAGTCACTAACTACATTACCTTACTTCCATTACTTAGATGAAACGAACACAGTGGGTAAATTTATACTTGAGATATTACTCTCCCAAAAATTAGACCACCCTTTATATAGCGTTTTCAACATTAGTAATCCCTTGTTTAACACAACACATTCAACAATACAAACGCCACCATGTTTTATTTGAACCTCATCTTAATTTCTACTTAATAAACTCTAAAATCGACTATTTAAGTCTTTCATTAACTAAAACACATACCTCTCCTCAGAGTGCCTCCCGCAGACTGAAGAAGAGAGTACCCACCCAGCAGGGTTCAGATTAAAAACCGGCAGCTGGCAGCAGAAGTGGTCTGCCATGACAGCCGGAAAGGTAGGATGGACCCAGTGTTGCCAAACCCCTCCCTCAGAAAATCTCTAGAACCACCCTCAAAAGTCTAAATTTTTCACAAAAAGTCACCAAATATGAAAAAGTAAATACAGGTAAATTTGGTAAAGGTAAAGGAAAGTAAATATATATATATATATATATACTATATATATATATATGTGTGTGTACTTTAAATGATAACAGTATAAAAAATATACAAAGATTAAATATAACAAAAAATTCTGAAGTGAAATTAAGAAATGCTTGTGATCTGCAAGCACATCAAACATGATGGAAATGATGGAAAGACACAATGTTGGGAATTTGTTTTTTGTGTCACTAAAGTGCATCCCTGTCCTGCTCAAATACAACAGATAAGAGATATTATGATTCTCCAAAAACAAAAACTTTATTCATACAAACTTATTTCAGTCAACACTCTATTACTACAAAGTAAGTGCAAAATACTGCATCCAGCACACATGACACGATGATGCACTGTGTCTCTCTCAGTATCTGGTTGACATGACTGTGCATGGATTGTGGTATAACTTTTGTGTCCGTGGTTAAAACAAGATGTTCATTTTTTTCTCCGGCATCTTGATTGATGCTTATAATGAAATTGTGGTGGCTGTCATGGCAGGCGTAGCGTACTGGTGTGTTGACTGCGCAGACTCATTGGCATGATTGAGAGCAAACGTGAGCGGTCACGGGCCTACGGCAGGGTGTGGCCAAGTAAAAAATAAAAAATCTCCAAAAAAATCGCTAGTTTTATTTAAATATAGCTAAAATAGCTCCTTGTCGCAAAATCTTTTTAAAAGTCGCAGTTACAATGAGAAAGTAGCTAAATTTGGCGACAACATCCCCAAATTGGCAACACTGGGAGGGACCTGCCACTCGGTAGCAGCCAATCAGTATCGACCAATGTGGACGCAACCAATCACATATAACTACGACAGCAGCCAAGTACTTGAGGAATGGCGGCGATTGCTCGAGCGGTAAGTTCGGAAATTCGTGATCAAAGTAATAATTAATTGTTGCGTTGTAAGTTTGATTTTAATTGTTATCTTAGTGAACGACAGTGTAACTTTGCCTACTTTAGTTTAATTGTTCAATGTAATCTAGTTAGTGGTAGAAACGTAGCTTGTGTACCATGTTACATCATGTATAATCGTTGCTGTTAGTATGTTAGGGGGCTACCATTAACTTCAAATATTACGTTTAACGTACCATTAAATATTAACGTTATTTAATCTTTAATTTAATATTAAATCTTTGTTGAATTTTTCAGGAGATTGTCTGATATCTAACTTATTGATTCTTTTTTCGTCTTCCAATAACAACTGACCAAACAGTTATTTTAAGAACTACTCTTCTTTCTCTGCCTTCTTCCTTATTTCCCTTATTCCTGTCTTCACCTTTTGTGTACCCGACTATCGGTTATGAGAAGCCATTACATTTCCAAAATCTTACTGACTTAAGTTAATCTGGACAGAAAATGCAAAAACTTATCCATGGGAAAATGTTATTCAACTTCTGAAATGTTCTACCTTTTATGGACCATTGCAATGGATATTCGGTGGTTTAAGGAAGTGACGTCTTTGTTCCTTGGACGTTTCCGGTTAGTGTTCGAGCACATTCAAAACAATGGCGGCAGGCGCTTGATGCACAGTGGGATTACGATAATTGATTTAATTTGACAAAATTAAAATTAGATCCTTGTTGCTCGGTGGTTGGGTGCTCCCCTGGCCTGGAACTAACATAATTGTAAATAATCGGAAATTAAAGGTTATATAAATATAAATAAATGGTTATTTTTAAATAATACCATCACTCCAGCTGAATGTGAAGATCCATGTGCAAACAGGGCTAAATCACTCCACTGAACTTTCCAAAATCTTTCATTTAAATTAGGGCTGCACGATTAATCGCATGCGATATTTAACGCGCATCTTGTCAGAAAGCTGGTTCTGTAATGAGCGGTAAATCTCCATCACGTGCGTGATTTCATATTGAGCAGCATTAACTACACAGAGCTTTTGTTCACTGACAAGCTGCGCAAAAAATCGTGTGATTATGAACGTGGTTTTGCGCAGCTCGTCCGTGAACAACGGCTCTGTGTAGTTAATGCTGCTCCATCTGAAAGCACGTGATGATTTACTGCTGATTACAGAACCGGTTTTACTGATAAGATGCGTGTTAAATATCGCTTGCGATTAATCGTGCAGCCCTAATTTAAATATAATGGCTCTCTTGACAGAAAACACGGTTTGCGTTTGGTTCCGTGAAAAATTAAAAAAAATTGCTTTATGCCTAACTTTTTATGGGCTGACGAGACGAGAGGCTTGCGGATCCATGTGCAAGCTTTTATTTAAAGCAGAAGAGGTCAGAAGCACAGGCAGGGTCGAACAATGGCAAACAGGAATATGGCGGGCAAGACACTAGAATAATCCTAGGGCTAGCGAAGGTAAACGATCGGAGAACAGAATCAAAAGGGCAGACTAGAGGGATACATCCAGGAAAACAGGCAATGATCAGAAACCAAGAAAACAGACAGGACAAGAATAGACTAGGACTGGGAAACTAACGGGCTCTGTAAGGTAGCTATCACTGCTAGCGATAAGCGCACACAATACTCGGCAGAGAATGGTTGTTAGAGTGAGTGTTAAATAGTGAGTGAGTGATATGAAACAGCTGTGTTCAATCAGTGCTGTGTGCAATCTGTGCAATGAATGATGGGATATGTAGTGGGTGATGTGCAACAGTGTGTAGTGCTAGAGTCAATGAAATTGGAAAGGGTGACCTTTGATGGCTAGTAGATGGAAGTTCATGGACCGGATACGTAACACTAACACTGTTTTTTTAAGTGGTTTTATTTTGACTTTACATATGATTGCATTATTTTTAATTTCTGAATGTTTGCCTCAGCTGTTAGATACAGACTGACGGGAAATGCATTATGTTGGTGGTATGTCTAGTTTCTTGTCTTTTGTTGTTATTTTATTAGTTTGAATGATTGCTTGATTACTTAAAACCATGTTTCAAGTTATTAATCACTTAATGCCATTTTGATGTAATTATCATCTTGTATAGCACTACATGTAATAGCAAAAAAAAAGAAAAGAAAAAAACACCTTTAAAAAGCATGTTATCTGGAAAACAACTGTTGTGTACAAACTGATAAGCATCTTTTAAAATGTAGTTTTACATACATTCTAAATCATAAACATCTTCTAAATGTCTATATGACATCTGGTAGGAAACATATAGAGACATATTGCAGACACTCTAAAAAAAAATACACCTTGCCGATGTAAATTCAGACATTAAATAGACGTCCCCATGATGTATGTGTCCTATCAGGGAACCTTATTTTGTATTCATTAATTTATTTCTATTTAATTTATTTGTCTGTTTTTTTTTTTAACCTAGTATAATTAACCCTATAGTCACCTCAGGAATGTGGTCTGTAATCGAAACCACCCATCATAGATAGGAATGTTGTTTTCTAGGATTCTTTTAAAGGGTTACAGGTGTTTATTGTGAAACTCTCCTTTTACAGGAAAAGTCAGAACTGTCTGGATCCCAAGCTTGTGCATGAATCACTGTCTTTTTAATAATTATTAACTTCACAGCAGAATTACGCATAAAGGAAGTTTAATATCCATATGTCTGTGTCACTCCCTCACTTCATTCTCAATCACCAGAGCCCAGCTGTACAAAATGTATCTGATTGGATTTCAGCTATCAAATTGGATCAAATCTGGAAAATTGGTTGCTCAAAAGAAGAAGAAAAAAAATATTCTGATTTGGTGTTACAGCATTGGCATTATTATCTGAGCTGAAAAAAACGGAACAATTCATACTCAGTGACTCCTATGATTTAGGTAACATTTACAAACACAATACACTTTGTAACAAAGTGACTGTCAGAACCATGCAAATGTTCATGAATGTCCCTCACAATGTCAGATATATATGTTAACATGTTCCTCTTTTATCCAACATGATTTTACCCATGCATACAGTGGCACCAAAAAGTATATGGACACCTTAGCCACAAAAAAAAAGGACACCTAAGTTGACATTACAATTGCATTATAGCATTCTATACTAAACATATGCCCTATTTCTTGGTTCTTGGTGAATACTACTCGTGTGTCACTATTTCTCTGGAAATGCAAAGGAGTGCAGGGTTTCAGTTTCTTTTTGTAAGCTTATGTTTAATTTCAATTTTCAATTCAAGTTTACTGTCACCCACCCAACCATTAAACAAACAATAACTTCAGGTTTAACCAGTTAATGATGAATAGAGGGCAGGCCTTTTTTTTTTGTTTTTTCGTTTTATGGCTATAAAATTGCATGCGCTTCCTTTAACTGTTGCCTACATTTTGATACTTAACGGGAAGGTAAGACTACTCATCAGTTTTGTTGCCTTATAAAAGTGTATTTAACATAGCATGTATTCTATATTTAATCAATAGTGCAAAGGATATCACTAATTGTATTTGAAATGTAACCAAACATGTAATTTTACATATTACTGTATGACTGTATAACGATCAGAGCACACATTAGTGTTTTGCCACAAGGGTAGATGCCAAAAAGGAGAGAATTAATGGAATTTTTTTTTTTTTACATTTCATATTTTTATTTTCAATTTTTATTTTTAACACAGGTGCTGGTAGCTATTGCTTTGGTTACACTTTATTTTAATAGTCCACACTAGACATTCTATAAGTAACTTTGCAACTACATGTCAACTAATTCTCATTAATTTGCAGCTACATGTCTACTAACTCTCAGATTAGACTGTTAGGGTAGGTTTAGGGTTTAGTAGAATAAGTTGACATATACTTGCAAAGTTTTTCATAGTCAGTATGTTGTATGTTGTGGACCCATCAAAATAAGGTGTTAGAAGATATTAAGCAGACAGTGTACTAATACTCTAATGACTGCTGGTTGACATGTAGTTGCAAAGTTACTTACTGTTAGTAGAATGTCTAAAGTGGACTATATCGAAATAAAGTGTGTTACCATTGTTTTAATTAGGTTTGCCTTAGTTTGTAAGGCAGAACATGAAGTAACCATGGCAATTATCTAGCATGTGATCAAATGAAACTGTAATCAACCCTGAGCGGAAACCATTGCTTCCTAACTTTCATTTTCTAAACAATGTATTCATTGTGATTACCAAGACATCACCTCAAGAATGAACCACCATATGAATGTTTTGCTGCCTGGGATTGTTTGCGTGTTTGGTGGATTTTTGAGGGTTAATTAATTATAATCACCAATTACAGTATCTGATATGAAGTCTTTTTAGACGCACAATCATAAAAATCCTGTAAATCCTCATAAACAAGATAAACCTAAACGTGGAGACAACACTCCAAAGGCTTCAGAAAAGCCACAACTACAACAACCAACACAGACCAAGTGCCTGTTCTCAACCAATGAAAACAGCACTAAAAAGAAAAAGTAAAAGTCGTGACAAATCCATTTAATTATGAAATTAAAGAAAATGAAAGCTTTTTTTATTTAAATTCTTTGGACAAAGGGCACTTGTCCCCTCACATTTAATAAAACAAAAAATTTTCTAGCACACATTTAATTTGGCAAATGTGTATATGTGCAGTTGTTAAATTTCACTTATCAAGATCATTGAGGTGTACAAAGGTGGAGCTAATATATGACATTGTTTCATTGTTTCCTTAACAATGAAGTCACTAACACCGAAGCACACCCTAGCAAACGTTAATGGTATAGAATGCCAAACTGACTTTTAATTATTCTAAGGATGTGAAGTTTTGAGATCAACAATTCAGTGTTCACTAGTTAAAACGATAATTGTTGCAAGATATCAAGAATGACATTTTTACTAGTAACAATGGTAATTCTTGATATCAGGAATTTAATTTCCACTAGTAAAGACATGAATTCTCGAAATCAAAAATTAAATCTCGACTAGTAGAAAATATTAATTTTGTCTTCTTTTATATATTTGTAGCCGTGTTTTCAATATCACAATGATCTGCCATTCAAATTTAATTAGACATCAAAAATGAGTTTCTTACTAGTGAAAAGTCCAGGTAAACATAGCAGCCCAATAATTACTTTGTTACTAGTAAAAATATAAGAATATTCAGATGATTTATTGAATAAATGATATCAAGAATTAGTATTTCTACTAGTGAAAATGTCATTCTTGATATCAAGTACTTGCTTAGTATTCTGATGTTAAAATTCATGCAAAGCCCATTGTACGCTGAACCTCGTGTACATGTAAAACGTGAAGTAGGCTTTACTAGCAACAATCACATTACATATAGCATCAGAAATTACATTTTTTTATATCAAGAATCCCATTTGGCATGAGCACCACGTATTACCACTTGGTCTCAAATTATGATTTTTACATTAGGGGGGTCCTATGTACTAATTAATTGTGCGCTCCTTATTTGGGAGTCACACTCACAGTCTTCGCGGTCAAAAGTGACTGGACACCTGAAATGTAACTTTTTTTTTTTCTTCAGTAAAATCAATCTAATATATTTTTGTTCAATAATATTTTTTTTCTTTTTTCCTTTGTATTTTGAGAGAATTTTATGGTACTAATTAATATTTATGCAATAATTATGATAAATTTTCCCATTGAAATATAAATCCCCCCCCCCCCCAATTTTTCCTAATTTTTCAATTAATCCAGTATTTCAGATTAAAATAGAGACTAGGCCTTTAAAATCAATTTTTTAAGGCAGATTAGAAAGAAAGAAAAACATGTAATTTAATGTTGTAACCACTAGATGCCTGTATAGGACTCTATAGAGAGGCTTTTGAATTCCCTAGTTGTTTTTTATAAATAATTGTTTACTTTTATTAGATTGGTTGACCTAAATATATATTAAAAGGGCTCATTGATGCCCTTTTCCACAAGTGGATATCTTCTTTAGGGCTTATGAAATTATGTTATATTGGTTAAATTTTCTTAATGTATACAATAACACCCTTTTTACCTATTCAAAAACAAGCCCTTTATATAATATATTTGTTGTTGTTGTTTTACACATGTTGTCGAGTGAGTTTTTGCATTATATTACTACATTCAAACTTGAACACAGAGAGCATTTTGTTACACAAATCATTAAAATTCTATAAAAATGTAACAAAAATGAACAGGAATGCTTTATCAAAGCTTAATCCCTCTGGGTCTGATCTGATTTTAACCTCTCATTTCAGTCTTCTGGCTCAGTTTGGCTATATGGTTAGAGCCATACCAATTCATTTGATTGGGATAATTCTGTGTGTGTGTTTGTGGTGGGTGTGTGTGTTTGTGTGTGTGTTTTGTGTGTGTTGTGGTGTTGTGTTGTGTGTGTGTGTGTGTGTGTGTGTGGTAAGCTGTATCGTTTTACCTCTTGAGTTTTAGAGTGTTAACCTTCCTGGCTGTCCACTTTTTTTCTGCATTGTATTTTGAATATTGATTTGTTTACCTCATGTGCTGTGTTTTACATCACACCAGTTCATAGGGTGGGTGTGTGACAATGTGTGTGTGTGTGTGTTGATTTTGCACTCTAGATGTTTGAGTTTCAGCCCTTCATTGCTGTGCAATTATTTTTCTGCGTTGTGGGGGATTTGTAGATTGTACACACAAAATTTTTTTTTTTCCGCCATTTCCCATTCATTTCCTATGGTCAGTCATTTTTGACCAAAGACCACAAGTGTGACTATTTTTTTACAACCACTTAGCCTGCTCGAATCAAGCCAATGGATCGAGGATCAATCATCAATTTCATATCAGTCTGATGAACTGTGATTTAAAAAAAATCAAATGTAAAATTCTCCAGTCACAGTGACTGAAACTGCACAAAAATATCCTGCAATTGTACTTTTGTTTTACTAAACTGGTATACTTAAAGTCTTCTAAATTTGAACAACTAATTTTGTACTTAATGCACTTTATTTGTGTGGAAGTAGTGCTGAAGTCCAATTAAAGATATACTTAGTATATTTGATTGTGCTAAAGCGGAACTATTGCAAGTACAATTTAAATATCTTGTATTTAAAGACTGAAATTATACCTATGAGATATGTCATGGTGATTCTTTTCTATTTTGAAAGACATAAAACTATTTCTTTTTTATTTCTTTTTTTCCATAGACAAAATTAGGAAAAGTCCGCGTGTGTGGGGAAAATTTGTCAAGGTTTCATCTGTAACTGTCATTCAAATGGAGTATTATACAGTCCCAAACAAATATGGTGCTCCGATTCCACTCCAGACTAAAGTAAGAGATAAACTCTCAAGTCTTGATGTTGTTTGGGGAAATATGTTTGAAGGTGAGGATATTGATCCTCAGCTCGTCTTGGAGAAGGAAGCAGAGTTTTACAGAGGAGCCCCACCACAATGGCTGAACTTCTACTGTGCTGAGAAAAACCATACACCTTTTGTTAAGAGGGACATATACACAAAAATAACACAGCTTATACAAAATAAAAGAGAAATAAACGATAGCATTTCCAGCATTAATCTCTTTCATCAACCAGGCAGTGGAGGTACTACACTGGCAATGCAAGTTCTCTGGGACTTGAGGAAAAGGCTCAGATGTGCACAAGTAATTGATTCAATATCAGATTCGAAAGCAATTGCGCAACAAGTAATACATCTGTTTAATGCGGGGGATTCACAAAACCAGAACACAGTCCTACTATTTGTGGACAACAAAGAGACAGAAGAAAATGACATGCAATTTAACTCCCTGCTAGAAAATTTGATTCAAAATATAAAACAAAGCAACATCAGCGCAAACACTCCTGTGGTCATCATTTTGAATTGCCTTCGAAAAAAGAACAAAACAGGAAAGGAGAAACTAATGTTGTGTACAAGTCTTTCGAAAGAAGAGCAGGACAATTTTAATGCCAAGCATACAGAGGTTGCTCAGAGACATGACAGACACAAGGAATTTCATGGCTTTAACATAATGCAGAGGAGTTTCAGCCAAACTTACATTACAGAGGCCTGCGAATATCTCAAACCTTTAAAGACAAAAAAGAGACCTCGCAACGCTCAAATACTGTCTTTTTTGGCTTTGATTAACTCATATGCCCCAGGCTCATACCTTACTGAGACTTTGTGCCTAGAGTTCTTGGATAAGAAAAATCACATTTCTGGCCATCCCACTTTGGAAAAACAAATGGGGGCCTTTGCTGATCTTCTGATCATATATTCAACATGTGCTGGAGGGGCCAAATCTAAGGACAGATGTATACGAATGGCACATCCAATGATCGCTGATGAGTGTCTATCGCTACTAACTGATGCTGGTGTAACCTTGAGTGATACAACTACAAAACTCCTCTCAACCTTTTGCCCTCAAACAGTCCAACCTTACTTGGTGAAAATAATTAAACAACTGCTAAAAAAGCGAGAAACGGGTCTGCCAAAAGGTGAGAAAGAAGAAAAACTTAACTTCTCCAAACTTATCCAAGATATTAAGGAGAAAGAAAATGAATCAATGTGTGTGGGACTGTTCAGACATGCAGCTGAGAAGTTTCCAGAGGATCCATTTATTCCACAAGCTCTTGCACGTTTTTACTACATTGAACTAAGTGATTATGAAAGAGCTGCATTCTGGGCAAGAACTGCTATTCAGAGGCAACCAAATAATTCTTTTATCAGAGACACACTTGGACAAGTCTACAAAAACCAACTGAAGAACCAAAACCTTGCAAAACCTTCTAAAAACATTTTACAGATTGCAAAGCAAGCATTCAAAGCTTTTGAAGAAGAGGCAGAGACTGCAGAAAAGGAACTAGAACCAGGGATGCGAGAGGACGGTGTGACTAACATCTCTACTGTTTTTAATTACAGAGGGCTTTTTGGCTACATACAGGTAGCAAAAACTATTTTCTACAGGCTAACATACATTAACCCAGAATGGTCCAAAGTGCTCAGACAGGAAACAAACTCTCACAGTTTAATCCACTCTGAAAAGTGTGGAAAACACCAATCTCTCCTCTCAAGCTTAAGGCAAAGAATTGAGGAGAAATGCAAGTTTTTTGAGACCTTTCTAATATACTCAAATAAAAATGATCCACGGTACACTTGGACAGACACTGTGGACTGCTATAAAACATATATAAAAGAAGAGGAACACTTTTGCAGGTCTTTTGCAGGTCTACTTTCCACTTTAAGCCATGTCACAAGTGTTTCTGACCTGGAGAAAATCACAGAACAATGGAGAGAGATTCATATGAATTCTCCAACTGAGAGTGATGCTCAAAACTACATTCTTGCCAACATCATCTTGAGTCAGAAGTCTGCAAACTCTGAAATACTCAGAACAGTGCCAGAGCTCCAGGACATATTACAGAAACTTTGGGAGAGACCAAACAAAAACAGAAGCCCAGAGTTTTACCTCTTGGTCCTTTTGCTGTTTTGGCCTGATGGTGCAAAGAAAACAGGCAACACACTAGACCTTAAAGTGTGTGTACAATACATGCGTGAGTCATATGAGAGAACCTATCAGAAATACCTTCGCTTTCGCTACCTTGTTCCTCTCTTCTTCCTTGGGAACGGTGGCGGTTTGCAGAGACTGGTTCACCAGACCGAGTTCACCAGTCTCCTCAATGAAGAGCATGAGACTGCTGGAATTGAAGGCCTTCAGCGTATTGAAGGGGAGATCAGAAATCATAAGGTGTTTGCTTTGAGAGATAGATACCAAATTGAAGTTTCACCTCACAATCCGGCCAGTGTGTGCAATACAGACCTGGTCTCCTTCTACCTTGGCTTTACCATCAGAGGACCTGTTGCCTACAACATCAGATATGCTAAGAATGTAAGTTGTTCTATTCATAGAACCTTTTTTAGTTTAGTTCTTGAAGTTGTGTTTACCTCTCTCTCACTCACACACACACACCCACACAACACACACACACACACACACAGCATCATTTTGTGTCTAAAGTAAAGATGTTTATTCCTTTTTCTTAACAGGCTCTCATTTTGTGGACACCAATGAAGAATATCATTCAGCGTGTCGAGAAGGTGGATTGACCTTTGAGAAGATGACCTCCGTCCACTGATTGGCACTGAGCAATACTCAACCATCATAGCAGCTTCAACAAACAATGAAAAAATGGAAAAACTATACTCTATTCTGTCAGCAGGATATGAAATAAAGGACAAATTTTACCAGAGCCTTTTAAAGAATGAGCGAGACCTTATTCAAGATTTGATTAACTTTGGGAAGAAGAGTTCTTGTTAGTTGTAGTGTGTTCAACTGTGTTGTTCAAACAGTGCTGCACTGTGCTCAACAAATATTTGACATTAATTCTAAATACTAATATATATATATATATTGTCCTAACAGACTTTAAGATCATAGCCATCAGTGTATTCTTTGTCTGGCATGGACTGATAATACTTTGAAAGTTTAAAAGTCAAAGTTATTAGCACAGGTTTCAGGTATGGTACATGGGTTAATGGAACGCTTTAATATTTTTATAATGCTCTTTTGTAATGATTTGTTGAGTACTTTTGTTTCTAATTATATGTAGCAGCGGTTCATTTTAGGTTTTTTTTCAGCGTTTCACACAGTAATTTGGTGTAGTAAGACTGCATTTATTCCAATAAAAGCAATGATCCAGAAACTCAGTTGAAACTCATGGTGTGCATGGCGGAGTTGAAAGGAGAGGGGGGGGAGGAGAAAACCAACTGCTCTTTCAAAAAACACTGCTGCCCTTCTTCCGCTTCCTAAAGATCAGTTTCTTCAAATTGGGGTTAAAAAGAGAAAAAAATTTTTGTGGATGGATGAGACCAAAATAGAAATGAGCAGCGTTATGTTTGGAGAAAGAAAAACACTGCATTCCAGCATAAGAACCTTAGACCATCTGTGAAACATGGTGGTGGTGTAGTGTGGAGGGGGGGGTGAGTTGGGCCTGTTTTGCTGCATCTGGGCCAGGACGGCATGCCATTATTGATGGAATAATGAATTCTGAATTATACCATCAATTTCTAAAGGAAATTGTCAAGACATCAGCCCGAGAACCGAGTCTCAAGAGATAGTGGGTCATGCAGCAAGACAACGACCACAAGCACACAAGTCGTTCTACCAAAGAAAGGTTAAAGAAGAACAAAGTTAATGTTTTGGAATGACAGAGTCAAAGTCCAGACCTTAAAACTGTTAGAGAAGAAGGGTGTGTTTACACCTATTGAGTGCAGCAAATGGGCAGCACCAATCGTGTGTATACCAAAAACAAATGGAGAAGTGTGCATTTGTGGTGATTACAAGGTCACTATCAACCCGGGGTTAGCCATTGACAAATATCCCTTCCCAAAACCTCAAGATTTGGTTGCTTCTTTGGCTGGCGGTAAATACTTTACCAAGCTAGATTTAACTCAGGCGTACCAGCAGGTGGAGTTAGACCTGCAATCTAAGCCATATCTGACAATTAACACTCCAAAAGGATTATATCACATGAATCGGTTGACCTTGGTGTGTCTAGTGCACCAGCAATCTTTCAACATATCATGGATCAGACGTTACAAGGCCTGTCGAAAGGAGTCTTTTATTTGGACGACATTCTGATCACTGGTAAAAACGAACGGGTGTTTCAAAGGTTACAAGATAGAGGTATTAGAGTGAATAGGGCCAAATGTGTTTTCTGTCAACCTCATGTAACCTATTTGGGGCACAGAATTGATCAGGAAGGCGTGCGCCCTGTATCGCACCCAAAAACATGAGCTTATAACTTTTATATAACAAGCTTATAACTTTTTTAGCTTTACTCTCGTACTACAGAAAATTTAATGGAAAACTTGACGACTGTAATTAAACCGATGACTGAACTATTACACAAGGACCGGCCTTGGCAGTGGTCAAAGGCATTTTAAGCATCGTTTGAAGAGGCTAAAAAACTTTTGTCTTCTTCAAAGGTGTTGACACATTTTGACCCTCAGTTACCCATATTGCTAGCGTGCGATGCATCTGCATATGGAGTAGGGGCAGAGATTTCTCATCAAATGTCTGATGGTTTGGAAAAACCCATTGCATATGCTTCACACACTCTTAGCAAGTCGGAATTGAACTATTCCCAAATTGAAAAAGAAGCAGTGGGCATTATTTTTGGAGTGCAAAAGTTTAGAGACTATTTGTACGGCCGATCATTTTTGCTCATTACGGACCATCAGCCTTTGGTTAAGATTTTAGGACCAAAAACCGGATTGTATTATATTACAATTAAACTATTCAGTCAGGGCCCCTACTGACCCCCACCACAAGGTGTCACTCACTTACTGACCTCAGGCTTCTAGAGGGGAAGTAGACTCAAGCTTGAGTAAAGGTAGGAGGGTACGGGGCCTGTGACTGTTCTGTCAGCAAGCAAGCATGAACTTGATGCAAACCACAACCGGTAGCCAATAGAGAGATAAAGAGAGGTATGACGTGGGCTTCCTTGGGTTCATTGAAGACCAGTAATGCTGGTGTTTTAATTTTCCATGATTGTTTTGTTGAATCATTTGTAGAGTTTTTATAGCACTATGATGGAGCCGCCTAGAGATGACAAGGGCCTGGACAAAAGTTGTGCAGCATGCTCCGTTAGGAAGGGCCTTATGTTCCTGATGTCGTGCAGTGCAAACCTGCAGGATCGAGTGTCTTTTGCAATGTCCTCTTTGATGGTCAGCCGGACATCAAAGATTACTCCAGAATTTCTTGATGGGATTATTGTTGTTGATCCCAGCTGGATGGTGAGATTGTACTGTACAGTTGGAGTGACTGGGAAGACGAGAATATCTGTCTTTGCCAGGTTGAGCTGCAGGTGATGATGTTTCATCCAAGTCAAGATGTCCGTCAGGCAGTCTGGGGATGGAGGAGGACCTAAGCAGCACAATGAAAACAGCTAAAGGAAATAGTAACTTAAACAGTGATGTGATGTGCAGACAGGTAGACATGGATCAGCTAAGCATCACTGGTTGCCGCTTGACTGACATGGCCTGCTTGATTTATTAAATATTTGTAAAATATGCTCATTGTATTTTTTTTATTTCTCTCCCTTTGTGTCAAACACCGTTTCTCATCATGTTTTATTGTTTCTGTAGAGTAAAGTATCATAAAAGCCAGCGGCAGGACAGGAAGAAGCCCTTCACCTACAAAACACCTGCTCTGAATGGCCATTCTCATGCACATGATGCTTGATGTAAACAAAACCAACCGCAGCCGGTTTCAGTTTGAATCAGAAATGGAACATCAGTAAAACTGGTACTGGTACTATGAGATGGTACAAAGTTTTAACTTTGTATTTTGGTTTTTCCATACACTAAAACTGTGAACTGAATACAACCATTTAACAAAATCACTAGTGGATCTACTTCACAATGAAATTTAGTTAATCCAAAAAAAAAAACTTGGAAAACATGTTTTAAACAAAAAAAACGTATATTATAAAAAATGTTACATTATAAAAATTTAGATTTTTCCCAACATTATGAAGTTTATACAAGCATTTTATGAATATTATATATAGATTTTTTTTAAACGCGTTCAGAGCATGTACGTCTGCATTAGGAGGGACAAACTCTGCCGGGGGAGGATTCACACACCAGATTAACAGGTTGAGTACAGTCTTATTAGATCAGACTTTTCACTAAACCGTTAAAGAACATGTTTCATGTGTTTGTTTTGTTCTGTTTGTGCTGGTGCCGTCTGATTGGTAAGTTCTAAAAACTTTTTTTTTAACGTTTAATTTATTTCTATTTGAGGGTAATAAAGCTACTGCTTCTAGTTCAAATTAGATTCTTTTCATCCACTGAGGTCTCTGTTATTTGCTCGGAATTTTACATTTCCAGGCCTTCTATTGTGATTGTAAATTTCTCTTGCTCAGAAATTTCTAGTCAATTTTGAAAAAAGTACAAAGAAACTGAAAGTAACACACTGAATTAAACGTGAAATTTTAAAGTAGAAATGTATTTTGTAATGTATTTTTTTATGTAAATTATGTAACTTCCCACATTGCATTTACTGTACAGCAGTACAGCATGTTTAAAATACACTAAGCTGCTGTTCTGGACATTATTTTCTTTATATTTAATACAATCTACCGCTGATTTAAGGCTTTTTAAACTGAAGGGAGCTTTGTCCATGTTCATCAGGTGTGTTTGGTGCCGAAGCAAATGAAATACATTCAGTGTCAGTGATGGAGGGAGATTCTGTCACTCTAAACACTGATGTTACTGAATGCAAAGACGGCAGGATAGTGTTGTCATTTGGAGCTGAAAAGTCTCTCATAGCAAATACCAAAAGAAACAAACAAATCTTCTCCATATCTGATATTCTTGATGGGAGATTCAGAGACAGACTGAAGCTGGATCATCAGATTGGATCTCTGACCATCACAAACACCACATCTGAACATGCTGGAGTTTATCAACTAGAGATAGCTGGAGCAAAACTGTTAACAAAAATATTCAATGTGTCTGTCTATGGTGAGTAGAGATGGCGTGTGCTCTGTGTATTCTTGTTTTATTAACTATTTGCACTAAACATTCACTGAGCATGTTAAAGTTTCTGTTTATTCTGTCATGTTTCCAGCTCGTCTGCCTGTTCCTGTCATCAGCAATAACTCTTCAACCTGTTCATCTTCATCATCATCACAGCAGAATTGTTCACTGGTGTGTTCAGTGGTGAATGTGGGTCATGTGACTCTCTCCTGGTACAAAGGAAACAGTTTGTTGTCCAGCATCAGTGTGTCTGATCTCAGCATCAGTCTCTCTCTAGCTCTGGAGGTGGAATATCAGGATAAAAACACATACAGCTGTGTGCTCAACAATCCCATCGGCAACCAGACTCAACATCTGGACATCATTGAACTCTGTCACACATGTGCAGGTACAGCAGTGCTGATATTACTGATTATTTACATAGCTCATCTCTGATTTTTTTAATAGATCAGACACATTCACTAATACTAATAAATAATTTTGTTAATTGCAGATCGGAGCCTACCCATGTTGTACATAGTGCTGATCTCTGCTGCTGCTGCTGGATCTCTGTTGATTGTAGCTGCAGTCGGGATCTTCTGCATCTACAAGAAATATAGAAAAACTGATCAAGAAGGCAAGTGTTTCCTACTGCTTTTAAAGCAGTCAGTCGCCAGGACAATTAAGTAAACAGTAACTAAACCAAGGAGAAACAGGGACAAAATGAAACAGAAATAATTAACAAACATCCACAGAACATAATTATAATTTAATCACTCAGCTGGTGTTCAAATGCACATCTCTATGAATGACAATGTTTCATTTGTGGGTCTCGCTTGATGAGCTTCAATGAAAATTACATGTGAAGAATTTCTAAACAATTATAGCTTACTGTGCTAAGAACTTTGTGTGTGTAACAGTCCTAATGTCAAGCTGAATAAATTATTTACTGACATTTTTTTAAATGCAGCATTAAATATTTGTTAAATCGTGTGCATTAATACTTGTATTTGAGTCTTGATGTTGTAAGGAAACATATCTAGTTAAGATTGAGTTGTTTTAATTTATCTGTTATTATTGTTTAAACAGTTCAGAGTTGTGAAGAAGAGATCACTTACATTGGTCCAACATTCCACAAACGAAAACCCCAATCGGTAAGACCATTTAATCTCTGTGTCAAGTCAGCAGTGAGTCAGATTTAGATGTGTGTGCTTCTGTTGTTGTCTGTAAAACAATCTCTCATCAGATTTTTATAAAAGTCACAAGATCATCATTCAATGTCAATAACACTCAAAAACAAGAGGAAGATGGCTAAACTTTGCTGTCAACTGTAAAAACTGTAATAAGAAAAAATTTCTACACAAGGATTAAACAACCCAGGCTCATTAAAAAAAATTAAAAATAAAAATATGCCTGTTGTTGTAGCCAGACATTTTTTTGCAAAAATGATATTACATTGCTTGCACGTTTCCAAACAAAGTGTAATGTCCAGAGCACCAAAAAGCACATTACATTTTCTCAGAAACGAATAAACATGATGGTGCCAAAATGGTGTACATATCACGTCAGTTTGGAAATGAAATGTCCAGTGAGTGGCACTTAAAGGTTAATGTTCTAACGCATTTGAAAATAATGTTCCACCTACACTAAACCAAAAGCGTTAAAAAAAAGCAAATGTGAGATTAAAGAAGCAAGCATTTCCTTTTAGCTAGCTTCTACAAGTATTTGAGGTCTTTTATTGTGACTAATGTTTCACGGGTCTCGTACCCGAACACTTTGTACAGTGCAAGTGCAATGCTGTACCAGGTGATCTACCGCAGGGGCCCCCCAAAAAAAAAAAATTTTTTTTACGGTTATGTGAAACACTGAAGTCAGAAAAGCTTCACCGGTTCTGTTCAAGGAAGGTCACACTTCTTGTGTTATTTATGCATAACAAAATTGTCATTTTTCCTATTACGCACATACGGTTTATATTTTTAAATATTGGTATGCCTGTGCAGTTCATGGTGCAACCACAGTAGTACTTTAAGAATATGTATTACTACTTTAAGGGTACGTTAAAATACTCTAAAGGAGATGTACAGAAGGTACTAAGGTGTCCTTTTGAGGGAACTGTACTAGTGATAAGCAGCTGTACCCATAAAGATAGTTGCACCTTTTTTTTCTGACAGTGAATAATATTACCTCATGCCAATATTTGATAATAAACAATATATTTTTATACCACTTGATGTCCAATGTAAAATGTAGTGCTTGAATTGAAACCACTGAGAATTTCAATCTGCCACATGTTAGCTTAGCAGTAAGAGGAAGGTAAAGATTTTGAGGATGCCACATTTCTAATATAATAATTTGTTATTATTATATCTTGTGTAATGTGTTTTTTTTTACAGAAAGTTAAAGAGGAGGATCATGTGGTGTATGCGCCTGTCACCACGAGATGATGATCAAATGTCAGTCAAAAAGAGTACTTGTACTAAGTACCAGATCCAGCTGTGTGATCACTTTCACTTGGAAACTCCTACCGCAGAGTTTGACGTTTTAGGATCGATGAGAATCACCAAATGTAGCATTTACTAAAAATTTAGACAGAGGACATGATATACAAACTAACTTAAGATCTTAAAGGGTTAGTTCACCCATAATTCTTTCATCATTTAAGACTTGATGTACAAGAACAATCCTCACCGTTTCTTTTATATCAAACATTCAGGTTTGAGTTTCCAAAGTTGATGAACTGTATTTTGATGTATTTGATGTTAGATTTGATTAGATTAGTGTGGACTATAAATGGATGGACAAATATGACTAGAGAATATTAAACATACCTTCATTTGTGTCCTGAAGATAAACAAAAGCCTTAATGGGGTTGGGACAATGTTAGGGTGGGTAGATGATGACAATTTTTGAACTATGCCTTAAAGTTTTAAAACTATTTCAGCGAGTACATCTCAAACACAGATGCAAAATGATCATGAAAAGTAGTCAAAGTAAATCCTGCTTCATTCTGTACAGACATGTTTATTCTGTTGGGTTGACAAACAGCTTGTGCATGAGGATGTGTCAACTGCATCTGCTCTACTGATGTAGAAGTCTCTTGTGAAAGTGTGTCTGAAGTGTCAGGAGTGCGTCTTTGTGAATAACGTGTGGTTAAAGGTGTTTTTTTTTTCATTCCCGCTCATATGATGCTCACAGTTTGACTCCTGCCCTACACAAAACACTTTACTATGATAATATACATCTGAGTGTACAGTTCTAAAAAAAATAAATTTGGAGACCACTGCAAAATTACAAGTTTCACTGGATTTACTATTTACAGTGGGGCAAAAAAGTATTTATTCAGCCACCAATTGTGCAAGTTCTCCACTTAAAAAGATGAGAGAGGCATGTAATTTTCAACATAGGTATACCTCAACTATGAGAAAAAAAAATCCGAAAATTACATTGTAGGATTTTTAAAGTATTAATTGGTAAATTCCTCGGTAAAAATAAGTATGTGGTCACATACAAACAAGCAAGATTTATGGCTCATCACAGGACTTGTAACTTCTTCTTTAAGAGGCTCCTCTGTTCTCCACTCGTTACCTGTATTAATGGCGTCTGTTTGAACTCGTTCTCAGTATAAAAGACACCTGTCCACAACCTCAAAACAGTCACACTCCAAACTCCACCATGGCCAAGACCAAAGAGCTGTAAAAGGACACCAGAAACAAAATTGTAGAACTGCACCAGGCTGGGAAGACTGAATCTGAAATAGGTAAGCAGCTTGGTGTGAAGAAATCAACTGTGGAGCAATTATTAGAAAATGGAAGAAATACAAGACCACTGATAATCTCCCTCGAACTGGGGCTCCACGCAAGATCTCACCCCGTGGGTCAAAATGATCACAAGAACTGTGAAAAAAAATCCCAGAACCACACGGGGGGAAACTAGTGAATGACCTGCAGAGAGCTGGGACCAAAGTACAAAGGCTACCATCAGTAACACACTCCGCCGCCAGGACTCAAATCCTGCAGTGCCAGACGGGTCCCCCTGCTTAAGCCAGTACATGTACAGGCCCATCTGAAGTTTGCTAGAGAACATTTGGATGATCCAGAAGAGGATTGGAGAATGTCATATGGTCAGATGAAACTAAAATATAACTTTTTGGTAAAAACTCAACTTTTGTTTGTCGTGTTTGGAGGAGAAAGAATGCTCAGTTGCATCCAAAGAACACCATACCTAAAGCATGGGGGTGGAAACATCATGCTTTGGGGCAGTTTTTCTGCAAAGGACCAGGACGACTGATCCGTGTAAATGAAAGAAAGAATGAATGGGGCCATGTATCGTAAGATTGAGTGAAAACCTCCTTCCATCAGCAAAGGGCATTGAAGATGAAACGTGGATGGGTCTTTCAGCATGACAATGACCCCAAACACACCGCCCGGGCAATGAAGGAGTGGTTCGTAAGAAGCATTTCAAGGTCCTGGATTGGCCTAGCCAGTCTCCAGATCTCAACCCCATAGAAAATCTTTGGAGGGAGTTGAAAATCCGTGTTGCCCAGCGACAGCCCCAAAACCTTACTGCTCTAGAGGAGATCTGCATGGAGGAATGGGCCAAAATACCAGCAACAGTGTGTGAAAACCTTGTGTAGACTTACAGAAAACGTTTGACCTCTGTCATTGCCAACAAAGGGTATATAACAAAGTATTGAGATGAAATTTTGTTATTGACCAAATACTTATTTTCCACCATAATTTGCAAATAAATTCTTTAAAACTCCTACAATGTGATTTTCTGGATTTTTTTTCTCATTTTGTCTCTCATAGTTGAGGTATACCTATGATGAAAATTACAGGCCTCTCTCATCTTTTTAAGTGGGAGAACTTGCACAATAGGTGGCTGACTAAATACTTTTTTTCCCCACTGTATGTGCTGAAGTAAAACAGACATGGAAAATGTAAAAAAACTAAATAAAATAATAATAATAATGTACACACACAAATCACGCCCCCTGTAGAGCTATATCCACATCTTCCTGACCTGTCTTCTGTGACAGCCAGGTGATGGTATTGTTTGCCCTAAACTGCTCGTTACTGTGGTGAAATTAAAACACCTCAATACAGCCAGCCTAACTTAGGCAACAGACCTAAGTTATGCTTAACAACAAGCAAGCTAGGCTAGCACTGGAATGATAAGGTCAAAAATACCAGCAACATTAATAAAAGCGCCTCCAAAATTCAAGATATGAACTGCCCAATCAGCAATTCAAGTGAGCAATACTATTCATTCTATAATCAACCATTCTTGTTCGGTCAGCATCTAAACAGCTTTAGCTCTCAGAAGAGGGACACAGCTAAACCACAAAATGCTAATCATTGAGTCAGAGAAATAGACAGAAAATCTCACCTTGAACTTGGTGTCAAAGTCCAGATACAAACTTGTGAGGGATAGAGAAGACCTGTACCTGCTCCATCTCATGAACTGCCACCTGAGGAAAAACATGGGTGATCAAGTATGAGGGGGTAGTTAATCTTAAAAAATAATTAGTGCTGTCAAATGATTAATTGCATCCAAAATAAAAGTTTTTGTTTACATACTGTATGTGTATGCGCTGTGTATATTTATGTAGGCCTATATATACATACAAACACATGCATATATTTAAGAAAAATATGTTATGTTTACATGTTACATATTTATATATGTATATTATAATATAAAATATAAGAATATACAGTACACACACATATTATGTAAACAAAAACTTTTATTTTGGATGCGATTAATCACAATTAATCGTTTCACAGCACTAAAAATAATGCAAAGAATTTTTAATGCACTAAAATGTCTTTGATAAATTAATACAATTAATCATATATGTGGTTGGTATGGTGGTTTTTAGTGCTTTGCGGTTAGTAGGGTAGTTTTGGTGGTTGGTTGTTTGCTGGTCAAAAAACCCCACCTAAGGTATTTTCAACTTTGCGGCTGCATTCCACCAACACACTAGAAAACTTGGGTAAATCCCTGCCGCCATTTTAAAGTGCGTTTCACACTTCGTCAAGAGAGGGAGAAAAGTTTCATCGACCCCTCAATTCTGATGGTGGGAGCAAGTCGACTCACTCGAGCACTTCAAGCATCTCTACATACCACAATGCTATGGGAAGCCAAACACACCGAAAGTGGGACGCATCAGCGCGGTATTAAAGCGTTCACATTACTTGCGAACATTACTCTCTGCAGAAGTTTGTGTTTTTTTCCTGCACGTAACATAATGAAGATCAGTATTAAGTTATTACATTTATTTTGCTTATTATCTTTCATATTAGACCAATGTTAATTTAAATGTTAAATTAAAGAAATCTAATAACTTAATACTGATCTTCATTATGTTACATGCAGGAAAAAACACAAACTTCTGCTGAGAGTAATGTTCGCGCTGCACTGTTGTAACTGAGATTAGTTTGCACCATGCTGTCAGTTCGGTGGCGCTAGTAAACACGTCCTCTCTGCGCTGTCGAGTCGGTCGCGCAGCTCGGTTATGGCAAGCCAGAGTATTCATATACGCCTGGTCGGGCATCTGATTGTACACTGACACGTCAAAAGCGTGCGATTTGACAGCAAAACGCGCGCCCTCGACATGTGATTTGCCGTCGGAAACATTTGTTTTTTGTGTCAAAACGCTCGACTTGTGATTTGCTGTAAAAAAACGTCACCAAAAAACGTGTGTTTTTGACATGCCTTTATCATAACGGAAATGTAGAATACATGCATTTTGAGTCGGACAAAACACACGTTATGAACGTGTAAACAGGTAAACCAAACAGGCAGTGCAAACATCTGTTTGAAGTGTCCAAACAGGTGAAAAAAACGTGCTCTTTCCTTAGTGTTCTCAAAACTGCACGTCGAAAGCGTGTGCTCACTTTATAGGGCTTGAGTCTGTCATGTTTGTCCGCTATATGGGGTATTACGGTAAGGCATTGCTGCCACATACATGTAATTTTTTCCACTCAAATGTCGTAATAAGTGAGTCAGACCAAACGCACGTATTCGACACCCATTTCTGTTATGATAAACGCACATCAAAAATGCACGTTTTTTAGAGACTCCAAAGCATGCATCATGCATTGATACAAAAACACACGTTTCCGTCGAGCGTTTTCCGTGAACCCAAAGCGCACATTAAGAACGTCAATTTTATGGCAAATTACACGCAGAGGACACGTGTTTTGCTGTCAGATCACACACTTTTGTTGTGTCAGTGTAGAATCAGACGCCCGACCAGGCGTATATGAATACTCTGGCTTGCCATACTCGGTCCATTGAGCCGCGCCAATGAAAGGTCAGCACGGCGCGAAAGCTTTAATACCGCGCTGTTTCGTTTTTTTCCCCCCCCCCCAAAAACTTTTGGGTTGTTTGGCTTCCCATACAATGCAACACGATTGTGACGGATTGTGACCCAGATCACGCTTATTCCTACCCCACACAACTTAGGCAATAGGCTTGTTTGAGATGAGCAAAATCTGCCAGAACGATTGCATGGGTTAGGAAAAAGGGTTGAGTTCAGCCTTTCTTTTAAAGGTGTAATAGGTGATTGTCTTCAGAAACATTTTTTGTTATGCTGGTTGAAAGTCTCTTCACATCCCGATAGCAATCATTAAGTTAAGTGGTCTAATTGTATTTGTCTGTATTTTTGTATTCTGTGGAAGGCGTAGGACCAAGAAACGATCGTCAAATCAAAACGCTCGGTCCAAGTGTTTTAATATGCTTTCCTACCTGCCTGTCAACATATGTATTAGCATACCTCTGCGCACCCTGTTCACGCAGACAGGATACGTCATCAGTGCGTTCACACACACTGTGCAGACAGAGCGAGAATGGCAGACAAACATCAACAAGCCGATCTTCCTTCCTGGTATTGTAGTACTTTTACTAACTGTACTATAAAGTTTTCTCACCGGGTGAATGACACATGATGTAGCCCAGCGGTTCCCAATTCCAGTCCAAGGGAAGCAGGGGAAATCTGTTGAACTTCACTTCGGAACATTCATTCATGGATTTGCGCTACCGTCTTCACACACAGACAAAACTTACTAGAGAAGTGTGACATAACATACCTCTGTAAATAAATACTATTTAAATGTAAATATTACGATGATGTATACTTCCCAAGCCCGTCATGGTCGAATAGAACAAATGTCGCACGTGATAAGAGATACATATGAAATCTGCAGAGCAGGAGGGCGCAAGGACTGGAATTGGGGACCGCTAATGTAGCCTATTGTAATGTTGTCTCTGGTGTTCTGGTCTGTGAGTGTATATGCGTTCAGAGGGCGTGGCTTTGGACGGCGATTGCAGGGAGGGTGGGACGTTCGCTTTCAGTGCTATCAGGCTAAAGTTAACATTTTCCAAGATCTCCTACTGCACCTTTAATGACATACAGGGAACTCGAGAAGGGTCTAACTGCAGAACCGCAGAACCCTATGACGTCACAGCGGTCTGAGGACAGTAGCGGCAGGCCAACAGTCTGAGGTCGGAAGTGGGCGGAGCTATTGGTTTTTATGCTGGAATGCAGTGTGTTCTTTTCTCCAAACAGAACACTTCTCATATAAACCAAAAAATTATATTTTGGTCTCATCTGTCCACAAAACATTTCTCCAATAGTCCTCTGGCTTGTCCACATGATCTTTAGCAAGCTGCAGATGGGCAGTGATTTTCTTTTTGGAGATCAGTGGCTTTCTTCTTGCGACTCTGCCATGCACACCATGGTTGTTCAGTGTTCTCCTGATGACGGGATCATAAACATTAGCCAATGTGAGAAAGGCCTTTAGTTGCTTAGAAGTTACCCTGGGTTCCTTTGCAACCTAGCAGACTATTACAAGTCTTGCTTTTGGAGTGATTTTTGTTGGTTGACAGCTTCCTCCATTTCTACACAATCTGTCTGACTGTGGATTTGTGGAGTCCAAACTCTTTAGAGATGGTTTTGTAACCTTTTTCCAGCCTGATGAGCAACAACAACTCTTTTTCTGAGGTCCTCAGAGATCTCCTTTGTTCGTGCAATGATTCACTTCCGCAAACATGATCAGACTTTCAAAGATCCTTGTTCTCTAAATAAAACCGGGCAGGCAATGACACCTGATAGTCATTCCACTGTTTGAAAACACCTCTGAACAGATGGACTCTAATTTCACCCTCAAATTAACAGCTAATCATAGAGATTCACATACTTTTGCACCACACAGAAATGTAACACTGGTTCATTTTTCTCAGTAAGTAAATGACAAAGAAAATATTTTTGTCTCATTTGTTTGGGTTCTCTATGTCTACTTTCAGGACTTTTGTGAAAATCTGATGATGTTTTGGGTCATATTCATGCAGAAATATAGCAAATTGTAAATGGGTGTCACAAACTTTCAAGCAAGCAATGTATTACACCCCCCCCACCCCCCACACAACACTGTACCCCCCTGTATCCTGTTAAGTATTTTAAAGTTAAAAGTGATCATCCTGTTTGTAGTCTTAACTCAATACTGAACACAAAGAATAAAACACCAAATTAAACAAAGATTAAATGGGTCTATTATGCTCTTTTACAAGTCTTTTATTTTGTTTTGGGGGTTGTGTAATAGAACAGGCTATCATACTACGGTAGGTGTTCGAAAAACACATTATTTTTCCTACATATTTTACATCACAACACCTCTTCCTCAGTCCTGAATGAACGGCTGGAATGTCCCTGTATCAATGAAGGCCACCTTCGAAAATAAGAAATGTGCTGTGATGGTAGCTGGGCCAGTGTGTGCTGTGATTGGTTAGCGGGGCCATCAGTGTGTGTTGTGATTGGTTAGCTAGGACAGTGTGTGCTGTGATCGGTTAGCTGGGCAGATCTGTGTGTGCTGTGATTGGTTAGCTGGGCTGGTGTGTGCTGTGATCGGTTAGCTGGAACAGTGTGTGTTGTGATTGGCAGCACTCGGCGCCTGGTCAGGAAATGTCATGCCCCTTACCATAGCCGCCTGCGTGCTTCAGTGTAAATATTGCGTCAAAATCAAATCAATTTGAGCATGATTTAAACCCGGATGATTGTAACCAGTTTGTCTCCTTTGGGAAAGCTAGCGTGTCTCCGACAAAATGATAACACTCGTTGCCTTCTCTAGTACAGCTCAACCAGGTCAAGTCCCATTGGTCGATATTTATGATATCACAAATCCCAGAAAATATGAGTTGTAGTCCAAACGAGTCATTCGTTGTAGTTTTTGAAAGTGATTTCTGTTAAATAAAATATATCCTTTTGAATTGGACTTTGAGCTTTATAACTTTGCAGATCTTTTTTTATGCTCAAACAGCAACATTACAGACTAACTAAAGTTGAAAAAGTGAAAAAGCATAATAGGACCCCTTTAAGCATTTGAACTTCTATTTGAAATCAAAGTATATTTTACTTAACCATTTTAGAATAAACATTTTTTCATACACATACACCAATTCTACACAGTATTGACTGAAAGGAAGCAAATTCAGATCCATCAAACCCAAAAATCAAAACACAAAATATATTGAATTGTAATAAAATGTACTTTTCCATTTAAGCAGCGGAGGCATAATATACTAAAAATAATTTTTAAAAAATACTTCATGAGAAAAAAAAAGTCTATTATCTTTAATTTGGAAGCAAAAAATAAATAGCAAAAAGAAAAAATAGTGCATGTTTTCTAGCATAAGTGCACTGTGTTCATATTTACTTGTGCATTAAAATACAAAAAAAAAAACATCAGCTTGCGCCTTATATTGTTATTTCGAATTGCACAATATTTTAGTACATGCATTTTAGAGACGTTCTTTAATGTGATGCTATACATACATGAATGCACTAATCGCCTTTTTGGTAATTTCATGGCTTAACTGACGACAGAACTACATTGTTTGTTCATAGTCTCTTGTTAGCTTTATGTTGAAGTGATTTAGAGCGTGCACCTTATATTCGCTTAAAGTTGAAGAGTGTGTGAACAGCTGCCAGGACAGGAAAGTTTGTTTCACTGACATATAGCCTAATAACATTTCACCAGATCGCAGTTCACTGTTGTTCTACTGAAGCTCTCTCGTCACCTGTGCCTTTTATTTTGTGTTTGTTTGACTAGCGCCTGGCGCTGAGGTGAAGTTGGAGTGTGCGTCTGAAAAGTCTCCCGTTTGATGAGGTCATAAAGGTCATAAAGAGATATGGTGGTTCCACGCCAAATGCATTTCTTGTCTAGTGGTGCCACGGCCACCCCCTGGCTCCACCCCTGCTGTGTGAGATATGTAATTGTTGTAATAAAATCTCGTTTGTATTAAAGAAAAAATGGATGATAAATACACCTTTCGTATGAAATTAAATAGCAAGCACTTTGAGTGTCTTGATCATCTTATTTATTTTCATATAAAAAACAACAGAGTTGAAATTATATCATGTTAATTAGCAACACAGCACGTGAGTGTGAATAACGCGATATCTGCCTTTGATCTCATTGGTATCTGCTCCACTTCGAGAGGTCAGAAATGTCCGTCTTGACTGCTCTTATTTCACTCCTCCCCTCACTGCATAGTGAGGGAGAATCGAAGCGAACAATTTGAACAATAGCATCGCAAAATTATCATCGTTTCGAAACAGCGCTCGAACAGAACACGTGGGTGACGCTTATGGTCAAAGGTGTAAAACCAGGCTAAAGCATGCATTAAAAACAGCTTTTACAAACCCAATGCTTTTTTGAAAGTATAATATATTAAATGCAATTAAAATAATAAAATACCATTTAATATGAAGTGTCTGTAGATGTGGTTTTCATTTTTTTTGCTTGGTTTGTTTTATGGACAGCTTCTATATAGAGGCCAGTAAAATACTATTACCTACTTCTCCTTCTTTTAGTTACACAAATGTCTCGTTAAAAATGTCTACAAATTGATGAAACTGATCTGAGATCAGGGCTGCGTTCAGCCCTGACAAAAACAGTACAAAACATTTTTTAAACGGAAACGTTGGTGCGTTGAACACACTGTTCTGATAACGCAAGAGTTGCTACTATGGCAGCTGAGAACGCCATTCTTTGTGTTCTTTTTGAAGAATTTTCAGAACCTGATGAAATCGGTATAAATACGTGTTTAATACTGCAAATACGCTCGATGGTACAGTCACTGCCCTTGCCCTCCAGGATAAAAGAGAACATCCCAAGCAAATGAAGGGATTTGTGGAAACTGTGGTTCCTAATTATTGTGATCCAACATTTGCCTCGCATTTCAGGATGAAAAGACAAACATTGCAGGTGAAGGATAATCCACTTCTTACACTCCGAAGACTTGTTATGATCTATAGGACCTTATTATTTTTGTGATTATTAGGCTTATCATGATTGCTGATCGCTGTTGTGTGCTATGATATTGGAAGATTTCCATGATGTAATCAGAGGGTATAGAAAAGTTCTGAAAGTTCACTCAAATACTAATAGTAAATATATAAATTGTATGTATTTTTATATTACATTAATCAGTGTCTAGCACACCTTCCTAAGGAAAGGATATGGACCAGAAGACATTGCAATTACTAACTGATATTTAGACAGACTTAAAGAAGTTCCAGATCTATACTTGTGCCCTTATTATCTCAGTTCTTTTGCCTTTAATGTAAGTAAACATGTGCAAACAATATACTTGTTCTTGTGAATTTCTTTGGATGGTAATTACATTGTGTGAGCTGTCTATTTAATACGCCGGGTTTACTACTGGTGCTGAGATGGCGCTGACAGGTTTGACACCCACACAAAAACAAGAGAAAACGAATCTAAAACCCCGGTGGCAAAACGTTTACAGGAAAACATGTCGTTAAACGGAAAACGTAGCAAACCGGTGCACACGGTTGAGCTTGACTTACAATGAGTAAAACTAGAAGCGGGTTCAATGGTTGCCGTCTGGGGGCAATCTCAATGAACTAGCGATGATTCTGGGGTTAACAGAGATCGCCCCAACGGCCAATCCATGGAATTTATTCAGATTATATATAACTATATATCTGACCAAAATACATGCAGGGTTTTATATATTTTATTTTTTATTTCAACATAACCAGCAGGGGTTCAGATAAAAAATCGGCAGCTGGCAGCAGTTAGTGGCTGCCATTGACAGCCGGAAGGCAGTTACTGGCAGCCGGAGGGTAGGAGGGACCTGCCACTCGGTAGCAGTCAATCAGTATCGACCAACTTGGACGCAACCAATCACATATAACTACGACAGCAGCCAAGTACTTGAGTAATGGCTGAGATTGCTCGAGCGGTAAGTTCGGAAAATAGTGATCGGAGTGGTTCAAAGGGATATTTCTATATTTGGCAGAATTCTCATACAGAAGTCAGAAGCACTTTCCAGGTTGATTTACAGCATTTTCTTTGAGTCTATCTGATAGGGCATAATAGACATTAATCAATTCAGGATAAATATACTTTGGGAAAAAAAAAGAACTATTATATAAGAAAATCAGATGGTAGTGATGCCAGATCAGTGAGGAGGTTGAACGTAATTGATTTCGAGGTTATGAATGGTACCCTTAAGTTGAGGTGGCTCCAAGACCTCCTTAGAAATAAACATTCTGTTTGGTTTAACTTTTCTTCTCAAAAGTTTGATTCTCTTGGGGCCATTGGTTTCCTTTTAAGGTGCGATTTTGAGCCATCAAAATTAAAGTGTAAATTATCATATTTTCATAGTCAGGTATTATTATATTGGAAATTAATATACAAACACAACTTTTCGCCACATAGTTGTTCTTTGTGGAATAATAAGTGTATTCTTATTAAGAGGAAATCTGTGTTTGGTCCATTGTACACATTATGGATGGGGATGGAAATTTTCTTGGTTACGATGATTTTTGTGAAAAACACAATATTATTTGTACTCAGGAATTATATGTTTCTTTGTTGAAAGCTGTTCCTGCTGGTTTGGTTCAGCTGATTAAAGGTGCATTGTGTTATTCACCTGTGATACCAAGATTAGGTAATCTAATCATCTCTGGTATTAATTGTACAGAGCAGAGCTGTAATAACAAGGTTTTAAGAACATTAGTAAATACACAGACTTTCCCTTCTAAAGTAAAGAAGAGACCCCTTGTCTATGATTTTCCTGAAGATAAAGTGGTTCGAATTACAACAAGATTTCTCTCTTTTCCACTTCGACCAAAGGTAAAAGAAGTTCAGTTTAAAATGATTAACGATATGTATCCCTGTAATGAGTTCCTCAGACACAGGTTTAATTTGGATTGTAATGGATGCACCTTTGGTGAAGCAGACTCGTTGGAACATTTGTTTTATGCAAATTCTCTAAAAAATTATGGGATGACCTCTATGCTTGGTTAAGTTTGAAGTATGTAATACCTGACTTTGATTTTAAAACTGTAAAATATTTGTCGGAATTGTGATGTTGAATTTTTGGTTAATAATATTGTGATGTTGGCCAATTACTTAATTCATTAAAGCAGATTATTAATAACCACCCCCCCCAATGTAACAAGTTTAATATTGTATGCATTAGGCCAGGGATCCTCAAATCTGGCCCACAAAATCCACTTCCCTGCAGTTTAGCTGTAACCCTTTTCAAACACACCTGAGCATGCTAACCAATGTCTTCAGGATCATTAGAAAATCACAGGTAGCTGCGTTTGATCAGGGTTGGAGCTAAACTCTGCAGCGCATTGCACCTCCAGGATAAGATTTGAGGAACCCTGCTCTAGGCTATGTGGAACTGGATGAGGAGTAATTTCTTACTGCTAAATTCTGAAAAAACAGAGGTGTTAATTTATCGGACCAAAAACCTCTGCATGTAATAACCTAGAACACTGTCTAACAATTGATGGCTGCTCTGTCAATTCTTCAACATCAGTTAGGAACCTAGGTGTGCTAATTGATAGCAATCTTTCCTTTGAAAGCAACGTTTCTAGCATTTGTAAAACTGCATTTTCCATCTCAAAAATATAACTAAATTACGACCTATGCTCTTCCCCCCCCCCCCCCCCCCCCCCCATGTCAAATGCATTACTGTTAATATGCGTCATGACCTCAAGGTTAGATTATTGTAATGCTTTATTGGGGGGTTGTTCTGCACGCTTAATAAACAAAATCCAGCTGGTCCAAAATGCAGCATCTAGCCGTTCTACTATAGAACCCGGAAGTATGACATATCATGCCGTTCTGTTAACCACTGCACTTAGCACCTATTAAATCATTGTATAGATTTTAAAAATCTTGCTTAGTACTTTATAATGCCCTGAAGGTTTAGGCACATCGTATTTGAACGACGATCGTATTGCCTTATAGTCCTAAAATCGCTTGCGTTCTCAAAACTCTGGCCAATTTGATAAATCGAGAATATCAAATCAACTGCCGGGGCGGGCAGATCCTTTTATTTAGCGCCCAAACGTCTGGAATAACTACAACATTCGTTCGGGAGGCACAGGACAACACTCTGTCAGTTTAAATATAGTTAAAGCCCTTCTCTTTAACATGGCTACACATAACACACTAATAATTTCTAATATTCAAATCCGTTAAAGGTTTTTTAGGCTGCATTAATTAGGTCAACCCGAACCGGGAACACTTCTCATAACACCCGATGTACTTGCTTCATTGTTAGAAGAATGGCATCTACGGTAATATTAGTCTGTTTCTCTCTTATTCCGAGGTCACTGTAGCCACCAGATCCAGTCTGTATCCAGATCAGATAGTGGATCAGCACCTAGAGACAACCTCTACAACCCTGAATGTCAGCGGAGATCAGGACAAATAGATGAGAACAGAGCAGAAAAATCAACCAGTAAGACTGTTTAGGGCCTTTCGCACCGCTTTAGTTTCATAACTAAATGTACGGTACTAAAGTACCGGGACGATTTTGTGCGAACTATTTCCCAGTACCATTTAAAGGGTTGCATTCGCACCGAGAGTGTGTTGTGAATGTTTACAGTTTGTTTACACTGCGTTTTAAATCATGGCGGGTGAGGGCGTTTTCATACGTGTTTGGCCAATCAATGTCTAATTACATCACGATTAGTACCAGTTGTGCCAGTTAGACCCTGCTCCGGAGTAGGAGCTAAATTGGTTCTCGAAAAAGGCAGTCCGGTACTAAAATCGCTCCCAGATATGGCGGTGCGAACATGCCGAAAAGTGGGTAGTTTCCACAATTAGTTCTGGTACTATGAGAAGGTTCCTGCGGTGCGAAAGGCCCTCTTGTCTCCTAGACGGCCACCGGGACAAAACCACAGGAACCAGTTGAGTCCTCTGCACAATCTGACTTTGCTGCAGCCTGGAATTGAAATGCTGGTTTCATCTGGCCAGAGAAGGACTGGCCCCCCGACTGAGCCTGGTTTCTACTAAGGTTTTTTCTCCATTCTGTCGCCGATGGAGTTTTGGTTCCTTGCCGCTGTTGCCTCTGGCTTGCTTAGTTGGGGACTTGATTGCACAGACACTATTTAAATTGAACTGACAGATGCTGTGAATGGACGGAATGAGACATCATGAATTCAATGATGAACTGACTTAACTGCAAAACGACAATAGTAAATACATTAAATTATTCAGTTTGTTAATGACGCACATTTTCCTATTTTACTGCTGTAAAGTTGCTTTGAGACAATCTGTATTGTTAAAAGCGCTATACAAATAAAGGTGACTTGACTAAGTTGGAAGAGGAAAACGAAGAAACCATCAGGGTTTGCAAATGATTGGTTCAAGATGCTGGAGGAGTAACTCAGTATAACTCCTCAGTTCCATAAATGCAAATACCTCAGGAATGCTGTTAGTGATATGATTGACATTTGCTAAGGGCTTAAGATGATTTTATTGTATATGTAGAGCATGCTTTCAAACATACCAAGGCGTTTACAAATTGAATGGCTACTTTTATTATATACATATGTTGTTTCTTGAAATACTACAAATGTAAAAAAAATGACAGCAAATAGTTGAAAATAAAGGTCGTGATGAGGGGACACGCTCGTTGTGCATTTAGGCAGAGGTGTGTGTGTGTGTATATATAGCCTATATAATAAATATACAACATACACCTAGTAATAAGTGCCTCTCTCATAAATAAATATATATAAATGTGTTTGTGTGCATATCTTTCATTATTTCACACAAACACTGATGTACACGCATATGCATTCATACATAAATATTCAGCTGGAATTTAACGTTTAGCCAAATTATCTTTTTTCTTTGTTTATATTTGATAAACCTTTTCGATCAAAAAATATACAATACTGGCCTTTACACTTATTTAAATAAGTATTAAAAATTATTATAAATTTATATAACGCTGGCAGCCTCCTCCGATTTCCGGTATTTAGGGACAGCTGCCGTCCGGTTTTAGTGGCAGGTGCTGTCTGCTGCCAGTGGCAGCCACTTCCTGCTGAAAGCTGCCAATTTTTCGGCGAACCCCCTCTCCTTCTAAAACCTACTGAGGCTATTTACATATCTACATCGAGCACCAAACAAAAGACAAATCAAAAAAGTGAATAAGGGAACAAGAGGGTCAGCTGTAGGTAGATGATCTTACGTAATAAAACAAACAAAAATGTCTGCATCTTTGTAAAATTTAAATAATTAAGTGGTAAAGACCAGACTGAACATGCAGAGTACTCAAGTGAAGGTGATCCTTTTCATTATATTCTCAAAATACAAACATACCAAGACGCAATGGACAGATGATGTGAAGAATTATTGTTTACCTTGGACATCCCACAGGTCTTCATCTGCCACCTCACATGTGATGGCAACAAATGAAAAGAAAGAAATTGTCAGTGAAATAAATTAATCATCACTTCACAAATATCACAAAATGTTTTTATTAAGGAAGCTGACAGTTACAATGCATGAAATTAACTATAAAAAAAGTATATAAAAATATTTCTAAAAATAAAAATCAACAAACAAAATACACTCAAACAAAATGAATGAATTTACAAGCTAGTTAATGTTAATGATGTTGTTGCTGGTGCCATTGTGTTCATATTCAGTCTAGTGCTTTGTGATTAAAGCACTTTTTTTTCTATAAAAAGCCATACATGTTAGAAACATACAAAATACAGTATTTTACAGTAACAATATTAAAAGAAAACTACAAACATGGCCAAGGGCGTAGGTTTGCTTTTTTGTTAGGAGGCGGCGTTTTAGGTAGGTGTGGTTGACTCTTAACTTTTATAAAGAATAGCTCTTTGGATTTGAGACTTTAGTGTTTGCAACTTTACAGATCTTCTTTATGCACCAAGAGCTTGTAACACTCCAAAGAGAAAGGAAAAATTGAAATCGCATCACAAGACCCCTTTAATGATAGGAAACAGAAATAAATGCCCATTGTTCTGGGTCAGTTCAGCGGCTTAATCCCCCCATATACCAAAAAATCTCAAGAGACCGTTGTTCTTTTGCTGGTTTACATGTTTCCTCAATTATTGCTGTATGTATATATAAATTTCAGTCAGTTCTGCTGTGCTGTTTGAGCTGAAAATTGACTGGTACCAGTGATGTTACAGTGATGTCTCATCGGCAGCCTCAGTCTCATTCCCATCAGGGGACGTCTCATTAGCATTGTCCATCAACATAGGGTAAGACAGATTAGGAGACGAGTCTTTTAAATGACCCGACTCTAATAAAACACTGATTCACAGAAGGTAAATGAGGATTATTTCGTTTTCTTGATGCACCGACATTTTCTCTTCCTCAGTGTGCATGGTATCTCACCTGATCACTGGATTGTGCTGTGGTGTCTGTTTCAACAATAACAAAATTCAATTAAACACACATTACTTTGATTTATGAGTAGAAAAATACTTACTTTGACAGCTTTTAAAGATTCCTTTCACACTTTTTCCATCTTGTTAAATCATCTGTATGTAATACTCACTATTTTCTCCTGCTTGAGGACGCTTGCGATAGTAAATCACACCACCAGCAGCTGCAGCCACAAACAACAGAACAACACCAACACATATTCCTGCTACAGCAGCTGGAGACAGACCTGAATCTGGAACAGATAAGGACATACAGTCATCATTACTACATCGAGAATGATAATCGGTAGTTACATCAATGTTGGTCATATTTAAAATATTGTATTTAAGATATTTACCATTAAGATATTTAAGTCACTACACCACTAAGCACATGCTTCCATGGGCTAAAAAAAATATATATTATTTTTATATATGGGAGTGCACAGGAGTGACAACCACATTCTATAACCGAACTCAAACCAGTAAATTTTCAGGACTCGCAACTGCATTTTCGGTGAAGCCATGCTGTGTGAACAAACTACTTTGCTGGGACAATTGACACAGCAGCTCCGACGCAGTTTTCAAAGCACTACTGTATCACACACTGTGCCGATGCTTGTATCGAAATGACAACACCATGTGATTGATGACATTCGAAGCTTCAAACGTCAATCACGTTGTGTTGTCATTTGTTGATTTGAAAAAACTGGCACTTCACGATCCCACCTGATGCATAAAAGGATTATTCAGTCACTTTGAGGGCTGTCAGTAGGACTGTAATGTCTTTAAATGCGAGAGATATAATTTGCTTGTAATCCGAGGGGTTTAGATCCAGTCACTGTCTTTCACTATGGCAAGCCAAAATATATTTAGATGACACCTCTGCGCTAGGTGTCCAAACTCGGTTCTGGAGGGCCAGTGTCCCGCAGAGTTTAGCTCCAACTTGCCACAACACACCTGCCTGGAAGTTGATTAGCTCATCAGGTGTGTCTAATTGGGGTTGCAGCTAAACTCTGCAGGACACCGGATCTCCAGGAGCAGGATTGGACACCCCTGATCTAGTGTTACTCGTCTTAATTGCATTTTGACTAGTAACCACTGAATTAAAGAGCTCTACAGTTTTTCTAGTCATATGTCTCAATTGACTTCCATTAATTTTTAATTACAGAGCTCTACAATTGAATTTTTACCAGTCAGAACTGCAGTTAGAAAGCGCTTTACATCAATTAAGGCAGTTGCACACCAGACGAGAGGCAGAGCGTCACATCGCAGCTACAGCTTTATAGGTATCGCGCACTGGACACTTCGTGTTCAGTTCAAGACTGTTAATCTAATCACCAAACATGGAGTTTGGCGTTTAAAAAAAAAAAAGCAGACGGAAAGAGAAAGTGTGATCCATTATAGATCTTAATACAATGGATGAACTTGCACCACAACTTTTGCCATTTCAAAAGTGGCAAGACTTCACAGTTTTATTTACATCACCATCTTTGATATCACTTTAGTCACTGCTCTTACAGTTCATCCAGACAGTAGCCTATTCAAGACATGTAAGCTGCTGTGTGAACAGAATACTTTGAGACTCATTAACGTGGTTGTCAGTCTCAAACGATGACAGTGTGAATGTAGCCAGTAAGCGGTCAAGGACACCTCAGTCATGTGTATTGAAGGTGGAAAAGAGCTCTGTACATTCACTCTCCCCACCTACAATTCCTGGCTGTACTGAAACTCTGAACCCACAACATTTTGGTTACAAGTTCGACCCTCTAACCATTAGGCCACAACTGCCTTCATTTTAATTTTACTTTAATGTTATTAATTGTACATGTTAATAGCATTAGACTTGTGAACTGGACAAGCTTGTTGTGACATTTTGAAGCGTATGCAAAGGTGATAGATCGCAATTATATTTTAATAATGACTCAAAGCTCACTTTTGACCACAATAAAAATATTTACTGGGATTATTTAAACATTTCAAAATGTGTTTTAAGAAAGTTTAATGGAAAAGGCCTTGAAAGACTAAATTTTACTCACCAATGAGAGTAAAAATGAATATTTTCAAACTGGTGATGCTGACGCTGTGCTGAGGGATGCGGCTGATGATCTGTACTTTATAAACTCCAGAGTCTGTGGTTCTGGTGTCTGTGATGGTCAGAGATCCAGTCTGATTGTCCAGCTTCAGTCTGTCTCTGAATCGCTCTTTACAATGATCATCTGGACAGATCTTACGCTGATCTCCAGTGATTTCAGCGATGAGAGTCTCATTAAAATACCATGTCATCTCATCATTCGGGTTTTTTATTACACCAGGATCTAAAGTAACAGCTTCTCCCTCCATTACTGATATTGTCTTCACTTTACCCAATTCTGCATCAGGAGCATCTGAAACACAAACCAACAGCTGCTTGAAAGATCTTTTTTGGCAGGTGCTCTATCTTGACTTTCAGCATGGACTTTCAGCATTTTGAATTTGTTTCAAAAATGAATGTTTCATTAAATGTCTCACCAAGAACAGTAACACTGAAGGTCTTTTCACTGATGCTGCTGCTACTGAAGATCTTCAATTGATACACCCCAGTGTCTGCAGTGTTGATGTTTTTGATGGTCAGAGATCCGGTTTGGTTCTCTAGATTCAGTCTGTCTCTGAATCTCTCAGTGCCATTATTACACTGAACATCTGTACAGATCCTGCTGAGATCTCCAGTGATAACAGCGATGCGGGTGTCATTAAAATACCATAACATCTCTTCTTGTTGTGTTGTTGTAATATAAGAGTATAGAGTAATTGAATCTCCCTCCATCACTGATACTGTCACTCTGTCCGTAATAACACTGAAAACACCTGGAGAGAAAAAAAATTATAATTACAAATCATGCCTGGGGTAGTGGGACATGATTATTCAACAAAAAAGTAATCATTAAAAAAAGCATAATTGATTCACACATTCACTCATCAGACAAACGCGCATGAGTCTCATGGATGATCTTGAACAATTTAGTGAACACCCTAAAACCCACTTTCATATATTGCATTGCACACTGGCAGGCACACAACCGGGGGTGTTTCCCAAAAGCAACTATGGTTGGGGAGTTCGGCTAAACCTGTGATCACAGTTTGTTAACGATGCTTTGGGGAAATGCACCCCTGGTTGTGATTATTGCACCGGACTGTCCAAGGATTGCCTCCCTGTGCTCACGTACCGCATTTTAATGCAGCCGAATTCTCAATAAAACTGCTTTTATTAATATGTTTAACTGTTTCTGTTGTCAGACAACAGAATTAATATTATAGTGACTGAAATGCGGTTCATTAAGACCAGTGTTGGGGGTAACGCATTACAAGTAACGCGAGTTACGTAATCAGATTACTTTTTTTTCAAGTAACTAGTAAAGTAACGTATTACTTTTTAATTTACAAGAGAATATCTGAGTTACTTTTTCAAATAAGTAACGCAAGTTACTTTTTTTTCAATTTATTGATTGACAGCTCTGCTGTCCTCATGTTGAGAGAAATCAGAAGATGTTACTGTAGTTCTAAAATAAATATGAATATGCATTAATTCTCACAAAAAAAAAACACACATTCAGTATTCCTCAAAATGAATAAAAATAATGCAGAATAAAAAAAACTCAGAATATGTTCCTAGTAGAAAACCTGCAATAATTAAATGTTAAACAACACAAATATCCTTTATGTATTTATTCCCATTCTATTAACCAATGTCTTTTCTTCTGACCTTCGATGATCCAGTTCATCGGTACTAATAAGCAAAAATTACTCTAGACAAACATTTGTGTGTCTTTTTTATTGCTGAAGTGTGTTGAAATGTCTTCTTCTGCATTCTACTGTACAGACGTAAATGTACTTTCCCTTCAGCCTGAGGCTTATTCATTTCACTTTTGGTGTGAAAAGGCTTTTATATTTGCCAAAATAGAACTTTTTTTATTTTAAAAACAAACGAGCAAGCCTTGTCCAGATTTTAAAAAGTAATGCAAAAGTAATGTAATTCATTACTTTCTATAAAAAGTAACTAAGTAAGTAATTAGTTACTTTTTTAGGGAGTAACGAATTATTGTAATGCATTACTTTTAAAAGTACTTTCCCCAACACTGGTTTAAGACGACCTGACCCAGCTCTCAAAGATTATCTGCACTAAATCCTAATCACACATTGTCTAATGGAATCAACTACACATACGATTAAGGACATGGCTGTGCTGTGATTTCGGCTTTCTTGCCTGTACAGTTAGAGTTAGAGGCAACAGAAGATCTTTTTTAACTGAAAGGTCTGCTCCTCTCTGCGCGTCGCTGAACGGCGTGTTATATCTGAGAGAGTGGCGCGAGGTTTGCGGGAACTTATAAACAGACTAGAAAGTAATAGTTTTGTCGTTTATTAGAACGTGAAGAACAATGTTTTTTACCAGGCACGACGACTACACACAACGTGTGCAAAGAAATAATCCATGTCCCCACTTTTCTATGTAAACACAAAACGCAGATTCTCTGGAAATAACAGTTTTCACATTTCAAAGTTTTCTTCTTTTGTGTTTTTAATTGGCGGTTGGCAAACCAACCGGGTGGCGATTTCGCCACCTACTGGCTGGAGTGTGCGGCCTCGATACACGCCATAGCTTATATACTACTATTTTTTTTTTTTTAACTAAATTATTCTAATCAAATCTGTATCTCTCAGATATTTTAGAAGAAAACCATAAACCCTTAGATGTTTCTGTGCATTCTGAAATATATTCATAACTGAAATGTCATTGATTTCCATATCTCTTAGTTTTTCAACAAGTTGCTTTCTTTGTCTATTATATGCCTCACAATGCAAGAGCACATGTTCAACTGTTTCTGTTATTCCACAATAATTGCAGCTATCTGACTCACTTTTTCCTATTATATGCAATGAATAATTAAGGTTAGAGTGTCCTATACGGATCCTGGTTATCAGAGTATCTTCTCTTCTGTTTCCATATACCTTTCTTTCAATCCCCACTTTCTGTTGAATGATAAATAAGTGTCTCCCTTTTGACTCTTTATTCCATACGTCTTGCCACATACTTCCAACTGATGTTTTAATCATACCTTTTACTTCTGTTTTACTTCAAGGAATTTCTGTCAATCTCTTCTTTTCTCAATGCTGACTTGGCCAGCTTATCCACCTCCTCATTTCCTTCTACACCTGCATGGGCAGGTATCCATAAAAACTCTACTCTTACTCCTGTTTGGTTTATTCTATATAAATTCTGTAAAAGTTCATAATGTATATCCTGTCTAGATGCTGATTTCCCACTATTTAAACTGTTTAATACTGAATATGAATCTGAACAAACTACTACACTTATAGGATTGATTTCTTCCACCCACTGCAAAGCCATTAAAATTGCCATCATTTCTGTTGTGAATGCAGATACATCGTTAGATAACCTTTTAACTGTACTATATTTAAAATAGGGAATATATACGGCTGCTGCTGTATACCCAGAATCTGGATTTTTTTTTTTACCCATTCGTATATATTTGAATACTATTAAAATAGTTTTGTTTCAAATATTGATCCACTCTTTAGGCATACACCTTTCCTTTTCATTTATTTTAAAATGCAACTGGAGATCTACCATTGGCATTCGGAACAGCCAAGTGGGTATAATTGGTATTGCTATCGTTGAACTTATTTTTATGTCATTAATTCATACCTTCTTAGCATCTGCGTTGGCATTCCATCCAAAACTACAATAATTTACATACTCATGTTCCCAACAATACATTTTGGGTTGATTTAAGTTCTTATATTTTTAACTCCACTAATGTGATCCACAGTTTTATCCTTAAAGCATTTTTTTAAAATGTATTTTGAAAACCCAAAATCGTTATCTCTTGAATATTTTGTTAATTATTTTATGTGCAAAATGTTTTATCCACAAGCAAAAGTGGCTTAAATCACCTTTGTTTTCTTGTTGAATTTAACTTTTGTTTCATCGCTGAGACTTCTAAAAAAAAAGCATCATGATGAATTATTTAAAGATATTTAACCTTGTCACTTTTTTTCTGTGTATATTATCTCATACTATGATGAACACATGAAATGTTTGTTTACTGTTTAATGCCATATTATGATTGTTCATTGTTAGATACAACCATCTTTCCCTGATCTTTTATGTAATTATAAGTTCGGCAATAATAATAATAAAAAAGAGGGACAGGTGCACTAACACCTCATAACTCAATCTAGTACCGTTTTATTTTTTTTTTTTCCTCAGCGTTTGTAATATCTGCACAAATGATATGTCGGGCAGCTGCTCGAAGATCTCACCTTTGGAGAAGACTGTTGATTTTATACTCTAAAAATGTAAGTATTACTACGTAAAAATTAAGATTACCCCAGAATGAATTGCGTAATTTGCCCACCCCAACACTTACATGCAATAATAACGATAAACGCCAACTAATAATTATATAACTTATTTTTTCTTAAAATAACATTTTAGTAAAACAAGCAAAATTTTATTTTTGTCGTGACATAGCTATACATGAATATACACTAGTTCAACAAATGCAGTCGATGTGAATACATACATTTTCAGGCAAGCAATTAATACAAGAATTAATAAAATATTTATATAAATTTGGACATTTTCACTTAGGGGTGTACTCACTTTTGTGGCCAGCAGTTTAGACATTAATGGCTGTGTGTTGAGTTATTTTGAGGGGACGTCAAATTTACACTGTTATACAAGCTGTGAACTCACTACTTTACATTGTATCAAAGTGTCATTTCTTCAGTGTTGTCACATGAAAAGATATAATAAAATATTTACAAAAATGTGAGGGGTGTACTCACTTCTGTGAGATACTGTATACAAGGCAACAACAGATGAAACAAAGCTTCATTCAAACTTATTGTTCTATCAATCATGTATTTACAGATGGTGAACCCCACATCCTACTGCCATCTCAACACAGCTGTGCCAGTTCTGCTGCTTCACAATCTCGCTCTTCTCAATGGGACCGGTGGAGGCAAGAGGATGAGAGACCTGATGACGGCTTCTCTAAACACACAGCTAGAGGAAGAGCCGGGGAAAACACATCTGACAATCTGATTGCTGCTGTGTCTGCTCCAAACATCTGTGTGCTGCTTTCCATGAGCACGACTACCTGTAAAACATTTACACAGAGTGAAAAATTTTACATCTCATGTTGTCAGCTTTCCATTTCTTGCCAAATTTCATTTAATGTTTACAATTACATACATTTTTTTTTTTTTTGTAGCTTTAATACTTTTGTAGTGGGCTAAACCACTGAAGTGGTGAGCAGAAGGTTGCTGGTTCAAAACCACCACTATGTCCCTGAGCAAGGCTCTTTTCTCCAGGTCGATCCAGGGGATTGTAGGTCCCTGTAATAAGAGTGCTGTAAATCACTTTGGATAAAAGCTTCATGACATTTTTTGATGATGCTTTTGAAGCTTCTGAAAGTCAGCCTTCTTTGTATGAACAGAAACCAGCAGAACAAACTTGACCAAACTCACATCCTCAGTGTCTTTTGGTCTTTCTCTAGATGCTCCAGCTGGCTCTGGGTTCACTGAGGATGAAGAGACCACAGCAACATCCGGTCCAGATGAGACAGTAAGAGGTGGAGTGATGGAGCGACTCATCCATGGCACTGGACCATTTCCAGGATGCTGCTGTGGACTTCTCCATCCTCACTGCTCACACCAGTCTGTGGACATTTCAGATCATACAAAAATGCACAAACATAATACAAAAGCAGTCATTTTAACAGCATAATGTAATCTGATTTCTGTATTGGAAGTAACAAAATGATCTTACTTTATCCTTTTGTTTCAGGTTTTCCCTTTTTTCACAAATGCCGCCGTCACCTTTCCTTGCAGGTCCTGCTCCACCACAAAAGCTCTGCAGCAAATGCACAGGAATCAAGAATCAGAAAAGTGCTGTGATAACTGTTTGAAATGACAATGATTAAAATAAACTACAACTTAAGAATTAAAAGATGTTTTATTGATGTCTGTAGTGTACTCTCTGAGAGCCTTTGATGGCAGCATTCCTTCATCAGTCACTCTGCAGCGGATAAACACCCGTGTGTCTGTCTGTCCCTGTAACATCAACAAGAGTCAAGTTACCTCTTTGATTATCTGCTTTACACTATATTTACCGTTGAAGGTATTTCTGATTTAACTCGGCTTTTTATCCAACACATACGTTTCCTTAAATATCAATATTACAATGGCCCAAATAAATAGACAACTATTTTAGTTACTTTATGTGATTGTTTGTTCCCATGACGCACATCAGCAAAAAACAGGTTACCACAGTGAATTCTTCATATTCCAACCTACATCACTCAGATGCCTGTTTCAAGTCTATTAGATCTAAGCTCATCTGCAATACTAATCAAAGACTATCCTGTCAGATGTTAAACAGACATTTAGTAATTGTCTTTAAGATGTATATATGGTTCATGTAAATCCACTTTTGAGACGTATGTGTACTTAATGGAGCTCCCCTGTTAGTTATGCATTATAAAACGTGTTTTTACAGCAAATGCTATATTATGCAGGTCACAGACAGGGTTTAGATTAAGCCGGGATTAGGCCATAGTTCAACTAGGACATTTAAGTAGCTTTTATAAACGTGCCTTAAAAAAACATTACTGGTGTGCATCTTAAGACAAAAATATATTATTTAAGATCAGTCCGAGTTCAGTTTCTTTCAGTTAAAACAGCTCAGAAATGTATTTTAGTCTGGGACTAGGCTTTAGCCTTGTCTGTGAAACCGGGGGATAGCATTTTTACACCTTTTGCTTATATATTGCTTACTTTAAACCTTAGTTTTAATAGATTATTAACTCCATAAACAATACCACTGTATGAAAATAACTTGCACACTTCAATTTGAACGGTTATTTCGGGACAAAAAAAATTTTCACCGTTGTCTCTATACAAGCGGCCAATTTGAGATATATCCAGCTGCAGACCCACAGCACCAGCAGTTTCAGAACCTCAGCCACAGAACCGGAAGTGAGGGGCGGAGTTATTGACAACGAGAGAGCAAGGTGAGTAGTCTGTAATGTTTTTGCTATCATATGTTTGATATTTATCGTATACATTACGTTAAGCATTTATCTGCAAAGTACTTAATGTGTGCTTGGCTTTATTATCTTATACTGAAACTTGAATTTGTTTTCATACTTTATAGTATATAACTTTTTTTCTGTGGATGATTTGATTAATTTTTGGATGCATGCTGTAAATGGGCCTTGTGGTTTTGAAGACGTTTATTATTCATAAAAATAAATCGTTTGCTTTAATTCCCTCTGTTATATGCATTGTTTGTGTTTTAATATTACCTTGTAGTTTAGTTATTTTAATCCCATTTGTCGTCATTGAGATAATTGTGTGTGGCTTCATCTCTTGTAGAGACATATAAGGATTCAGAAAGGTGACACATTACCTGAGCTGCAGCAGTGCAACAAGTGTTACAGCAATCACCAGCAGTGTTCTGCTTGACCAGCATGTTTAAGCCAGCCAAACTGGTCAAATTAATAAATCATCTTCAAATCCTCTTCAACATGCAGTGTCTGTGGAGGTATGAATATCTTGAGTTGTTTGTTTAATGTACTCACAATTTATTATTGTATAATAGTTTACCTGTGTACTTATTTATTTATTTATTTTAGGCTATACTATAAATTTTTGCAACCAGTTATTGGTGTGATTATTTAGTTGTTAAATAAGGAACAAGGAAGGTTTTTTTTGTGCCATTTACAGGGAGAATATTCTTATTTTTGTTGTTTTCCAGTACATCTTGTCTTGGGAGCACCCTTTGATTTTACATCTGTAAGTAGTTATCAGTTAAAGTAATTGACCTTTATGATGTTGTAGCAGTTGATATTGAAAGATTTCTCTATGTTTTTGTCTTCCAGTGTGACATTCCAATCATACTGAGATGGTGGACTCCAGATGGTTTTCTCTGAAAGGTACTGGACATTTCCTCCAGCACACCATTACATTTGCACCCCCTTCTGACCAATTTGAAATTAACCAAGATACATGTATATTACAGTGCAGAAACCCTACAAGAGGCCCTTCCAATTGGATAACAGGCTACGCTTGGGGGGGGGGGGGGGTGAGGTACTGTCTCAAATCTATCTATCTATCTATATACACACATTCATAAGAAATATTAAAGTTACATTTTCCTTTAATATTCTGTAATGAAGGAGATCCCAGTAATCTCACAGAAGTTGTGAAATGGCTCCATTAAACAGACATCTGCTCAGGGGCCAGTGGAAGAGCCTCTTTTCCTTATAATGGAGGAAGAGGACGAGGTAAAGGCCCTCAACAATCTCCTGGAACAGAAGCTTCCTGAGTGCCCTTCATGTTTCATCTTGTGTTCAGGGGAGTTATTTTTGTAGGATTGTCATAACAAAATGGGCCTAAGAGTGAATTGTTCATTTTGTAAGTTTTCATGCAGGATTGTCATGACAAAATGGGCTTAATAGTGAATTGTTCATTTTATAAAATTCAATTTAATTATTGTGTACATTTTGTTTTTTTACTTTAAAAATTATGCTGCTGTTTGTGTGTGTGTGTGTTTTATTGAAATGTTTTAGTTTTCATATAGAAAAATGTATGATGCACGTGTTCTTGACTTTGGAGTAAACATTTATTTTGAATCTTGTGATTAAAGTATATTTCATATAAAATGCCCAGAAGTTTCAAACGTTATTTTTTAATATCACAAAAAGGAAATAACTTGCATAATACAATGAAATGAATAACTGTATAGGTCTACAACTAAATTACACAAGATTAATGTTTCTAAAATGCTTAATATGTCATTTTAAAATGAATACATAAAGTATGACGTATCGTGTGTACTAAAAGCAAATTACCCCTTAAAAACCGTAAGGTGGCGCTACTGTTTAAAAAAAATTAAGCTCCGCCCCTCACTTCCGGTTCTGTTGCTGCGGTTCTGTGGCTGTGGTTCTGTGGCTGTGGTTCTGAAACTGCTGGTGCTGCGGGTCTGCAGCTGGATACTATTTGCCAATTTGCCAACAACATCTCGTTTTAACATCTCGCGTGTTTCTGTGTGATTTGGACAACTTCAAGTTAGGTTACAGACAGACACTAGGCTTGTTTGAGATGAGCAAATTCTGCGCAGAATCGATCACCGGTGATCACCTCGAGATGCATGCTGGTTAGAAAAGTGTCCGAGTTACGTCAGACTTGCTCTGATTTCATGCTGACGTGTGCAAAAAAACTCTCGAGGCGGCGAGGCGGCTGTGTCGGATTGTGCAGTCGAGCGCGGTTGCTCTCCACCGACTGCGCTGATCAAGTGCATGATGGGAAAATGACCAACAGTTTCAGGGCAAGACGGGCGCATCTCAAACAAGCCTATTCTGTATTGGTTTTTTGGCGTATAACAATATGCTTGTTTGAGATGCGCCTCGCCTCGCCTGAAATGTTGGTCATTTTTCCATCATGCTTTTGGTCAGCGCAGTCAGTAGAGAGCAACCGCGCACGACTGCACAATCCGACACAGCCGCCTCGAGAGTTTTTTTGCACACGTCAGCATGACATCAGAGCAAGTCGGAGGTAAGTCGGACACTTTTCTAACCGGCATGCATCTCGTGGTGATCACCGGTGATCGGTTCTGCTCAGATTTTGCTCATCTCAAACAAGCCTATAGACTGTATAAAAACGTGGAGGTAGTGTCCGTGACGTCACCCGTAGACTTCCAACGAGCGTTTTGAAGCCTAAAGTAGGCAGAGCCAACCGTCGCCATCTTGGCAGAGCGTCACGCCCGGATAATCGAAAATGGGCAAAGGGGCGTGGAAGCATGTTGCTGAAGCCACGCCCACATAGCTCGACGGTGGTGACAGCAGCGGCAATCCACCCTGTCATTCAAGAGGCCACGCCCTTAATTATGCAGAACTTATAAGCTTAAATAATTTACACGGATTATTTTAAAAACTTCACCCCCCTCCATCTTGTCATGAAGGGTAAAATTAGCTATATAGACGAAAATAATTTTTTGTACCAGGCTGTAAACATATATATATTTTTTCTGCTGTAAAGTTGGGCATTTTAAAATGGGGAGTCTATGGGACTGACTCCCATTTGCAGCCAGCCTCTAGCGGCCAGTAGACGAATTACAGTTTAAGTCACTTCCATGTTGGCTTCAAGAGAGAGAGCGGGAGGTTGCCGCTTGCGGTTCCTCGCTGTGTGATATCGCCACCTACTTTTGGCTGTTATGCAGTCAGTTTAGTTTATAATACCTTTATTCCTTGTTTTTCTCTCGCGTTTCCTGTTGCTTACACAACGTATATACAGACAAATATTCATTACGTAAAATGGACGTGGGAAGTAGGGGTGCTGAGGGGGCTGCAGCACCCCGTTTTCAAATGGTTGCAAATGCAATGCCAGGTTTGTTCATTTAAATGTATTCAGTTTTATCATTTAATAATTTATTTGTAATAATCTCTGAAATGTAATTTGTAAGTGGGCTATAATAAACCCATGTTTTACTTGTCTACATGTTATCCATTTACTTGTGATAGTTTTTATTATTGAATGGGATGATTAATAGCCTGCATGACCACGTGGAGACTCTAGCGGTGGTATCAACATTAACATGTACAGAATGCTAACAAGAAATTAACTACTTTAAATACAAGGAGATAATGGCGCAAAACGCAATTTTCAGATTTTTTTTTTTTAAAATTGCCCAGGCCCAGCAAAAAACTTTCCAAATGGGCATCCAACAACATGGTTCCTCAATCTTGCCCTGGGGAGGTCCAGTGCGCTTTGCAGTGTTCAGCTCCAACCCTGATCAAACTCACCTACCTGTGATTTTCTAATGATCCTGAAGACATTAGGCTTGTTTGAGATGCACCTTGCCTTGCCTGAAATGAAGGCTAGAGTAGGCGGCTGCAGTGAGGGGAGGGGTGAAATAAGAGCAGGCATGACGGAGAGTTCTGACCTCTCGAAGTGAACAGAGACCTACAGGATCAAAGACAGATATCGCGTTATTCTCACTCACGTGCTGTTGCTTATAAACATGATATCATTTCAGTTCTGATACTTTTATATGAAAATAAATATAATGAACAAGACACTCAAAGTACTTGCTATTTAATTCCATACAAAAGGTGTATTTATCATCCATTTTTAAACCCGGCCATGCATGCTCGTGTGATCGTTCTGCGCATATTTGTGCGCATCTCAACCAAGACCTATTGATCACATGCCAGTGGTTTGCTTAGGGTTTAGAGCATTACCTTGCAGGAAAGTGGGATTTCGTGGGCCAGAATATTGAGATTCACTGGAATAGAGCATCCGCATTCTATAGCTGTGTCTTAATCTGAGCGTGAATTTCTCTGGATTTACAAATCCTTAGGAACTTTTAGAATAACATAAATACACAACTGCATGAAATATATCACACTGAAAAATCTTACATATTGTGCCTTTAATTAGCACCCAGAACTGTAAGGACAGAAAGACGAAATATATATATATATTTTTTTTTGCTCAAATATCAGTGCTTATATTAGGGTTATCATTAATGTTCACTACTAGTTGTTTCCCATTGTTTAGTGTTTTTTTTGTTTGTTTGTTTAAGACAGTATCAAACATTTGTTATAAATTACATAATATTTAATTTATACATAATGTGTGTGTACTAAAACCAGTGCAACAATATATCGACTAGGAATGGTCCCCTCTAGTGGGTTCCCAAAACCAGAAACTGACAGGAGTAACAACCTCAACACCTTGTAAGGTGAACGGAGTGGTTTAATTATCAAATTTTGAAATTGCATCCAGAAGGGTACAGACACACACATGTTGCGGGTAATACTCTTTGGTAACTTTTTCAGTTGTTTTGAATACTTTTAGAAAAAAAATAAAACTCACGGATTCCACTTGTTATGAGTCAATCAGATGTTTTAATGTCATTTATTTTATTTTTAAAATTACAGAAACACACCAAATCGACAAACGGTATAAAAATTTAAAAAAAATTAAAGGCTTCATGAGATGTTATACCCCACCGACACACACACACAATAATACTAATAAAGTGCGCATTACAAAAACCTAATTAATCTGATCAGCACGCCTTTCATAATTAGTCACAACAAATGTTTTTGTTCCCAGTAAGTTTCATCACTGTGGATTTTTTTGTTTCACATTTCACGAAAAGATTATATGAAAACATGATGAGATACTACGCAAAAAAAAGGGCTAATTTGTTATTGGTTTTATCATTGTGGAAGTCGTCGTTGTATCACTTTCCTGAGGAATAAGGTATTAGGTTGTTTCACATGCTATTTCATCCATTCAAACACAACCCACCGCATTTATCATACAGGCATGAAATCTTCATACACACTCTCAGTGAAATGTTTCAACTTCCTATGAAGTAAATGATATTTAAGCTGTTTACTTCTGGTTCTAGGTGTTGAACAGTGTAATGGTTGTGTGATTGGTCATTGATGGTTTATCACTTAATGTCAGCTTGCTGCTGGTAAGTTAAAATGTTTGGTATATTACAACATAATATCAGGCTACGTCCACATGAAGCCAGAGCTTTCCCTATCCGATCTTTTTCCCCCCCTCTCTCAAGAAATATCTGCATCCACACGAAACCACAAAACCGAGGCCCAACAGTGTAATATACATGCCAGACCAGCATGTTGTGCTGTAATTCTGCCACGGAGATACACTAAAAACAGAGAAGACTTTTGGACTATGCGCATAAACCTTGCGCGCCGTATACAAACGAACATGTTACAATACATTTATTAATCTGTTTTAATGTTAGTTAATAAAAAGACAGTCGTTCAGTGTTTGTTCATGTTTTTGTTGCTGTTATGTGACGTAGTGGTGTCTGACTAGGGGCGAGACGTGGGCTGATGACGTCATCGTTCCAGAAAATATACGCCAACAAAATCAATTAACAACACTTACAGCATCAGTAGTACAGACTCAATTCAAAACCTAAATACTTGTTGTTTGACTTAAGCCGGGCTCACACTACAGGAGTTTTAAAATCCTAACCGATTATGAAATCTGGTTGCAGCACACACATAAGGAGAATCTTTGCAGATTATCTTGCCTCAAATCCTAAACATGCACACACTACAAGATATTCTTAAGCTTATCATACCAGAGGGAGCGCCTCACGTGATCTCACGCAGCAGATCGCCATTGATATTTCAGTGATGTTTACATACAGTATGTTAGCTAGCCTGCTAGCTGCTTTCTACACTTACCCAGTACATTCAAAACTGAGGCGATTTCACTCCAGTGCTTCTCTCTCTCCTTACGGTTGTGATACGTTTTCGACACATTATACAGTCAGTGGTGTTACTATAAAACGTCAATATGCAGTTTCCTCCGTCTCCACTATCCAACGGGGCATACAGCAGCTGTTTTACGGTCACGCATTGACTATTGTGAAAATACTGATGTAATCATATAGCCGTCATCATCCCGATTTAAATCCTAAATATCAAACATATTTGATATTAATCGGGGTGGCCCCGATTTTGTGTGCGAGCAGATCGGAAGGGGCAAGATTCGATCGGTGAACGCCTCACATTACCAGATAATCCGCGCCGAACATCGGGACCAAACGAGGGGCTCGACAAGATTTTTGCTCCGATTCTCGGGAGGGGGAAATCGGGGCTAAGTCGGGCTAAAAATTCTATAGTGTGAGCCAGACTTTACAGCAGTTTTGGAAAAGTGCACATTTGTGTACATGATCTTTACCGTTACAGCTGTGCACCCAACATGTAAACAGTCAGTGCTAGCAGCTATAAGTGAATGTCCCCAAACAGGACTATTTCAAGGCATTTATAGGCCAGTTTCGTTCTTGTCACAATATTGAAATTTCTAACTTCACTACTATACAGTAATATAGTACCACAGGGAAAAACTGCCACAACATTAAGGGCATAGTCTGAACTGAATCCAAGTAAGAAATTTTATATTATGTTGTAATACAAGTGAACTTTAAAATAAAATGAATATTTTTCCTATCTATATTATTTTTGTTCACTTTAAATTAATATAGGGTGACCATACGTGCCATTTTCCAAGGACGCGTCCTGGCCAGGATTTCTATATTGCCGCGAATATCTGGGGTAGGGTTTGCTTTTGTTTGCGTGGTGCAGACCGAGTCGTGTATGACATCAACATAACCTCGAGAGCCTTTGAAAGCATAAGGACCGTCTGTATGGTATGTTGATGTCATACACCGATCGGTCTGAACACGCAAACAAAACAGTGGTTGCCAACAATGCTTTCAATTTGAAAGTAGCCAAAAACTGGTAGCTAAATCAGTGGGCAAGATGAGAACTTAGATAAGGTTTGTCAGGTCGTTGCTATAGTTATAGCCCTAAACTTTTGAAAAAAGTCTCAAAAGGGGCGGTGAAGTCGCTAAATCTAGCTACAAAGTAGCTAAATTGGCACCACTGCAAACAAAGCCAAAACCTAGATATTTTAGGCAATATAGAAATCCTGGCCAGGACATATGGTCACCCTATTAATATAGATGTCTTTATTTCTTCATTTGCCAGAGTCTAACCCTCAAGCAGTTGATTATTGATCGTATTGTCTGTATGTGTTGTGACTTACTGCTGCAAAACTAGTTTCCCCTAAGGGGGGCAATAAAAAGTAAACAAACAATAAAGTATGGCTCAATACCAATTTAGATGTTAGAGAAAAAAAACTACTAGCCTAATTTATACAAAGTTCAAAAATTATCACTAATTCCAAGTGAAGTCAAGTAATAAAATAAGAACAAATAACCCAGTTAAAACCAATGGCACAATAAATACAACTGAAATATACAAAAAAAACCAGTGCTTTAAATTCTTCAGGCAGGTCTAACAGTGATTTTCTCTCTTTTTTTGTTTGAAAAACATTAATTACACGTCACTTAAGACATAACCGACTGTTTATGAGGATACTCACCAAGACAGGTATTTTGAAATAACTTGACATATCTCTCTATTTAGCGCGTTCTTGCTCTTCAAATGGATAAATATAACTCATTTCTGTATTTGCGCAGTGTCTGAGAGACACTGGTCTCATATGTGTTGTTGCACTTAAATGTTTAAACTGACAAGATAAAAACACTGAGTTGCTGAAAATAGTGGATAATGAACAAAGTGTGACTGGACAGATTAGAGTGTGGTAGGCAATAACACCATAACAGAACGCTTCAACTGGACCGAACGAGACAGTGCAGTTGGTATCGGTACTGCAGAAATTTGATATTGCATTGATTCAAATTTTTCAGTATTTATATGTATCGAAATATCAATATTTCTTTTTGACAACACTACTAGTATAAATGTCAAAAAACAAAAACGTTATGTTCCTGTGTGAGTCACTTTAGCAGCTTCAACAAAAGTTCTACATACAGAAATGTAATTTTAAACTAAAAAAAAAAAAGGTTTATTTTTCTTTTTTTGAATTCAAATTTATATAACTTAAAATTTAGGCCTCATGCTTTCATTTATTATTTAAACGAGTAATGTCAAATATCAAATTAGTTCTTGCTGTGGTGTTGAAACTAGTGTTGAGGTGAAATTTCACTTGGTATTGGTACCAGTTTCTAAAATCTTGGTATGATGACACTATTTCTCTGAGCAATGAGAGATTGTCTTCCGTTCCCTATCCTGTCTTCACTTCCCATGAAAGTATCAAAATAATGAATAATGTTACACCTCACTGGCAGCCGCAGGCTCAATCTCAATGTGATTAGAGGACAGGTCATTGGTAGTGTTCATCACTAGAGCATCAGTGTGATTAGAGGACCTCTCATTAGCATCACTCATCAGTGGAATCTCACTCTGATTAGGTGACAAATCGTTAACACCATTCACCTGTAAGAAAAACAGATTCACAGAAGGTAAAAGACATGAACAGGACTAATGATTCGCTTACACAAAAAAGTAGACTAGGAGCTGGAAGTGTATTTCTTTTTATGTTTGCAGAACATATGGTGTTCTTTTCCTAAATATTAATTAATATTATAAACTGCATTACACTGTCATCTTCTGTACTACAGTAATATACAGTTGTGGCCAAAAATATTGGCACCTTTGCACTTTGCTTTTCAAATAATAACAAAAAACTAAATCTTAATATATTTTCATAATAATATAATTAAATCAACTGTTGGAATTATATAATAATAAAAATGTATCCACACCATTGTTTATTATTATGAAGTACAAACAGCAAAAACAGGCGCTGTCTGATGAGTCAGTATTATTTGGTGTCAGTGTAATGATTTCTGATCAACGCATGAATCACACAAACCGGTGCCAACTTGCAGATCTGATCAGATTGTTTGTAGGCAAACCGATTCAGTCTCATATTATCTTACCTGATCATGGTGCGGCGTCCTGGTGTCTGTTTGAACAACATAACAAACTCAATAACACCATTACTTACATTTATTAGAGTAATCGTTAAAAAAACAAGATCCATCGTGGTTATTTCACATCCTATGTGTAATATAAGCAATGAACCAGTTCACAATGCATAAAAGGTTGTCGAATTGTGTCATGTGTATATATATATAATATTATATATATATATATATATATTAATATTATATTATATATGTGTGTGTATGTATATATATATTTTTTTCCAAAATGATGAACAGCAGAAAGTATCATAAATAAAATGTATTGGAACCAATGACTTTAACCGAGGAGGACATTGATTATAATAACTACAAAGTACTTTAAGTGTGCACCTAACACTAGGAAAATACAAGTATCAGATCGTGACAGATTGGGTATTAAATTACCAAAATTGGGGCACAAAAATGATCGGATAGTATTGACGTAAATTGAAAAAGTTTTTGAACCAAGTTTTTGAAACGAACTGTCTGAAAGAACCAGTTCACAGAGAGAAGGAAAAAAACAGACTTTCCATCACTAATGTAATACTCACCTTTCCTTTTTACTCGACGCTTGTAAAAATAAAACACACAAACAGATGCAGCCATAAGCAGCAGGACAGCAGCAGCACATATTCCTGCTATTTCACCTGCAGACAGACCTGGAACTGAAAGACTAAATAAGTCATTATTACTAGAGAGCAAATTATAATCCATTTTACAAAATTTTTCACGTATTTTACAACTTTTCGCTTTCGTAGGGTCATCAGCTGTCATGATATTGCTTTAACTGACAAGTGGTGAGAATTTTTTGGAAAAGTTTCTGGAAATTTTCCACCCCTTTGCAACCCTACTTGATACCTGAGTCAAAGCTCACTTTTTCAAACACAATGAAACAATGAAGAAAAATTCTAGAATGAAAAAAAAAAAGATAAAAAAAAAAGTTGAGAATGAAAAAAAAACTAAAATTGAACTATTTTAAGATTGCTCAAAGGAAATAAACTAAATGATACACACCAGTGACATTAACACTGAAGCTCCTAATGATGCTGAATCTACTGCTGGTGATCTGTAGTTTATAGAGTCCAGAGTTCCCCCCCCCCCTTTTTGGGGGGGGGCTTGTTGATGTTTCATTGATTAGTCAGATAGCCAGTCCTGATGATCCAGCTTCAGTCTGTCTCTGAATCTCTCATCACCATCTTTACAAATCATTCTGGGTTCTCCAGTGAATTCAGCGATGCAAATGTCATTAAAATACCACGTCATTAAATCATTTGGGTTTTTCATTACACCAGGATCTAAAGTAACAAATTCTCCCTCCTTCACTGACTTTCTCTTCATTTCATCTTGTTCTGCAGCAGGAACATCTGAAACACAATTTTACACAACTTTAAAAACCAACATGCACCTCTGTTTTGTGCACATTTTATAAACGTTTTTACATCAAATCCTCATTCAAAAAATACCTTTAAAAAAATAGGAGAAAAAATTGTTTTAAATCAAACTGAATTGTATAAATTGTATAAGTAAATGTATTAAATGACTCACCATGAACAGTAACACTGAATGTCTTTTCACTGCTGTTTCTGATGCTGATGATCTTTAATTCATAAAGCCCAGAGTCTGTAGTGTTGATGTTTACGATGGTCAGAGATCCAGTCTGATGATCCAGCTTCAGTCTGTCTCTGAATCTCTCAGTACCTTCTTTACACTGAACATCTGTACAGATATAACTGAGATCTCCAGTGATATGTGCGATGCGAGTGCTGTTGAAATACCATTTAATATCTTCTTGTTGGTTTGTTTTAACATCAGTGTGTAGAGTGACTGAATCTCCCTCCTTCACAAATGCTGATACTCCGTCTGAACCAACACCAGAAAATCCTGAAGAGGAAATTAAGTTAATTATAAGCCAAACTGAAGTATACAACAGGAAAGTGATATGAAAATGTTTTTCCTGCAGGTTTTTAACATCCTGTCCTCAACTGAACCTCTCCCAGGAAACGTCGCCATTTTGCATTACGTTTAATACAACCCGCCTGACCAATATAGCCTGCTGACATTCCATGTAGTGATTATTTTTTGCAGCAGAGGACACTGCGAGCAACTTCTTAAAGTTAGGATTAATTATAATTTGTTAACTAACTCAGCTCTCCATGCCCACCTCCGTCTGTGGATCATCAGCTTCCTGACAGACAGAAAGCAGCTAGTGAGGCTGGGAAAATACACATCCACCCCCGTATAACCAGCACTGGAGCTCCTCAGGGCTGCGTCCTCTCCTATCCCCACTGCTCTTCTCCCTCTACACGAATGACTGCACTTCAAAGAACCCCTCTGTCAAGCTCCTGAAGTTTGAAGACGACACCACACTCATCGGCCTCATTCAGGACTGTGACGAGTCTGCTTACAGTCAGGAGGTTAAAGAGCTGGTTGTCTGGTGCAGTCTCAACAACCTGGAGCTTAACACGCTCAAAACTGTGGAGATGACCGTGGACTTCAGGAGAAACCCCCCTGCACTCCCCCCCACTCACCATCATGAACAGCACTGTGACTGCAGTGGAGTCATTCAGGTTCCTGGGCACCAAAATCTCTCAGGACCTGAAGTGGGACACTCACATAGACGGGGGCCACTGTTAAAAAAGGCCCAGCAGAGGTTGTACTTCCTTCGCCAGCTGAGGAAGTTCAACCTGCCACAGGAGCTGCTGAAACAGTTCTACTCCGCCATCATTGAATCTGTCCTCTGCACTTCTATAACTGTCTGGTTCAGCTCAGCTACCAAATCTGACCTCAGAAGACTACAGAGGGTAGTCCTGACTGCTGAGCGAATCATTGGTACAAACCTCCCTTCTCTCCAAGAACTGTACTTATCCAGTGTGAGCAAAAGGGCTGGCAGAATCACTCTTGACCCCTCACATCCAGCACACTCCTTCTTTGAACTGTTGCATTTGGTCGACGCTACAGAGCTCTGAGCAGCAGAATGGCCAGACACAGGAACAGTTTCTTCCCTCAGGCCATCCATCTCATGAACACTTGACAATAACTGTGGAACACACACTATTTATTCACTCATACACTTATTTATCTAACACACATACTCAGTTTACACCTCAAATTTGCACATAATATACCTGTACATACAATACTGTCTATTGTTATATACCTGTACATACAATTGTCGATTTGTATATTTTTTATTCCTTATTTACTTGTTCTATTATTATCTGTGTTTTTTGTTCTGTCTCTGTCATTCTGTTACACTGTGGAAGCTTCTGTCACTAAAACAAATTCCTCGTATTTGTAAACATACCTGGCAATAAAGCCATTCTGATTATACAGTTTTATAATTAAGCATTACAACAACACTAACTGCATTTAACACAACGCATGACTATTAATAGGGATGTGCACAAGTTTTTTGAAGTGACAGCGATGACTAAGTAAACGATGATCTGTCATGATTATGTGTGATGTGACTTTTTGCTGAATTCAAAATTCAGTCACATTTCAGCTAGACCCGTTTAGTCACAACTACGTCACAGCGCTAGCTGGAGGCAAAACAAAGGGCAAACTGGAGGCGGCCAATTCAAACCAGCACAGATTCGGCTACATAAGGAGCTTAACATATCTTGTTTTGATGTTGGGTGCCAGAATCGACGTAGTAGAGGCTCCAATTTGAAATTTTATTGCATACCTGCTGCCACTGCCAGACAAAAAAAAAAAAACGACGACAGCTGTGGTTAAATGCGATAAAACGAGCAAACTGGACAGAAACGATTGTTTGCAGCACACACTTCTTTTCAGAAAAGGTTAAATAAAGCATTGTTTTTTTTGTTTTTATGGACTATGGTTAATGTTACGCATCTAAAGATTTCTTATGCATGTCACGACTGTCGTGTATGAAATAATGTCTGTGTGCATGTGTGTAAAACAACAAACTGACGATTAATATATAATAATTTGTAATTGTATATACATAGTTGTGATTAATTTTTCTAGAATTTCTAAGACTTGGTAGAAAGATAATCAGTACAGAAGTCAAAATACCGTTTTCGAAATGTTTATTTCTAGAATAATTCACATCTACTTTACAATGAATGTAAAGGTTACTGAAATGTCACTATTTACTCGTGTACAAGGAGATACCCTTTAAAATCAACTATTGGCATTACATGAATATCTTATGAACTATATAGACACAGTGTGATTTTCTCTTTACTATTGTCACGTTAGGTTTCTCTATAGATGTGAATCACTCAACCGGAGGTAATACTGTCAGATCATGAATTTGCAAAAAGCTTAAACATAGGATAACATTTTAAAAGACAGTAAAAAAAAAAATGTAATTAGACCTACTGTACTCATAGTTTGTGAAGCTTTTATTTAAAGTGACTCAAATTACATTAAGTGCACACTAATCCGTTTGTGTATCGATTCAAAAGATTTCAATATTTATTGAAATGGCTCACAAAACAGAAGTAGAACACGCGGAGACAAGAGATTTAAAAATAAAATAAAATGTCTTACCATGTGCCAATAAAAAAAAGACCACTGAGATCGGAGTTTCACGTTTACAAAGAAAATATAACAAGAGATTCTGATTCATTTTCCCTTGCTCGTTTTACTCTCTGATAAAAATAAAAAGCATGCTCCTTCTTGTGTTTACTGGCAATTCGCGCCGGGATGTTTATTTATCTGCTTGTTGTGCGGGGCTGTTGGGGGGGGGTGCTCGCTTGTTGTGAACTTTGTCGGATTGAGCTTGTTGTCCTTTCTGGTTTGTGTGGTGTGGGTTCGGTTTGGTTGTTTGCTGCTGGCTTCCGCAGCCCCTGTTGGGGTTGGGATTGTTTCTTGTGGATGGGGTCGGGTGCGGTCGATTTCTGTAAAGATCCCCATAGTTCGCTTTCTATCTTTTGTGGTTGAGGGTTTGGGCCTATGCCTGTGGTCGTTGGGGTTGTTGTCCAGTAGCTGCATTTGGCGGTGGGTGACAGTGGTCTTGACGCGGGTGGGGAACGTTAGTCGTGAGCTGGACGGGGGGGGGAGGGGGGAGGGGAAATAGTGAGTGATGTGGTGTGGGCGTCGTGGTATACGACATTTCAAAGGAGTTGTTTTTTTTCGTGCGCTTAACGCCACGCTATGCAACCAGATCCTAACCAGGAATTCCATAAGAGGTCGTGTAACCAATTTGTGGTGGCGGTGTGCCTTTTCTTATAAGGCAGTCTGGCTAATCCGGGGGTTGGTTGTTGGGGGGGTCCGACTGTTTGGTGTGCGTGTGGTGGGTATGTGGGTGGTGTCGCTTACATACTGTATAAAACTTCAAATGTTTAAGTTTGACCGTTTAGGCAGGAGTCACTGTCCTGCAGAGTTTATCTCCAGCCTTTAAACACACCTGAACCAGCTAATCAAGGTCTTCAGGATTACTAGACACTTGCTCGGCAGGTGGTTTGTGTCCAAGAGAGTGTTTAAATTGTACAGAGACAACACATTAAATAACTTTACAACGAGGATGGGGTTAGTTTTGTGTGACATGTAGTTCAGTTATTTGCTCGTTCAAACCCTGCTGGGGGAAAAACAATCATCTAAAACAGACGAAGCTGGTTGGCTGGTTTTAGCTGGACATCCAGCCTGGTTAGTCAGCAGGTTGGTTTTAGAGGGGTTTTGGCTACTTCTTGCCATTTAAGACACAAACCAAGATACTTTTATATTTAAAGTGGTACATCCCAGATGCAAATATTGTTAAGGGTGAATTGAGTAACAGAAAAAATAATAAAAAAATAACCAGGGGTGCACATAAGGAATATGTGCACCCCATTGACATGCGTGACCAAAATGTAAAAAAAATACAAATGTGCTGTGTAGACAAGTTCAGACCACTCATTTACGTACCAACACAGCTGACAGCTGTTAATGCACAATTACCAATTTTTAGATCGACAAACTGTACTGTATAAGATTTCTGTTCAAACTGAAATATCATTCACCGAACCGCTAATCAAACAATAACGCTAAAAAGCAAAACTTGTCTGATTTTTAAGTTTGAAAATGCTTAAAATTCATATTTAAAACAAAAAGTCATATTAGCATTTAGTTTTAAGGTACATTATAGAATCTTTCTATTTAAATACTCCCTTTTTCTATTGTTTCAAATATATAGGTATATCACACTTCTTTTTGGTTTATTATTATTATTTTTTTTAAATAGACAAATCAATCAAATCATAATCATTATCAAATCACATATTAATAATATATATTTTTTTATATAGTTTCATTTGTTGCCGGGTGAATGAGAACCAGTGCTGAAAAACTTGGTCACCCCTGTAATAAAAGTTTGGGTGGTTGAGGGTACAGGTCTCTGCTCCGCAAGACAAACACGTTCAATTTGAGTTCCAAATATTTTATTAACAAAAGCATAAATGACAAAGTAACAAATTAGGAAGCAAAAATGGACTTCAGGAGGGGGAAAGGCCAAAACAACAAACAAAGACCCTGTTGCAATTAGAGGGACCAACGTACCTAACCTGCCAAAAGACCCCAAAATGAACAACATAATGTACACTAACTCCTAAACTACCAAAACGAGAAAAGGATTTACAGAAATACAATGGCACCCACCTGAAGGTAGGTTTTCAATAAAGCGAGCTTTGTACATAAATGTCTTCAGATTTTTACTCAGAAGTGCAAGGCCAGTTTTTTTTTTTTTTTGGCTGTTTTATAGACTCAGTCACTCCTCACCGACAGAACATCGACAAATGCGGACCTTCCCCAACCCCCCACCAGCATTCACCAGATTCAGTACGTCACTCTTCTCGTTATTCCACGACCCGACGCAGTCAAGCAGCATGTACAATCGGTGAAAACAATCTCCGACAGGGGTAACACACTGATCCGACAAATGTCTGTTGCGTCTGTGGTTTGTGATTGGCCTTTCAGTATAAGCTCTAACAAAACATTCACATAAGTGCACATGACACACTTCTCCAGTCCCTGTTGTTTTTGTAACGTGTAGTCATGGTTCAAGTGTTCACTCTGCTGATGTAGAATGTAAGAGTTAAGCTTTTTGAAACGGAACCGATCTCATAATCCAAGCAAATCATGACACTCTGAGAAAGAAAGAGATTTGCACAATTTGATGTATTTTTCAATTAAGACGAACAGATAGCACTTTAAAACTAGTATCAAACATACTGGTAAAATCTACCTGCATCTATCCAGGACTGGCATCACAGAAAATTCAAATTAAGGTGATCATCTCAGCACACAGTGATGTTTCTACAATACAAAGCTCAAGAAACACAATAATTATACGATATGAAGTCAAACTGGACAAATGCAGCACAGGTAAATATTGTGAATGATAAATGTTCACCTTTAACGGCTTAAGGGTCTTCGCCTGTCTCCTCGCATGAAATGACAACAAATAAAATAACTTAAAAACAAGATAAATTAATTATATCCTCATAAATACAAGATAAGTGAATGTTACTGTGATTCATACACAAAGTACAAAGAACATTTCTGCACAATTTAACAATGAACACAATAAGTAACACATCTGAAGATTATAATAACATGCTTGTCAAGCATGTCCACATATGTCTACTTCAACATTTCTACCACATAAAATAATTTTTTACTTGTATAACACCAAATACAACAAGCATTCAGATACATGCACTCCGTCCGTATTATCTTTCTGATGAGGCTGGTTGACCAAGGGCAGTTCGCTGGTTACATCAGTTGAAAAGTCTGGTAGTTACATATGCAACATGATACCAGGCTTTCCGGTAACAGCAACAATACCAGTAACAGCATCTACAGTATCAGTAGTGCAAATGTGATTCAGTGCTAGAATGAGAGCTCCCTTCAAGCATCCATTGTGTATTTGTGCACGTGATCTGTGTGGAGCACTTGTGCGACAGTTTGAGAGCAGTTAAACAGGTGAGGTATTTGGGCTTTAGAAAGATATACACAAACACAACTGGTATGTCAAACAGGTCAGTACATTAATAGGTCTCACAGTGCAAATGACATGAAATCACTCACTGTTTTATAGCAATTTTTTGATGTGTTGAAATTGGTATCATGATAAAGCTTCACTGGTATTGGTACTGACTACTGAAATCTTGGTATCATTACAATTCCTCTGCGAGTGATGTGATTTTTTAACTGATAATCTTCTCATTTCCCATTTTGTCTTAATTTTCCCTTCAAAAAAAAAAAAAAGTAGTAATGTTACTGAGGTGTCCCATTGGCATCCTCAGTGTTATTATGGGATGTCCCATTAGGAGTCATCTGCATTAGAGCATCAGTCTGATCAGGGGACGAGTCGTCTTCACCATTCCCCTGTACGAAAATACAGATTCACAGAAGATTAAAGAAAAGAAGAGGACTGATGTTTGAGTTACACAAACAAAATACTACAAACTAGAGTATCCTTACAGTAGAACTAATGGTGTGTATTTATAAGACAGCAGCTGTCTATACAAAGTTGCTCTTTTTGTTTTTATGTTGTTTGTTATTTAGTTAATTGGGGAGATATGCATTTTTGTATTGTTTTGGAATTGTAATTTGTAATATATATTATAGTAGTCAACATTTGAAGTGGATAAAAACCTTTAATCAAAGTTGTCCTAAAACCTAAAATGCGTTCTTGTCTTAGGACAACTTTGATCACCTTTTTTGATCCACTTCAAATATTGACTACTGTGTGTGTATACACAGGTTCATCTCAATAAATTAGAATGTTGTGGTAAAGTTAATTTCAGTAATTCAACTCAAATTGTGAAACTCATGTATTAAATCAATTCAGTGCACACAGACTGAAGTAGTTTAAGTCTTTGGTTCTTTTAATTGTAATGATTTTTGCTCACTTTTATCAAAAACCCACCAATTCACTATCTAAAAAAATTAGAATATGGTGACATGCCAATCAGCTAATCAACTCAAACACCTGAAAAAAGGTTTCCTGAGCCTTCAAAATGATCTCTCAGTTTGATTCACTAGGCTACACAATCATGGAGAAGACTGCTGATCTGACGTTGTCCAGAAGACAATCATTGACACTCTTCACAAGGAGGGTAAGCCACAAAAGTTAATTGCTAAAGAAGCTTGTTGTTCACAGAGTGCTGTATCCAAGCATTTAACAGAAAGTTGAGTGGAAGGAAAAAGTTTGGAAGATAAAGATGCACAACCAACCGAGAGAACTGTATAGCCTTATGATGATTGTCAAGCAAAATCGATTCAAGATTTGAGTGAACTTCACAAGGAATGGACTGAGGCTGGGTTCAAGGCATCAAGAGCCACCACACACATATGTGTCAAGGAATTTGGCTACAGTTTACAGTTGTCGTATTCCTCTTGTTAATCCACTCCTGAACCACAGACAACGTCAGAGGTGTCTTACCTGGGCTAAGGAGAATAACTGGACTTTTGCCCAGTGGTCCAAAGTCCTTTTTCAGATGAGAGCAAGTTTTGTATTTCAGTTGGAAACCAAGGTCCTAGAGTCTGGAAAAAGGGTGGAGAAGCTCATAGCCCAAGTTGTTTGAAGTCCAGTTTTAAGTTTCCACAGTCTGTGATGATTCGGTGTGCAGTGTCATCTGCTGGTGTTGGTCCTTTGTGTTTTTTGAAAACCAACGTCACTGCACACGTTTACCAATAAATTTTGTAGCACTTCATGCTTCCTTCTTCTGACCAGCTTTTTGAAGATGCTGATTTACTTTTCCAGGAGGATTTGGCACCGCCACAAGTTGGCAGTGTGGGACAAAAGTGTTGGCACCAAAAGTTGGTTAAATGACCATGGGGTTGGTGTGCTTGACTGGCCATCAAACTCACCAGACCTGAACCCAATAGAGAATCTATGGGGTATTTGTCAAGAGGAAAATGAGAAACATGAGACCAAAAAATGCAGATGAGCTGAGGCCACTGTCAAAGAAACCTGGGCTTCCATACCCCCTCAGCAGTGCCACAAAGTGATCACCTCCATGCCACGCCAAATTTGAGGCAGTAATTAAAGCAAAAGGAGGCCCTACCAAGTATTGAGTACATGTTCAGTTAAATGAACATATTTTCCAGAAGGCCAGCAATTCACTAAAAAATTGTTTTTTTTATTGGTCTTATGAAGTATCTTATGAATTTGTTGAGATAGGCCTTGGTGGGTTTTTGTTTAAATGTGAGCCAAAATCATCACAATAAAAGAACCAAAGACTTAAACTACTTCATCTGTGTGCATTGAATTTATCTACTACACAATTTCACAATTTGATTGATTACTGAACCATCATGAACTTTCACGACATTCAATTGTTTATTGAGATGCAACCTGTAGGTGTGTATATATATATCATATATATTAGGGGTGTAACGGTACCGTATTTGTACCGAACCGTTTCGTACATGTCTTCGGTTCGGCAGCACAGTTAATGATATGCTAAGGATAGGATCACTTGACGTGATTGGTTATTGAGTTTTGTGATGTAGCAAAACAAAGGCTTTTCAAACCGCGTTTCTGTGACTGCCTTTGAGAAACTATAGTTTTAAGGAGAAAATACTCTGCAATGGTGTTGATTAATGGATTGGCGCATGGTTTGTCTAAAAGCATATTAAAAACACCACATAGACAAACAACATAAAAAAAACTTGATTTTCACCACAGGGGGACTTCAATGCATTATGTGCATTTACATGTTTGCATACAATTTTTTTTTTTTTTAAGTTGAGTGTTGATCATCTATTTAAAAAATAAATAGTAATTAAATTTAAAGGGCACCCTATAGTTTTAAGCATAAGCTGAGGTAGATTTTTATCACTAAGAAAATTTTAACTATAACAATGTATTTAAAGAAAGAGCAACTTGTTCAGTAAACCATAAAAAAAAAAGAAAAGTTTTTCTCCCCCTGCTGTAGTGAAATCATACCGAACCGTGACGTTAAAACCGAGGTACGTACCGAACCGTCATATTTGTGTACCGTTACACCCCAATATTATATAATATATATATTATAACACACACACACACACACACAGTCATGTGAAAAAGTTAGGACACTCTATTGAATTCCATGGTTTTCTGTATCAGGACATAAAAAAAATGATCTGGTCCTTGGCAGGTCTTAACATTTTGAAAATAAAAACTCAGATCAAACATCACATGACATATCACACCGTGTCATTATTTATTTAACAAAAATAAAACAAAGATGGAAAAGTCACGTGTGACAAAGTTAGGATATGCTATGATTCAATTGTCTGTAGATCCACTTTTAGCAGCAGTAACTTGAAGTAATCATTTTCTGTATGACTCTCTTCTCTACCAGTCTCTCACATCGTTCTGTAGGAATTTTGGCCCACTCCTCTTTACAACATTGCTCCAGTTTACTGAGGTTTGTGGGCATTTGTTCATACACAGCTCTCACCACATGATTTCAGTCAGGATGAGGTCTTTGACTGAACTGTTGCAACACATTGACTCTTTTCTTTTCAGCCCTTCTGTTGTAGATTTGCTGCTGTGCGTGGGATCACTGTCCTGTTGCATCACCCAATCTTGGACAAGCTTTAGCTGTCAGACAAATGGCCGCACATTTGACTCTAGAATACTTCGGTATACAGAGGAGTTCATGGTCGACTCAATGAATGTGAGGTGCTCAGTTCCTGTGGCTACAAGACAAGCCCAAAATCATCAGCCCTCCACCAGCATGTGTGAGTTTTGGTATGAATCGTTTGTGCTGATATGCTCTTTTGGCTTTCACCAAATGTGGCGCTGTGCATTATGGCCAAACATCTCAACTTTGGTCTCATCTGTTCAAAGCACATTGTTCTAGAAGTCTTATGGTTTGTTCAGATGCAACTTTGCAAACCTAAACCGTGCTGCCATGCTTTTTTCAGATAGAAGAGGCTTTCCTCTGGCAAGACTTCCAAACATGCCATACTTCCCATATTTTTTTAATTGTGCTGCCATGAACTTTATCATTTAACATGTTAACTGAGGCCTGTCGAGTCTGCAGTGAAGTTCTCTGCCATTTTTCTGAGCATTACACGGTCTGATGTTGGGTTGAATTTGCTGGGACGTCCACTCCTGCAAGGATTGGTGTCTGTTTTGAATGTCTTCCACTTGTGAATAATCTTCCTCACTGTGGAATAAAGGACTTTACATTGTTTGGAAATTACCGTATTACTCTTCTCAGATTGATGGCAGCAACAATTGCTTCTCTAAGATCATTGCTGATGTCTTACATCCTTGGCATTGTGTTAAAACACACCTGAAGGCTCCAGACCAGCAAACTGGCAAAATATCTGCTTTTATAGAGGTGCTCGCTCTTGCTGATGATCAGTTAATCAAAGGCATTTGATTAGCAGAGCCTGACTGCTATTTACCCTTTTAATTCTTATGTTAACAGTAAGGGTGTCCTAACTGTCACGGTCCAGGCAGGCAGGAAGACAACAAGGATTCAAATAAGGATATCTACTGTAGAGACAACAAGGCAGAGTCGGGTACTGCGCGCACACCGCATGCATGCAGCACACACGCACACAATACCGACAAACTAAATACCAGAGACAGAACCGATATAGTGGAGATTACTAAGAGTATATGGCAACCAACACCAGGGAAGACCACAACAACCAGTCCCACAGGGGTGTTACACTAACCTTGTCACCCATGGCTTTTCCCATTTTAGCTTTGATTTTTACTAAATAAATAATGACAAGCTGTGATGTCCTGTGTTTTTGTTCATCTGAGGTTTTACTTTCCAAATTTTAAGACCTGCCAAGGACCAGATAATATTTTATGGAAAACAGCGGAATTCAACAGGGTGTCCTAAAATTTTCAACCATATAAAATATATAATATCTTATATATATATATAATAGATATATATATATATATATATACACAACACACACACACACACACACCACCTTATTTTGCAAATCAGAGACTTTTATTGACTATTGAATGTGGCAAGATTTCTGTTCCTTAGCTATTCAATAAAAACTAGAAGCATAACAAAGTGCAAAGTGTTTATCATTAGAAAATAATAACAATAAAGATTAAAAAAATCATTGCAATATCTTCAGGACAATGAACAACTTTGTACAACTTATTAACTGAAAGTGAATGAAACCAGAAGCACCAACATAGTAAATTTACAGTTGCAGACAGTATCTTACCTGATTCTTGTGCTTCCTCTTGATGTCTGTTTGAATACACAATTAAACTCGGTAAACACTCTGACTATAATTTTTATACAGTAATTCTCATATATCCATCTTGGTAAATTAGCTGTATATAATACTCACAGTCCATTATTGCTTGGCGTTTGTAACAGCAAATTATAGCAGCAGCAGCAGCAGCAGCAATGATCACAGACATAACAACAGCAGCTGAAGACAAACCTGAATCTGAAACAGCTAAAGACAGACAGCCATTTAATTTCGATGGTGACAGATATTAATATCAATTACAAAAAATTATCAGTCAAAAAATGTTATTCTTAACACTCATGCTCCCGCTCCTTGATCATTTATATTACATTAAATGTTACTTACAAATTGGACGGGCTATGTGTAGTCTGCTTTTAGCCCACCTGGCGAAATCGAGGTAATCTGTGGTCTAATTTTAACGGCTTGCTATAGCCCTATACCAGTAACCAGACCAGCGATGAGCATAGCCAAAATAGCCTTAAAATTGTTTACATGTAATTTTCACCTACGCAGCTTCTTATCAAATGCAAGTAAACTTTTGAAACATTTAAATTAGCATTATTTTATATTTTATTTAATTATTTTACAGCATTATTAAATATAGCATTATTTATTATGCCAAAAATAATGCTAATTTAAATGTTTCAAAAGTTTACTTGCATTTGATAATATGATGTCATGCATCCCACAAGCTGTTAAATGTTACATTCATACACATTATATGATATTATTGATATTCGGCTGTCTTTCATTTTATAAATAAAAATGCAATTACAATTCCCAACCGCTAGATTGCAATTGTAGCCGTACTGAGACATGACTACTGGCAACGCCAGACGTGAGTTAGAGATCAGTGTTGTGTTTTGAATTTTTTTTTACACGAGAGAGCACTAAGTTTACTTGTCGGAGAGCAGCGGGCAAACAACAAACGATAAAGGACATTCCTACTTGGTCTTGTAAGTATCTGTGTTTTCGTTTTGACATGTGTTCATTATTTATCTATATTATTTGTTATCATGTTTAGGAACCATGACATTTTAGTGAAGGGAGCAGATCGTAGTTGATAGTGATCCGTGACTAGGCCCACGGTTCAGCACGCATGTGTTCAGAGGATTAAAAGTTTTACCATTTTATGCGTTACAAACCTCATCGATTTAAAACAGCGCAATAATAGTGCAAAGAGCAAACAAACAAACACAGCTTTGACAAAGATTAATCCATATTAATTTATACAGTGAACACACTCAGAAGAATTGGAGAAACTGAGGAGGAGTTTCAACATCTGGAAAAGATCCGGGCAGCAATGGTAAAAAAAAATTATAAATAAAAAACCCTCTCCAAAACAACATTTCCTCACTAAAGTTCTCATCTTTGACAAAGTCCATCATTTATTTTGCTACATAAAATTATCAATTATAAAAAGTTTGCAGCAGTATTAAAATAGTGCAAATAGCTCAGATGTGCAATGCAGCATTAAAACCTAAACAGTACAAACAGAAAACATAATGAAATAAAACGGTATGGGTTGAATTTATTATTCCATGTACATTTGAGGTTAATGTGTGTACTGGGCTACTTTTTAGTTACAGCAGCTATCACTGTGTTGTTATGAAGTCAGTTGTGCCAGACAATTTTGGAGGCAGAGACGGATTGTGGGGGGCACTTATAGGGAAAAACTTAAACTGCTGGAATTAAGAGTTTTAAAGGGTTAGTGATGGAAACTTGCAGGTCAATGGGCATCAGTTTTTAAGGTTGGTAAACACTTGTACACGGACGCATATAATACTACCCGCCTGACATTGGCATGTGTTATTCAGGTGTCAAAGTTGTGCAGAGTTGAAGGAAGAAACATCAAAGACAGTGCCAGAAGGATGCTGAACAGGTAAAACCTACAAATCTTACCACATTAATCAAACATTGTGGTGTCAATAATAAGTTACAACGCAAATCAGACATTTAAAAAAAGAATTCCTTTACTGGTCATTTTGAAATGTCAAACTTTGCCCGCAATTGTTAACCACCTCAATCT